>JAVIWC010006564.1:0-600000 GCA_031894815.1 Creontiades dilutus | reverse complement strand
TTACCTATATATTATCAGCGTTTCATGCATATCAGAATGCTTTAACCCGTGTATTGGCTACTAACTACACTACAAGTATTCACATCGGTTATCACTCCAGTATCCACACTCACTACAACTCGACGCTATCCGCCTGACATCAATAGGTTACAAACAAACAATAATAAACCAAAAAACGCAAATGTTGGCACCATAAATCGGGCCATACATCGGGAATGGTTTGACCTACGGACATGGGGAGGGGCTCATTCGATTCCAGACCCTCACAACATTCACCATCATTCCATATATATACTATATATATTATATAGACGTGACGGTATGTCCTTAAAATAAGTTTACATTCTTGCCGCTTGGACTTGTTTTGAGGTTTCTAGGGATTTTATAAAACTTTGACAGCCCTTAAAGGGCACGTTAAATTGAGTGAGGGAGCTGGCTCAAGAATTGGGGCGTCGTCGGACCAAGATGGATTTTTCCTGAAAATTTCAGATTTTTTGCTCCAGCCGTTTGGGAGAAATCGTGCGTACGGCGTACGGCGGACGGACGGAAAAATTTTTATTGACGAATCGGATTTTACACCCTTTGAAACGTAAACCATGAAATTTTCAAGGTGGGTTAGAATTTTTTTTTTCAGAGCGATTACAGTGGTTTGTTATTGAATAATAAACCAAAAGGAAATAGATTATTCCTAGTAGTATTTTAGCAGTACTTTTCAATGGCAACCGCATTCATTCATCAGGAGTTCAGATATAAATCATTTATATTCCCAAAAATCGCCCTTTCCCAACTAAATGCAAATGGGATTGAAAAACTACTCATGAATCTGCCGATTGTTAATGTAACCGTTAGAAGGTTTTCATGATAGCTGGTATGGAACGGAGAAGAATGAAACCTGAAGGGTGAAGGCCGCAATTTCCACTCAAGCATCCCAAACGTCCATTTGCTCCTGAAAACGTCAACCAAGATGACCCGGGCTTGCTCGCTGCAAGTCAATGAGCCCGTTTCCTAGAAGGATCCCGGCCCGTTTTACATCGACTTGTTTTATTCTTCGGAAGATGTTTATTCGGGGGCTTCTACCCGCCTTCCCCCCTCTTCCTTATGAAAAGGAACCGGGTGAAAGAGGATTACCTTCTAGATTCGTAATGAAAGAAAATAGAGTGGAAATGACTTTGAGGGTGGCGGACAAAACTTCAACTCTGATCTCCGTGCTTCCCTTACTCCTTCCTTTCCGTAATGGAAGTCTGAAAGAGGCATTTTCTCCGCAACAGAAACAGGTTCCATTGATGGGTGCTTCAATTTTAATGCAAAAAACCTCCGATGTTTTGAATGAGGAAGCAGCTCTGATAGAGGTTAGATTCCGTCAAGTTATGCACCATAAATAAATAGTATTGACTAGTCTGAACTAAAAAAAAAAGAAGTAAAACGTTCCGATTCATATTGAGTTCTGCGATTTTCAATCCTGGCTAGAAACGCGGTGTAATTTTTTTTTTTTTTTTTTTAGCCAGTTTGTACGTCGAATAGAATGAAGTTGAGAGCTGAATATGTGTCCCATCTCTGTCTATTTGATTTATTAACGGAATATGAATCATAGTTTAAAATGTTAACAATGATTTCTGTAACATTAACATATCTAATATATAAAATTTCCATGTCACAATTTCAGTTACCGTATTCCTCCGAAACGGCTTTACCGATTTTCACCAAATTTTATATGAGTATTCAGGTCTGAGAATCACTTATTACCTATTTTCATACCCCTAAGTGATAAGGGTTGTATACCCTCACATTTTTTTTTAATTTTCTGACGAAATTTTTTTTTTATCTTTTTGTCATGCGACATTAAAAATACATACAACCCTGACGATTTAATTTTATTAACCTCTAGTTTTTATAATTTTTTATGTCATGCGACATTATAAAAATGTACGATAAAACCCCATTACGCTATACCAAATGTCACTTTTATATAAAAGCACATTTATTTTGTTGGACAATTGTAGATTCTTAAAATTTTCCGAGTGGTTTGAAATGAAATTAACTATAATAACTTAAAAATAAGATCGTTTGGCGTTTGTTATTTTTATATTCCCTTACCGTTCGAAACGCTCCATTCCTATTTCAAGCATACCAGCTACTTACACACTTTTAATAAGTAAGTTAGTTTTTGTGTACACTAGAATTGATCCAGGAACTAGAAATAATTTATAAGGCAAAACAACGTTTGCCGGGTCAGCTAGTTTTGACTACTGACTACTGGATACAAAAATTATATTCAACAAAAACACTATTAGATATTGATCATGACAAATATCTACACAGACGTGATGAACTTGACTTTATTCATCTATTTTAAAAACGGACTAACGCGAAATCACTTAGTGAAATGAGATGAGTTGGTTCAATAAAGTACAATTGACAGAGAGTAGAATAAAGAAGAATAGAAAAGTAGCGGAAACGCTAGAAAGTAGGAAAGTTCTACGAAACACCGATGTACAATTCCTTTTTTTCTTGGTCGGTTACATACTTTCGTTATTGCACTTTGTAGAGTTTGGAAAAATATTGAAACCAAAGAGCTCAAATATGAAAAAATCAGAATATTGAACGCTTCCAAACAAACATTCCAGTTCGAATACTTCTAGTTGACGGAAATCCGCTGAATGATAAGAATAGATTGATTTGGTTAATGCCCTCAAATGAAAAAAAAAAATCGTTAACACGAATGTGATTGCGTCCATGTCAGAACATAGTAAAAATTGTCAAATAAATTATCTCGATCGAATCAGCAGATGTATTTGTTGAGAATAGTAGTGAGTGCTTATGGGAGTATAATAATCATCGTCTGATAACCAAAAATTGTGTTTCAATTGATTATAATACATTACGAAAGTAGTTTTCTCTTAATTTCTCATGAAATTAGGAAAAAGGGCATTACGTATTGGAAATAACGGATTACTTCTTCTAAAATAGTAGTATCGTGTTTCATCTTGTTCAATTAGGTGAGCGACAAAACTAATTTCGTAAATACTCATAAGAATGTCTCTGTTACGATCTAATACGTTTCGCCGTTCTGCTCAATCTCTTTGAACCTGCAACACTTGAAAGGCAAACCTGTTCTCGCGTTCCAGGCGAAGACATTTTCTACTTTCACACATACCTGGTACGTATAACTGGCTCTAATGATCTCCATCAATTCGATAGACCCGCATGAAGTTCGAACATACCAAAATAGTCCGTAGAGTTGTGATGAACTAACGTAGACCTTATTGTTGGTTAATGCAAGCTCAAAATCTTGGAGCTAAGGAGCTAAATAGGTAGATGGTCGAAAGCTATATAATACCGGTGTTGAATGATCAATCATTTTATACTCTGTTGTAAAAGGTTTCAAGCAAATGATTGAATGCCTGATGTAGGGCCAGTAAGGGAAATTGATTGGATCCTTCCGCGGTTGGTGAAAAAAGTTACGTAGGATACCATAATAACTTAACAAAGGGCTACATGAGAACAACATAAATGCATTTGAATAGCTCATGGTACAGTTCCCGTTCTTTCCTCTTTTTTTCTTTTACTCTCATGCATACATAGGTACATAACGAAGTCGATACCTTTAATACCCCTCGGGCAAGCTTTTATGTAATTAAGCATATAGTGTGGTGGAAAATTCAAGTTTTTCCAGTGAGATCACTTTCAGAAGCACCTCATCACGACGTCAGCTGCAATTTAGATCTCTGTATGTTGTTGCGCTTCTGTTGGGTAAAAATGGACTTTTTCCGCAAATTCATGACGTGAGTAAGCTTAATTCATCCCCAGCTTGCAATAAAAGATTTAAAAAAAATTAGTTTATAAAAAATCGCTTCTTAATCTAAATGGCTATCTACAGGAATCTAGGATTTTCCACTCTTTTTGTGGATTTATTGAGACCTTGATTCAATTAAATATATAATAAACTTAATTTGAAAGAAATTTCACAGATAAAATGAGGGAAGAATGATTTGATGTATCGAATTGAATCTGTCAAAATTAAAAGAAAGATTGGTCACCATGTAAACATAAAATGGCTATTAATCATGGCTTGCTCAATCATTAAGGTTGATACCAGGCTCGCATTGATCCCGGTGGCCCCCCAGATGAGCCAATTCTGACTGTTTCATCAATCCTTTGTTGGCTGGTTGTGATATTTTCTTTTAAACCTTCATCCCAGCATTCATTGAAAGTGATGGTGGGTCAATGGGCATGAGTCCTCCCAAGCAGCGTTATTGGCAGTGCCCAGGATCGGTCTTACTAATGAAAATATCGAAAAAAACGTTTTTACTTTGAAATGGTTCGTTCTCCGAGGTATATCTCGAAGTCAACCTATTTCCCCATCAAATTAATTAGTAGAATACCGTCAATCGCTTGTTTGTATATCGATTCATTTGTAGACATGATTTCTTGAAACATTGAACATTTGCAATATCCACTTATCTCACTCAAAAAATTGTTTCCCGTAAATACCTAAGTTTACTCATTTCAACTTGAACTTTTTTTTAAATAACATTATATTCTAAATCAAATGCAAATGTCTCATAAAATTTTGAAAATCAGCAAGTCCAAGAGGTCACAATGGTTTTCCCCATCTTATAACTTCGAAAACCAGGAGTAAAAAACAAGTTTCTATTGGTACAAATACCTATTATTGATTGAACAAAGGTTTTTTCATTAAAGTTAGTATGATTTTTTTGGAAATTCATTGATTGAATAAATGAAGTCATTAATCGATATTACGTTAGAAAACTAGACACTTGAAAACTTCTTTTTTTTTAAACTTCCATTTCACAAATGGTGTAATTCTTGGGGATTCCATAAGAAATTTTTCGAACAAAAAAATTCCTATAAAAACGGATATTGGTTTTCACCCCCCTCCCTGTGTTTTTGCTACAACATTTTCCCAAACAAACAACAACAAACGCTAATGATGATAACAGTGATTTCATCATGTACCTAATCATGCGTAATACGTAATCATTTCTCCCTATGTTTTTCCAACAAAATTTTCCTATACAAACGACAATCAATGATAACATTGATTTCCTTTTAAATTTCCAATCATCCGGTGATCATTCAGTATCAACTTTCAGCAACACAGGTGCGTAGTTGTCGGTCAGAAGTTCCAGCGGACTTTTAAAAATTACCACTGAGCGCACGTGGTGCGGAACACGTAGCTCGGGCCGGTAAGCACTCGCCTGCTCGTTTTATTGCACCCGGTTGCGGCTGCCGACGTCGTAAAAACAGGGATTTTTAATGCAGCTGTGAAAGTTTTTTCTTGTTCAATAATTACCGGGAATGAGTGGAAATTATGAGGGGATATTATTAGTGGAAAACACGACTGTGTTAGTAAAGTGATCGTTATTCAGTGGTTGGCAATGTGCAATTTTTTTTTTAAAGCAAACTTGGAGGCAGGTAAAAAATGTTCCAACGCTGGATCTGCGGCAGGAAATTCGCTTCGAATGACAAAAGTTTCTCTCGTACAATAAAATATGAAATTCGTAGAATTAATTTGTTAATAAACAGCGGTCGTTGATAATAATATTTTAATCACGAGAGAGTAAATTTAAAATTATAATTACCTATAGAGCGGTGATCACAAATGATCTGTGTCATCTGTCTTTTGCCCTGTCTTTTAAAAATAAAAACGTACCGTTTTCGTTTACGGACGTTTGAACTTTGGAGTGCAAATAATTATTATGAATATGATGTGTACGGCAACTAACTGAGGAGCGTCCAGTCAAAAGCAAACAAAGTCATTTTCCGAAAATTTCCTGTTTGATGTGGATAATAGTAGTAGGTGGCCAGGGGTCTGGGGAAACCGAAAAAAGTGGCCGAAGATCAATATTTCCTATATTAAACGTCGGTTAAAAATTCGAGGTCTGAACAAAAGCAAACAGTTCAGGACTAGCGGTTCAGTCAAAAGCAAACACGTCCAACGAGCCAATCACAATTGGGGATTTTGTCACGTGACAGCGTTTTAGCAGGAGGGGATAAGAGGGGTTTCAGTGTTTCGTTCCGATCTTTGCACTAAATTCTAACCCCCCCTGAAAATTTCATGGTTTACGTTTCAAAGGATGTAGAATCCGAATCTGCAATAAAAATTTTTCCGTCCGTCCGCCGTACGCCGTACGCACGGTTTCTCCCAAACGGCTGGAGCAAAAGATCTGAAATTTTCAGGAAAAATCCTTCTTGGTCCGAAGACGCCCCAATTTTTGAGCCAGCTCTCTCACTCAGTTTAAAGTGCCCTTTAAGGGCTGTCAAAGTTTTGTAAAATCCCTAAAAACCTCAAAACAAGTCAAGACGGCCTAAATGTAAATTTATTTTTAAGAACATACCGTGAGGAATCGAATGAGCCCCTCCCCAGGTCCGTAGGTCAAACCATTCCCGATGTATGGCCCGATTTATGGCGCCAACATTTGCGTGTATTATTGTTTGTTTGTAACCTAGTGATGCCGATAGCGTCGAGTTGTAGTGAATGTGGATACTGGAGTGGTAGCTGATGTGGGTACTTGTAGTTTATAGCCGATACACGGGTTGAAGCATTCTGACATGCATGAATCGCTGATAATATGTCCTTAAAGGTTATGTTATTTAACAAAGAGCTCGTGAGTTATCAATTATTTCAAGTAGTTTTTATCGAATTTTCGTGAAGCTTCCGGGATGGATGATTTTTAAGAAGGACTAGTAAGTGTCTGTGAGGTTTCCAGAGGAAATAGCAAGACTAAAGCAGGGAAAACGGCAAGGGAAATCGCAACGTAAGAGAAAAGGATTATTAATTACATATTGAACGAATCATAATTTCATCAGATGTATCTATCCATAATGATTTGATTTTAATATAATACTTTTCTATTGGGCCTTGTGAGCAGTTTTTTGTCACCTGACCTCAGTTAATTCGTTATAAATATTTCAATCAGCGTACATGATTAAAACTTGAATAACAAATGAAGTATGGTACGATAAATGCACAGGACAAGCTTAGCTTAAAATGTGTGTCGTTATACCTGTGCTTTTACGAAAATAAATAGAAATTTTAAAAACTCAAAAAAGATTACAGGTTGAATCAAAAAGCGAACAACTCCGCATAGGGTCCGATCACAAGCAAATATGTCACTAGCGATCTGGTCAAAGCCAAATATCGCCACCTTTCTTCACCGGAATCAATCGTAAATGAACACAAACAATAGCCGTCTCTTGGCTCTTCAATTATCCTGATATCCTGGACGGCTAGGGAATTCCGTAGACGCTGTTCACAAACGAACGTTTTCATTTATTAAATTCATTTGCATTTTTCATTTTTAAATATTTATTTAACAATCTTGTTTAAACTCTAACTCTTTATATGAACTCGGTTTAAACCCCAATATCTTACCATTGTCCTACAACACGATAACATGTCTAAGTCAACAAACATTTTACTAAAACTGAATTTGTTCAGAAACAACAATTTATCAACGCTGCAACACCCAAGTGTTGACGGCCAAATCAGACAGGGGTTGATGATACACGGCGCACAAAGCAACCCCTCCTTCAAGACCGGGGGGTTGTGCGGGTCATTGCATACCCTTCGCCCCTTACCAAGACAATGCCTCCACCGTAGCTTTCCCAATTTCCAAATGTGAGGTCATTGTTAGTGGTACAGGATGTTCCAGGGGTTATGCACAATCCGACTCCTACGTGTTTTACAACTGATTTCCGAACAAAAATGCCTCTTAGCAATTTTTCGCTCATCACAATCAATCGTAAATGAACACACCCTTGTATTTTTTTCTCATGTTCGGGTTGTCCATATCCTCCTGCATTAATTCTAATATGTGTTTCTCTACTGGCGAAGCCTAGCTTCAGAGGGAGGTCCTAAAACTGATCTCACGGCACGGAGTGGAGGTGAAATGGTGGTATTGGTGGTATTCTGGTCCCTTTTATACACACTTTCACCCAGATAATTACTGTCGTTTCCACATTGTGTAGCCACACAATAAATATATTACTTCGATTAATGCTTGAAAGTATGATGCACATTCCTAATTTCAGAAATCGAATTTTTCCATGACAATATCTTTGAAACGGTTAATTTCTTTCTGACTGGTATCGCTGGTTCAGGGTTTAACGTAAGCTGTCTTTTGTAATGCAATCCGCAATTCACAAGGTTTATCATTCTGTTGAATTCACTCTAAACTACGAGTCAATAAAGCAAAGGAAATTGAGGGAGATATAAACAATAACTGGATGTTTCCAACGAGGCACACACCCGCCCATCATTTTGATCGGCAGATGCTGTCCGGCAACCGAAAAATTGTTTCGGGTAACCGTCAAAACTTGCTCTTTTCCAGTTTCCCTACACTATAATCTCTGTTTTTTCGTGACATGGGGTTACTAGAAATAGTATGAGTTTAGAATTGCACTCATTGCACTCTGCAGACCAGTGTACCTCCGACTTTGTAGACAAAGCAACTTTTTCCTACCCTTAAACACGCCGACACTTATCTTTGTGTTAACTAGCTTTTTCCTATCAAACTTCTAGCCACCGTACCGTTTCGGAAGTGTTCCAAATTTTAATGTTTTAATATTTCCCTCTTTAGGGTTGGTAAAATGTGATGATCCCCCCTCGTTGTCGACCCATCGTGGCAATTACAATGTCATCGTAATTTAACGTGTTCTTCTTGAAATTAAGTTTTCCAGAACATTTGTTATATATTTGGAGAAATTATCCACAAGGGACCCTCAACTAATCAGCACTTCATAATTTGTCCGCAGACGCCTCTAGGAATTTCTATACCGTAGGTCGACTAGGCATAATTTCGGGTAACCAAAAAGATTATTATAAACTAATTAACTGAAAAATAATGAATACATCACAAAAGTTAGCATAAATTATTATTATTTTTTAAAGAGTTCCATCGCAATTATATTGGATGATTCGAACGTGAGTTCATCAGTTGATTTTTAGTAGTTTACAATAGTTCATATCCACATTCATATTTTTTCCGTAAAGAATGAGCAAACGGATGAACGTAAAGCGATCCAAACAAGCTAATTCAATTTATTGAATAAATATATATCAGTAACTAACGGAAAATATAAGCAGGAGATTGTTTTTGGTTTTCTGATTTTATATTTCAGCCCTCACCCAATTTTACCTGCGTTTTATCTTTGGTAGAATAGAAATTTTCATTATTGAAAGGAAAAGTCCAAAATTATATTTATGAAGAAGCTGCTAAAACCAGCATGAGGTTAGGGGCCTATTTCTCTTCAGTTCAATTTGGTAAGTGATAGTTCTTAAATCTGCTTTTTCGGATTACTCCGCCAGAATGATGAAAAACAAAGCTAACTAGGGGTTTCTGATCAGTTTTGAGGAAAATTTTGTGTACTAACGAAAGATGCTTCCGTTTGAAATAAGCTTTCCTGGGAGCGATGAGTAAAATAATGGACAAGTATAGAGAGATCTACCCTACCAGATAGTTTACGGATACCATCTCTACTTTAAACATGCCCACCTTTTTATTTGACCGCTACTTAAACGTAATTATCACAGGAGTAAATCGGTAAATCGGGGTATCGGTGAAACGATAAGGCGAGTGTTATTTGCAGAGATGCCAAACGTTCTTTCGTTGATGGAAAAAGTTCGGGATAGATTTTGAGTAATAGAAACCTTTGTTGATTCAGACTGGATGAACGAACATTTGAAATGAATGAAATGCTTATACAGAGAAAATAGAGAGTTTGGGCGGGATCCGGGTTTTCTTTGTGAAAACAAACTCAACGAATATTACCAGTTTGCTTTCTTTGTGGACTGAGGATTAAATTTATATTGTTCCATGCAAAGTTCATCGTTTTCCAAACAAATTTGGGCATCAAGAACAATGTAACTGGGTTCGTTCGGATTTTTCAATGACAAAAAACTGGTCCGGTGAAAGTAAATGTTATTTTGGATATTGGACCAATGTTAAAGAATTCCTTGATTTGATAAGTATGTCTGTGTGTAAAACAGTGTAATATACTGTGGACTGTGGTATATTATGAAATAGAGTAGTGTGTATTATAGCTAATATATAATAAAACTCGTTTGTAGGACCATGAAGATTGATTGTAACTTTTTGTTCCGTTTGATTTAATGTAATGTATTATTTCCAATAATAAGTTTAAAGAAATGAATAAATGAAATCAAAATTTACTGGTTGATGTCACTAGATCCGTAAAGTAAACAAAAAAACTCGATTTAAAAAGTTTATTGTTGCTGTTAAACGTAGCTACATTGTCAAAATATATAAGTAATAAATTTATAAAAATATGATATTAGGGAAGGGTTAGAGGATTTATTTGAATTGTTATAGATGATCAAGAACTTGCAGATCTTTTTAAAACACGATTCTGAACTGGTGACGTTGCACGATAACAGATGTGTACAGATTTAACCAAAAAAATATTATTATAATTATTTTGGAGGTAAATTTTAAATCTATATTGTTTTAGCACCACCGTACAGCGAACCGTAGTCATATTAGTGTTGTACCAAGTTTCCATTATCGACTTGGTTGCAAGAGTTTTTAAGGAGTCGTGCAACTATCAAAGAGATGGGAGCAGTTGAGCTCTCTCGCCCTTTAGTTCTCTGTAAACGCCAATACTCACCATCCTAATTAAGAATCATTGTTTGAACCACAATTGGTTTATCCACTGTTCATCATTGCCTATCGTAAACAGTTCACCGTAGCAATTTGAAATAGGTGTTCCAGAACTGAAGGAATGTTGACATTTCCTGCGGTAACAGACCTGCCTGATTTGAATTTAGATTGGGGCTGACGAATAAGTCAACGAATGTTGTGTTTGTTCTTCAAGGCATCTATCCCGCTGATTTTCGGCTCGGAGTATGTAAATTTGCATGATCAAATTTAAATTATATTTACATCATTAAGGATGTAAGTAGGAGGACCTCTTTCCCAACGCTATAGCTGAACCATATTAAGCAAATTCGGTGTGATAAGCGTTTTTTTTAAACTGATATTAATTTACAATAATATCAATAATATAGTAACTAAACATAAGCCCAATAAGTTCATTTATATTACTATATTTATCAACTATATGTAGGGTTGACTGCCCAATGGCTATACTCCAGACAGCACGCTTTCACTACACTGAATTACTAATCGTGTGACATCGCAAGGTCTAAGGGTTTTGTCCTATCAAGCCGCGGGATGACGTTGCTATTGTATAGGATAAGCACTTTAGGGTTCATGCACATATGAATCAGCTATTCGTGTTTGATTCCATCGCTTCACCACTTTCTAAACATCAACAGCAGTTTCAGAACTTGCTAGTAAATTAGTAGTTGATTATATAAAGAAAGTTCGGCTTGCCTACTGAGTAATCAATAATAAATTTTGTGCTTTACGGGACGTATTCGTTTTTCTTCTAGAAGTTATCTTTCTTCAAGTTATAGTAGTTATTTATTCCCCAACTCAGCCTCATTAATCTGCAATGATATCTACGGTAAGGTAATGTAGAGGTCGCCAAAACGATATTCACAGAGGTATGAATCAGATTGGTGAAAATACATCTGTCTCTACAATTAGTCTCTACGAAAAAACCAGTCGTCAATAATTTTATCACTTACTGATTTTCCGATATTCCCAAACTTGGAGGGCAGTAGGAGGAACCATCTCACAGCAATTCTAACTCGATCAAATCATTCCATCTGCAACAGAAGTATAATGACAGACCCGCAATACAGCTCGACTCAACATTTGAAGGCGTTGTTGTGTGTGTGTGTGTGTGTGTTTGGCGTTGACGGTGTTGTGTTGATGCGTGTGGGTGTTGATGTCTCGCGGCATTCTGTCCCGTGACTTCTAAAAAGCTCATGTTCTACATCTCTCAAGATCATTTAGATTTAAAATAGGTTTGATCTCCATTTTTGAGTGGTAGCAGGATATTCTTCCGAAATTGGCCACTTGTCCTCTCCACGACAAACAGACTTTTTTTCTATTCGCATTTGGATTTCTCGCATCTTGAAACGTAAACAAGAAATGTTGATGAGGCGGATTAACGTCATTTTCTTGATAGTATTAAGTTCCTAGTGAATGATAAGTTTTTATTATTTAATTTTAATTAATTAGTTTTTAATTTATTCAGTTTGATAATTAAATTATAATTATTTTATTCCTCTTGAAAAGATTCATTGGTTCACCGTTCAAGATACGTGGATTCCAAAAGTAAAATAGTCAACTCGAATTCTATTTAATTTTAATGTCACTATTATTCTGATAGGAGCAGACGAGAGTAGTACACATGCTGTAAATATTGTAATTGAAGGGGCTTTCGACTCTTGTCTCCCGCTTCCGACTCCCAGTCACTCGCGTGATCGAAATAGTTCAGTTGTGAAAGGTCTCTTAGGATCGGAGCCCTTTGAGTTCGGCGTCAACCCCAGCTCATCCAGCAAAGGTTTGCGGTGGTGCGGGCCACTTGAGTCGATTCGAACTGTTCGTTTGAGGAATTTAACCAATTGAACCCAACCATTCATGAAGCCTTGGTCCAGTCTTGAGAGATTACCTCGAGCCTTTAGGTTGACATTATAATTTTCTTTCGAACAATTTTTGAAAACATTGAACACTGCAATGGTCCTAACGATTTTCCAAGTTTTTCTTCATCTCCTGTTTGATGCATTAATCAAAACTAACCGGGAGGTATTGGGGTATTGATTAGATAGGTTGAATATTAAAGTTTGATGAACGAAAGCTGAATCTATATGATAAAGTTCCTGAACAAGGTCCCAACAGGAATTAACGAGTGTGGACGTCCTTGCATAAAGTCATAATTACCTAGTAAATTGGGTCGAAAGAATTTGCTGATTTAGTTGCAATGGATTTTTGTTTTCAAGAGTTACGCATAGGGAGCTGTTATATTTTATATTTTCAAATGTCAGTTGTTCCATTCGTGGACTTCAACTAACATGCCGATACAACACCATTTGCAGGTGGTTGGACATGTTTGAAGGTTGTGTTACGTACCAAGAGAACAGTAAAGTTCTCTCCTTGATATATAAGGAGTTATGTTTATGACGAAGTCATACAAACATCTTTGGCCTATTTATATGTCAATTAATCGTGTTGTCGATTGGTCGTCCTAATCGATCTAGGAAATGCAGTATAAATGGAGCTCTTTTTAAAGCGTCTAGAACGCTGTTGTTAGGTATGTAATCGGCGAGTTTGGTTAGTGTTCCAAGCTTTCAATTAATAGATCAGTGATGTACAAAGAAGATAATACATAAATAATGAACCGTTGTGTAATAATTTACATCATTTTTAATTTTACAGTGAATCTAAGGGGAGTTACGGGGAGTTAAAACTCCCTACCCCAGAACTATTGTATGGAGGGGGGGGGGAGTGAGTGCCCTCGTTTCGTTTGTTTATCTGTCACCACTTACCGAGCGGGCTTTGACCGTCCGCCTACCAACCCCAATGCTCCTCTTCTACATGGAACGCAAACAGTTTCCCCAATCCATCACATCAGTATCAACACATCTTGGTTTGGGGTCGCTGATAGCGCCATTCGGATCTCCCATACACGACTGGCGATATTCTGTGTTTATAACTTGTAATGGTGAGTGGTTCTCCCCAACTACTGGATCAAAGTTAACGAAATTAGGCTCGAAAATAATACATTATTACGGGATGAGGCAGTAGGTAATTATTTGCAGCATCTTAATCTGATGAATTATGCAGGGTGTCCCATCTATATGGGGCCATTAAGAAATTACAGCTATACGGTGCGAGCTATCAAAAAATCGAACTTGTCCTTTTCTTTGGTATTTTCACTCTGCTTGAAGGTAGTGGAACCCGTTTTTCATCTTTAGTGCCTCAAATCTTCGATTGAAACTTGAAGTTACCTCTTGACCCACCTTTTTTTTTTAGTTTTCGATTCTACGTTTAATTCGGAAGAGAAAATGCATCGTTGAAATTTTTTTTTTTTCGAGATTCGTTTCAGAGTTGTTTCACTTTTCGCGAACAAAAAAAATCGACGAATTATTTTATTAAAAAACACTTTTCCCAATAATTTTTTTTTTTTAGGAACCCATTTTTGAATAATAATTTCCTATCAACAGAACCCAGTTTCCATCATCAACAATCATCTTCAATTTTTTTTTTTCAAGTGGTAGTAAATAAGACCCACATACAAATTTTACCAGAATCAGTATTATACAAATTTACCAAACCTATCAAATAGGACCCCTTGCTCTGTAAACAGATTGCGAGTCGATCTTTAACCGAAGAAGAAGAAGAAGAATTCTTGAATCAACGAAACAACAGTTTCTTGTTACTAATTGTTCACTCTGAACTCTGCTCTTCATTATCAAGTCAACCTGGACTAGTCGACAAGACGGCTCGGAGTTTCAAATGTTCTTCAAAATAGGTATAGGTACGATTTTTCCGTTTAAAAAAATAAGTATACAAAATGATTACTTAAAAGCTTACAAAGAAATTCGCTAAAAAAATGTCAATTACCACAATTTCTGTGGATACTCTATCTTACTCTGCTGCTACCTAAGCGAGTAATCAAACTAATACTTTCCGTTTTTCCAGAGTGCACGAATGCGCCGGGGTGATGCAAAATGCTCACCAACTACGGAACGTCTCGATGAGCGTGCTCAATTTCTTTGTAATTTTAAGAATTTTGTAATTTTTTTGCTTGGAATCTACTTACTTCCTGATGAGGGCTTCCCTCGTGTCCATAGCTTCTGCGTAGACTAAGGACTTCAGCGTACCCCATACGTAAAAGTCTAGAGGGGTCAGGTCAGGGCTCCTGGCTCCCGAGACCCGATACGTTCTTTTGGGATTGCCTGAGAGGATTGGGAGTATCAACATTCGATTCAGCGTGAAAGATCATGTAGAGTACGAAACTAACTTGACCCGAACCGCCAAGTTTTGAAATGACAACTCGATTTTGCTTTAAAAAAACCACGGTTTCTTTCTCATTGACTCATTTTTCTGCTAGAAAAAGACATCCAAACATAAAAACGAGTATACCGTTGAAAAGTTGAGTGTCTGGGCAAGTTTTTCCCGAGAAGTGCCCGACGATAAACCTCCCTACAGATAGCGAAAAAAAACCACCAATCAGGCTGGCTAAAAATATTAAATTCTATATCAGGGTAATAGGAAATTTCATGTTCTTTCCAATCATTACCTTCTTCTCGTTTAGACCAAAATTAAGGGCTATTTTATGGCTGTTTTAGTGAGACAAGATCTGAAAAGTGGAGATTAATACATCAAAAAATCGAAATCTCAAGAAATTTTGAAGTTAGAAGGTTGTTTTCTGTTTGCTTCAGACAGAAATTAGTTCCCTGAGTCAAATCGGGTTAATGTACGACCATCCGTTCGCTCACCATTTGAACAATCGGTAAGTAGGAAGAAGGACTGCAGAGCCCTTTCAACGGGAGCTCTGATCTGTGTGGGAGGCGGTTTCGTCTTGAACGCAATTACCGAATATCGAGGTGCCAAGTTTAGATAATGTACCTTAGACTACTTATGATAATAGATCATAGACCAGCGTTCTACGTAGAAGGGCTGTTTAATATAGATATAATAAACTTTTGTTCAATAATTGTCAACGTTTTTTTATTTTATTCCACTTTGAAACATGCATATTTCACGGAAAGTAAAGCAACAAATTTCGAGAGAGGTTAAAAAATTGTTTTCTTGTTTCATTACAAAGGTTCATTATTGAAAATAAAGAACAAAATAGGTTGAGGGTCTAATTTTCATGGAATCGAGCGTAGAATCTGAATCTGCAATTCACCTGTACTTTCATATGTATGTAATATGCAATATGTAATTTAAGTGCTATTCATGGGTCTGCTCTAACCATCCAAATCCAATCTCTACATAGTTGATTGAAATTACGGATAATATTCCACAGTAACCATACGCTGAGTAGTTAGGTACCAATTGTCTGCGTCTAATTTACATGTGATTTCGACATTTAGTACGTATCGGGATCAGGAATTAGTATTCCTAGAATCGGTTGGCGTTATCAACATTCCCCGACCGTACGGCTGGTTGAGATGGTTAGAGAAGTTGTCTTCTCAGAACAGGAGACTTTGAGGGCGGCGGCGCTCCCAGCTCGCCCTTGTGGAGGGTTGCGGTAGGGCGGCCCCACGAGCAGTTCCTCCCTCGGTGTCCTTCGGTGCGTTTCGGGCCGCGTTTGTCGTTGGATTCACCTCGAGCCGCGTCTTCTCGAACTTGTAAGAACAATTTGATTTTATCTACAATGTTTACCACCATCGACTGCAGTGATAGTGATGTACGTTGACGTTGCCCCACGCTCATTCTTAAATCCACCGTTCAACAACCAAGAATACAACTACTAACGAAAATTTCCAAGAAAATAAAAATAAAATAATTAATCTCTCAATCAACTTAGTTCCACTTGATTCGAATTTTTAAAGGATAGTGAGGCTACTTCAATATCATCTTCACAATCAGTCAATAATCTCCGGTTAATTACGGTGTTTTTTATGAATATAGCAGTAGCGTTTGGTATTATCGGAGCCTATAATTAGAAATATATGACGATAGATACAAAACACCCAATCATCAATTTACCCATCTCCTAAAAAAACGATGACTAATAAATTGGTAAATACAGCCACAGTTTATTCATTTATTTTTTAATCAATGATTTTATAAATCCTACTGGGGTATAAATTATGAAAACGCCTATTACTTCATTCTAATTTAGGGATACACGGTAGTGTTACTGTGAAAGAATCACAAAACTAAGAAAACTTGAGGCTTGCACTTTTTTTGACATAATAAAGTCGTTCCACCTAATCTAGTAGCAAAATATTTGAACTTCCTGTTATCATCAGAGCTACTTAGAAACGGTATTTTTTCGTCCAACTAAATATGGGTTATTCCTCCAGTTAAGGTACTAGTTTCAGTTGTTATTATAATAAAAAATCACACTCAATTATCGCAATCCCTATATGAGTTCAATATTGTTCGGTCACACCTAGTTCTTACCGACCTAAAGACCACGTCCACAAATTCATTCTATTTTCGAAATAGGTGATGGTCACTAACAACATCTACAAAGTCTGCATTTATGGAGATTTAAAAACACACAAACAAACATAATTATAATTAAGTATAATTAAGTTATACTCATAAGGGAGTTGATTTTTTTTGTGTGTTGTTAAAAGGACAATTTTAAACATTATAAATCTGAATAGAGATAACGTTCGTTATCACACACACACACACACACACACACACACACACACACACACACACACAAATGCTTGTAAAAGATGTTAATCGTGGATATGTCGATACAAAATGGGACTCAGAATATTATTACAGCAAGGTTTATGATTCCTGTATTAGTTAATCCTTAATCGTAGATTACCGGTCGATAAAGTAATTATTGGTACATGGGTACATTACCTAAATATGACTGGATGTGCGTGGGCACATACGGAATAAGAATGAATGAAATGACCTCAACCAAAAACACTGATCACCCCATAATTTGCAAATGGAATGTGTGGCAAATTATTAAATCAAATTAAACCAATACCCACCGAATGAAAAGGAATTAAGTAATCGAGGCAACAAGCAATATTCAAAGGTTCTTCCAACCAAAATCATCGAGTACAACGATTTCTCTATCCAGCGTATTTATTTTGTGTATTTATTTATTTTTTTTTTTTTTTTTTAGTTATTCAAGCTTTTAGTAAGGATGGACAATGATCGATTACGTTACTTGGAGCTGTTTAAAGTTCACCAATCACTTTGGGTGAAACTCAACTGATTTTATTTTTGAAGTGAATTACAGCGGATGGTTTTTGCATAAATTAAGATCTTTCCAAGAAGTCGTGAAACATCTTCGTCGGATAAAAGCTACAGAGTGAAGTTAATGGGATCGGCTCCGTTCTTAGTGGAATTCCTTAGAAATAATAAACACACCCTTTATTTTCTTTTCAAATCTCCATTGTCTATATAATTAATCAATTTTTGTTTATATGATAACCAAGCTACTTTAATGTCAACAAAGGTTCCGTTACCTGGAACCCAGAAGTCAGGTTTATTAACAATGAAGCCGTTTCATTAGTCTGCATAATATAGATGCTTCACCTAGTGTCTTATCAATGTGGAATAAGAGCGATACATAAAATAAGTGCAAATGATTCCATCAAGGTTTATTATTTCTGCATCGGATCGCCCTTCTACATTGATGTCTACTAGACATGGTCTGTTGTATATAACACAGCGTAATAGATTTCAACATGCCGTAAGCACTTGTGAGGTGTTGGAATTGTATAATTGCCCCTTCCATTGAGATGGATGCGGATATTAATGTTCCGCCACACTCAGAGGATGACCCAGACACTTGAAAACGTCTGATTCATCCCCCAATTCATCGGATTCTAAAATCGGGAAGGGCCAAGTTACCATATCCATCACACACTGTAGATCAATTAGGAAAGAAACTAGCAGCAAGTGTCTCTCAATTGATCCTTCAGCTCCTATAAATTTTAATTGCACACTAAATGACACAAAGAAGATCCATTTCAAATGTTCACCAAAGACATCGAATCCGTGAAAGGATCTCTTCAGACTTCCAGTCAGATCCTCTGTGTGGAGAAGCTGAACGACATCCTCATTTACATGATCTTGTAGCCTCAAGAGGTGATGCATGGCTTGGCTTTGAATGACCTCATTGACAGATTGAGTAGCACCCTTTATCGCTATATGAGGGTTTTTGACTGAGAAGCACATGCCTGCATGTTCTCAATCCACGTTGCTCTTCCTGCTTCCACCAATGCATCCAACTGGTGCTGCCATGAATCCAGCTCCGTAAGGTTCCCTCAAACCTGCAGCCATAACGATCTGCAACTTTTTTAGGCTTCTAAGCCAGGAGAGACATTTCTCTGAACAGCCTCGAATATTTCAAATTGAACGAAAAATAACGTAACTTTCTTTTCAAAATAAATTGAAAGTAAGTTGCTAGCGGTATTGAATACTGAAAATTCAGAATGATAACTGCCATGTACTCTGCCATTAATTTGGCATACCCAGTAGAGGATCTCCGATCGTCCAGACAAGATCCCCAGTCATTATGTAGTGTGTGGAGTCACTTACAGGTTCAGCAATTTCGATTGTTTGCTACGGGGGGATTTCTACGGATCTGACGCCTGTCCCAATCTCCTTTAATTCTGCAATCTCTAGAAAACGACACCCTACTTGCCTATGTAAGTAAGAACCTCCGAAAACCAGGTTCGGGGCACTTTTTCTTCCAGTTTTTGGCCCCCAGCATCGTTGGTTCTAAGGAGATCGGGCATTATAAACTTTGAAGCTATGCAGCTTGAAAATTAAATTTTTAAAGTTTGAGAGGGGATCGGAGGTTTTAAAATTGCTTAGTTACACGATAAAAAATTCTTATTATTAACAATTAATAAACTAAAGTGAAGAACTGACGGAAATTTCACTTTATAATTTTGATTATATCTAGTCGCTCAACTCATAACTTGCTAATTTCTCACCTTCTAATTCTCCTCTTATCACTTCTAATTTTCGTATTGGCAACATGTTCAAAATCCTCGAAATTCAGCCGTTGGAATTTTTGGTCTTATCGTTCCAAAGGCTCAATATAACCAAAGGTGACCATATTTGTAATGACTTCAAAGCGGGACACACATTATAGTGGTCAGCCCCCCCCCCCCCCCCCCCAAATATCACGTGAAAGATATTTTCTACATTGACACAACTAAACGTCCCAAACTCATTATTTTGTCTATTTGAGCACTTAAATTTACAGAAATGACAATAGGAAAAACTTTACTGTCCTGGTATTAATAGTAGCACAATTACACTAATTGGACCATCAGTTAAATTAATTTATCAACAATGAAATTTAAAAAAAAACACATATAACAATTGAAAATATTGTAAGTTACACAGTAAAATCAACTAAATGTACTGTCCGACCGGGAGGAAAAAAGTTTTGGAAAACTATGTAGACAAATTTGTGAAACATCTTACTTTACCAGACTTGTAAAAAGGTTAATTGGCAAATTGGTAAAGTATAAATTGTCAATGCAATCTAACACATTTCAATATAAAAATAAAAACAAGAGTACAGTATGTTCACTGGCCTACACGTTCACTCATTGGCATACTTTTTTGATGAATGTATGACTATAAGGAGAGCTGGTTCTCCTTTCATTTTGTCATGAAACTTTAATATACAAGGAACCAAATAAACAATACGTTCAAGTCGTGCAAGTGTGTGCAATTTCCTTGTTGCTTTTATATTTATCCTGTGAAGGAGTCAGTCAAGAACATTTTATTTCAGTATATAATATTACATAATATTTAAAGCGGGACGTTTATTTGTTTATCCGGCCAAAGCGGGACATAATAGCGTCCCCCGAGTAAATCTGGGGACAGCGGGACACTAACCTAAAGAGCGGGACTGTCCCCCTGAAATAGAAATATATATTAGATATATTGCTATTTCACTGCTTAATTATTTACATTTTGACTCACCTCATTAAGGGAAATGATGAATTTGTCCTGCGGTACCAGCTTTCGTAATCCTACGCACATCCTCACACAATTCATAAATACAGTTTTACAGTCTTGAATAATCTTATCACTCCGATGATAGCAAAACGTTGGGTTGAAGACAGAACATTACTTCTCCGTGGTCCAATGCTGCGACTATATAAGTCTACCACAACTTCTCCATTCATGTTGCGGCTGTTGCGTATTATTTTATACTTTCTATTATTTCTCTCTTACTTATAAGTAACATTTTATTAAAATTTTTGTTTTCATATTTCGATTTGTTTATTCAAAAACCAAGTAAAATGAATTTTGAATATTTTTCGGAAATTACGTTGGAATTTCGGAAACTGCGTTGGAGATTTAGAAGGCTTGTGCAGCCTGCTTTTACCTTTCCGCTTCCGCAGTTGCTTGTAGCTCAATTTGTTTCCTCGCTTTTCGTGTTTCGGTTTTGGTTTGCATTTAATTATTGATACGTCTATCTAAAAAAATGTGCGGTAATACCTTCTAACGTTCATACGCGTCGTTTTTCGATTAGGATTGATCGCGTTTACCTCTATAATCAGCAACAAATTAGAAAGCTTTTGTCCCACCTGTAAACCCTGGAATGAATCAGAATATTTGATACAGCATCTACAATGTAAGTCACTCCATTTATTTACCATCTATTCTTACTCCTGCGATTACTAGTGGAATCAGTGTTATACCATAATACATATCTACTTTAAGTACTTCTAACTATGTACTTCTCTATAAGAGCATAATCGGCGCATTTCGACATAATAATACATACACAATCTATGATCTACTTATTCATACTTTTACTACTACATACTGTACATTTATACTACATTCAACATTACTACATTCAAACAACTTTGAAGTAGCTAGGCGGGCCTACGTTTATAGTTGGACTTCCACTATACATCAGTTGTGAGCGAGCCTACAATACAAGTGAATACATTGACTTACGTAAAAATTTAGTCATATATTTTAATTATTTAAAGCAATACATGTTCATTCAACATCTGGTTTAAAGTGACATCTAACTATTTACCACACTGCGATGAATTTGAGAAGTTGGTGATAAACGTAGGGTTTAGAACACCAAACTAAAGCCCCCCTTGGTTTAAAAACAGGAAAACACACGTTCACTCATTGGCATACTTTTTTGATGAATGTATGTCATTAGGAGAGCTGGTTCTCCTTTTATTTTGTCATGAAACTTTAATTTACTAGGAACCAAATAAACAATACGTTTAAGTTGAGTATTTACTATATGCAATTTCTTTGTTGCTTTTATATTTACATTGTGAAGGAGTCAGTCAAGAACATTTTATTTCAGCATACAATATTAAATAATATTTAAAGCGGGACGTTTATTTGTTTGTCCTGCCAAAGCGGGACATAATAGCGTCCCCCGAGTAAATCTGGGGACAGTGGGCCACTAACCTAAAAAACGGGACGGATGGTCACCTTAATGTAACCCCAACTAGGCAGATGTTACTCTCTTACATTTCTGTTCACCCATTTCTTCACTACCCTCCATCGTCCCTATTTCTCAATTTGCCTCTTCGATTTTCCAAATCGAATCTAAGTTGTTATCTGACTAAGTTATTGTTCAACTGATTTCATGACTCCTAGATACAATAATTTCTGTGTGCGATTTTTCCAGTCATCTTAATCACAATTTTGTTTTGTTGCAGGTAAGTGTTACGTTATAGCAGAAAGCAGATGCTGCTGATGCCTTCTATACTGGTGAATAGACGTTGTTAAAACAATTTATCAAAACGCAGTCTATAATAATATCATACTATAGAATAATGATATTACACTATTATTCGATATTATAGAAGTTACATACTGTGATTCAACCTGGATATTACTGAAAGGAAACAGATTGAATCGCACCACGAAAAAATTAAAATACAATAAACTGCACCTATCAAATAATTATTTCTTCATTAACAAAAATCTACTCGACGCTGGGAATAGATTCCAAATGTTTCTCTCATCACTCATTAGATTATCAATAATTATTAAGTACATCACCAAAATAATACAGTTTACAATACACAAGTGTTAAAAATAATCAGTTATTTCTAAATATCATCAAATAAGTACATACAAAAAATACACTGCCAAGGACACACCAGTTTCCTCGTTACAATCAAAGTGACACCATTATAAAATAGAAAATAAAAGAAATCTTCAGATGAAAGATGTTGAGGTAATTGGTCAAACTTCCTAAAGATTCGTTGTGAAATTTTACAGACTGAATAAATGTAATTACTTGAGATGAAAGGTGATTAGTAATTAAAAATCTGTTTAATCGTTGGTGTGTGACAGCAAGCCGGAAAATGTAAGGAAAGGTTATAGTTTCACAATTCCAGCAACCTCCCCCAGTAGGCACTTATAGATGTTTATTTATTTAAGTGCACATTTTTATTGACACGTAGTTCTATTCTGCGGAAGACTAGGTCGCTAACCGATAAAGGAATAAACTTACTTTTTCTGTCCTTCCACATCATACCGTGCGGCGAATAAAAACCCACGATCTGATATTGGATAAAAGATAAAAGGACGGTCGAAAATAATAGTTCAACAGTCATTTATAAAATGAATAAAATCAAGGTACATTCAAAATGAAGGTACATAACAGTCATTTATATAATGTAAAAACGTGAAGGAAATGAAAAACCATTCGTCATTTTGACATTTTTTCCTATTTCGATTTCAAGATATTTTGATTTCACCATGTAGAATTGGCAGAGTGTGCGGTCGGGAGCTCATTCCCAACTAGACCCCGTTTGTAGTTTCTTCATTTAAGTTTTATCAAATTTGATCCAATAGATTTGGGGAAAATCTCCAGACGGCGTTTGGCGGACAGACGAATTTAATCATTTCGAATTTTGGATGTAAACATCAAATGTTGATGGTGGTTGAACTTTTTTTGTTCGACTTATTAGGTTCGTTACTGAAAATAATATACAAAAACGCTGCAAATTCTTTCACTGGGGTTTACTATTCAATTGACTTGCGTTCATGATTTGAGTTTATACTACGCTTTGGAGTGTGCGTGTTTATTGATAGAGCGATTATTGAATTTCAGGAGATATGCACAGATCACGTAAATCTATTCTTAACCAAAATACCTATTTGGATTGTTCAGTTGATCATGTTCGTGTGCCTCCTGAAATTCAATAATCACTCTATCACCTGTGAAACACGCACACTCCAAAGCTTAGTAAGAACTCAAATCATGAACGCAAGCCAATTGGATAATAAACCCCAGTGAAAGAATTTGCAGCTTTTTTTCATGGTTATCAGAATGCTTCAACCCGTGTATCAGCTACAAAGCCTTTTAGGAGTTCACTCCAGTATCCACATTACTACATCACTACATCAATACGTCACTAGGTTACTGATATCAACACAAAAACAATAATAAACCAAAATAACGGAATGTTGGCACCATAAATCGGGCCATAGATCGAGAGTGGTTTGACCTACGGACCTGGGGAGGGGCTCATTCGATTCCTCGTGGAGTGTTCTTCAAAAAGAGTACAAATTTAGGCCGCCTTGACTTTTTTTGAGGTTTTTAGGGATTTTACAAAACTTTGACAACCCTTAAAGGGCACTTTAAATTAATTGAGAGAGCTGGCTCAAGAATTGGGGCTTCGCCGGACCAACATGGATTTTTCCTCAAAATTTCAGCTTTTTTGCGTTTGCGAGAAATCGTGCGTACGCCGCGGCGTACGGCGGACGGACGGAAAATTTTTATTGCAGATTCGGATTCTACACCCTTTGAAACGTAAACCATGAAATTTTCAGGGGGGTTATACTTTTTTTTTCAAGAGCGATTACAATGGTTTATTATTGAATAATAAACCAAAATTTGTACTCCTTAATATCTGCAGTATTTTGCAAGAAGTTTTACACGTTATGTACTATAACTGGGAACTGTCAGTATCTGAAACTTGCAAACTCGCTTTCAATACTCAACTATACATAGTTCAGTCAGTTTTAGGTACCAATATGATTATCAGTATCAAATTGATGAAAGTGAACATGATGATGTAACGTGTGCCATTTGAATGTAACTTTCCCCCGTACTACGTATACAGACTATTCAGTAGTTATGTATGCTCTAGTGAGTTAAGTATTAAGGTGTCACCTATGAATTAATATTATGAGGCCCACTTGGTGGGCTTTAATAAAGGAACCCTGGAGCTCAACGGAGTAGGAGGAAGATCAATTTGTGGAGTTCTCTGGCCTCCAATTTCTTCGCCCTTCGGTGGCAGTTTCGTGTTTCTTGTCACTACAGGTTGAGCGATTACCAAGACTTGGTGTTGTTTTGTTCCACCCATGATTGTAAGCTTGGTTTTCTTTTTTACTTCTAATGTAGGATTTTCCCTCATCAAAGGTTCCTAGCTTTGAGAGACAGCTGCTTTTAAATTCAAACCACAGACAAGTCAAACACGTAAACACTGACATTAAACGAGAGATTTTTACTCGTAACTTTATAAGAATAGGATAATTTTGGGGAATTTATAAGCGGAACAATTTCGCGGTATCGTGAACTCAAATCATTATTTGTATGTCCCACAATGACTTAGGAGAGATTGGTCTTTAAAAGGATCTTTTTTGCAAAGGGGCGTATTATCCGGTTTGCAGGGTCGACCCTCCGACAAATAACCCGATGCAAATCTTGTGGAGGACATCTGTTTCGGGCCTCTGGAAGTTGGCTAGAAAATATTACAAGGAGCTTCATTATTTCTGTATCATATAACCTTGCTACATGATCTAAAATCGATGCCATACCGGGCGATTGTAATTGTATTCTTCTGAGTTGTATACCTCCATGCCTTGTAATTCTGTTCTAGACGCCTTAAAAAGAGCTCCATCTATATTCTTCCCCGTAGATCGATTAGAAATAAAATTAGCCACATGGGGTCTTCAGCTGATCAGCCTGGCATTAGCTAGCTATCTCTCTCTCTCTCTCTTTCTTTCTCTCTTTGTCCCTCTCTCTCTCCTACGTATACTTATTGTAGGTTCTGTATACCTTTCTCCCCTCTCTTTATTGTATCTGTATGCATATAAACTTACAACTTTAAATTATTTAATTAGTGATAGGTCAATTTCATAATTTTCAAACTAGTTTGATTCACCCCTCCTTTCTTTCTCGCTTCAAATCCTTTTCACTTTGCACTTGACTGGATGTATCTCCTTCATTTCTTTTAGTCAGTGGTGTTCATTGTTCTTGCTCAATTATTCTTCGTTACTGATGATGACATAACCATTTAAATCGATCCAACTTTGTAACTTTTTATTACGTCGTCCACGTTCTTCATCAGCTTCTGTTTTCTTCATTGAAATGTGTTACCACAACTCCGTCGTGAGCGATTTAGTTCGAACACGACAAGTCGGTCGATGCGGTGAAGGGCCTTGAATGCGGTGAGGGAAATTCACACTACGACGCCCCAGTTGCTCCCAAGTGATACCAATGCTACGATAGCTCAATCAATAATTCTATGAGAGCTGAAGTCGTAAATTGGGTTATTACATCGTTTTTTACTTTTTATTTATTATTAATATTTTTTAATGAGTACCATGATTACCTTCAGATAATCGTTCTATCGTTATTTCCATCGTTCATTTGTCTGCAAAAAGGTTTTTTCCATTGAAATGTAATTAATTAAATTAACTCATACTGTTACTTGCGAAACTGATAGGACCTCAAAGCGTTCAAAAAATAATAATTTTTGAATCAGGAAAAATCTTTAGGATTTCATTTTCACTCCTCAGTTCTGCCTGAAAAGTTTGTCAGGCATTCAGGAGATAGGCAATTCATTGCTTTTTCCAAGGGCATCCTCAAATTTACTGTGAATCGAAGCAGTTACTGCAATTTTAGTGAAGTAAGATTGAAAACACGAAAAAATTCCTTAACTGGATAACTTAGAAAAGAAGTCTCTACAAAAAAGAATCCCTAGAAGGCACTTCCAGATCCGAAATGAATGGAAGAGCGGTTGGACACGAGGGTTTGCATCTTTAGAAACAGGATTGTATTTTAACAAGAACGATGATCCTTACACCGACAGTATGTAAATTCGAAAGTTATTCAGCGTTAGGAAGTCAGATATCAGTATAAAAAACCAGTGAACAACATTATTCTTTCTACCGATCTCAACCGTGCAAACTAGGGCTTAGCAATTACGAGTTTTTCTTTAAATTTTTTATTTGGCTTCACTCTGCATACAGCCGTTATAAGTATAAACTAAAATAATACATCATTTCTAAAACAAAGTAATAAACTAAATCAAAACAAATAATTTAAAGAAACTAAATAAATATCGTGTTAAGTGACTCAAATTTTGATTCTACAGTTTGCCAGATGATCCTGTGCTCTATAATAAACATTGTGATCGCCAGTTCCAACCACGGTGTCAACTTTCAGTGGATGGGTCACTTTATCTATTTATTTATTTATTCATTTATTTGAAATACGGGCAATGCCCAATTGTATATACAGAAAAACAAACACGTTGTGTCATGACACTGGGTGGGTATCGTGGACGAGTGAAATAAAATATGGAGAAAAGAAATACAAATAAAATAAGAAAAGAAATCGAAACAGAATTACAGCCAAAATGAATCAATCTTGTTGAACTTGGTGAAACAGCTGGTATTTAAATGCCTGCGGGGACTGGTTGCTGAATAAGCCGAGGGATGGGTTGAAGGTTAGGAGTTGATTAGCCAGCCGAGGGAGTCTGTTGATGGGTTGATAAGCAGGTACGTTGAAGTTGAGTTCAGCTAGCAAAGTGGGACAGTCAATGCAGCCAGTTACCAGGTTCCGGAGGAAGCACATATCCAATGCATTCCGACAGGTCCCGAGGGCCATTAGGGCACAGCGCTTCGCCATTTCTTGGGAGCTATAAGCCATTTATAGCGGAGAAATCGTCTCTGCACCCCGTCCAGCTGTTCCTTATGAACCTGGTATATTGGGGACGATACCACCGAGCAGTACTCTAGTATTGGGCGCATCAGAGCGGTGTAGAGGACAGTCAGTGCTTGGACACTCGTGAACTCAGCTGTACTTCGCTTCAGAAATCCCAAGGCTCGCATGTCTATAATGTTGTTTATCAGGCAGATTCGATGTTCCCTATGCTCTTCGCGTCCACAGGACCGCCGCATGAACTGTCCGATCTTCCAATCCTGTACAGGTGATCGTTTGTGCAGCAAACTCCAGCTCGAAGTCGTGTAATATTTTTGAAGAAGGCTTTCGTTTTCTGGTCGGGTACCTTCCTGAACCACGGCTGCCAGTCTGATGGGAGGAAAATGCTTTTATAACGGATTCCAGTTGTAGTATCGTAGTTCCGAATCTCTTGTTTCCAGCTTGGAGTAAGGCGCGTATTTATGAGACGTTTGAGGTCTGTAGATGGAAATATGTGTATAGGAGGTGGTTGGGGGTGGTTTGTGGCTCGTCTAGCCTCTTCATCTGCTACCTCGTTACTCGTGATCCCAAAATGCCCTCTGGCCCAGCAAAGGAATACTTGGGTGCCGTTTTATATCAGGCAGAGGTATATCTAAAAGAAGGAAGCTTCAATGGGCGTCAGACGAGAACTCAATGATTTGATTTTTAGTTTTAATGATTTTTAATCAGTGATGATCAGGGGTCTCCAAACTATTTGCCCCAAGTTCCGTAACATAATGTGGAGGTGGTGGGGCGGGCCATCGGGGAAGGGGGTCTGGGGGCCAAACCCCTGGAAAATTCGAAAATTAGATACTTGATAACAGTGTTTTAAGCACTCCTAGACGATTTTAACAAGTTCAAAATTAGGCCTAATATAGGCACAAAAAATACGTTTTTAGTGATTGTATTCTTTAAAATTTCTCAATTAATTTTTCGTTGTTCGATAAAAAATATAACAATTGAATTTTCAGGAATGGAAAATTTTGAAAGTCAGACACTTGACATGGTTTTTACGTACTCCTAGACGAATTTGACGAATTGAAGATTATGCCTAATATAGGAACCAAAACTTAGTTTTTAGGGATAAAATGTATTTTTTTTTAATTCCATGATTATCAATTTTTCATTGTTCAGCAAGAATAACAATTTCATTTTCAGGAATATAGAAACAAAGTATTTAAATGAAATATATTTTGTATTTGTTTATTTAAAATTATTACATTCAAAAAAATATTTTTGGAAAACCAATCTAATGTGAAGTGTGCAATTGTTTTTTGCTTACAATGTCTTTCCACTTAGGACCAAAGTTTTTTGTTCCAATCATAAGCAAATTTTTCAAGTGTTCTTCATAAAGCATGGCTCGATAGTTAGGTTTAACATCTGTCATTTTTGAAAAGGTTTGTTCGCAAACATACGTTGAACCAAAAATTGTTATAGTTTGTCTGGAAAAACTCTTGATTCCCTTGAAGTCATCACGTTCAGACGGTAGCCTAATTTGTTCCATCTATCCATTCTTTCCGTGGGTCTGGATTAGATGATCAATGACGAGTAATTGTCCTTAACGTTTATTATTGACAAAACTTGAATGCCCCTTTAGATTATAGTGGTTTTACACTACCTATACTATTTTTATACTTCCAGTTCTGTTCAGACTCTTAAGAAACATCAACTTGAGAATTTTCACCTTGTCCCGCTTTGATGGTGAATAATCTAGAGAACTCGACTCGTTTCATCACGGGAAGCCCGCCCGCTCATCGCCGGGAAGTTGAGAGAGCGAAATAAGAAAATAATTATTGTACCTCGAAAAAATGGAAAATAAAAATGAAAAAAAAATCTTTCCCGCAACCCCCTCACCGCTCATCGAGGAAGTGATGAACAACGGCCCGACCCAAATGAGTGGTGGGCCCGAACCGACCCTTCTTCCGAAAAAAAGGATGCCGAGGGACGAGGGGCAAAGTGAAGTCGTGCCATAAAATAAATGGCTTATTTACCCATTATACGGGTTTATTACTTAGGAAAGAGGCTAACCGGGCTCCTCCTCCTTTCCTTTTTTTCCCGCTACCAGTGGAGTAATTGCGATGAAAACTCTTCAAACATTATCGTCCTTACTGCTTTCCCTACTTCCCATGACGTCGTAATTTTCAGTTTCTGGCATAGCCTTTAGTGAAATGAGCAGCCTTCTTAGCTGGAGCTTTCAAAACCTGGCCCGTATTTTTCAGAGATTCCTCCCTTCTTTTGCGTATTACACTTCACTTCTGTTGAGAACATGGGACTCCACGTGTATGAAAAGGACTTTATAAAACTAATTTTTATGGAAAACTATGAAATTTATTCAACATCCGGGTGTTTTATTCTTTAAAAAGGGTGCGTAGAGATCAGTATTTGGAGACAAAAACAATCATATTCACCTCGTTTAATGTAATGGGTAGAGGATCAAGAAACCAATGAAGATCCTGCAAAGATCAAATCTTACTTTTTTCAATGAGAAGTAAGCTCTTAATTGGAAAGAAGCTGAGAAAGGCAATATCAAGATAAGAGTAAGTGAAATTTGGAAATAATGTAGTGGAGCAATTAATTCAACAAATTTAAACGAACCTGTTTTCCTAGACATTTTGCCGTTCATGATTTTCTACGGAGCAAGGCTGCACCACTTCAAAACTATACGGTTGCGTTGGACAACATAAGAAGGAAATAAGAAAATCAATGCAAACCGTATTAGACCATTACAACACCGAGTCCGTTAAAAGAAAGATGTATGTCTGTCTGAAGAATTTTGTCGGCACAGTTCAGCCTACAATTCTTAACCGAATTTCTTGATTCTTCTTCTGTGACCAACCGAACTTCAGGGTTCTTCTTTTGTTCGATCCAAATTTCACTGCAGTTGTGCAACAAACCTCGAAAATGACGAATCCCAAGACGGAAGAAAGGATATTGGTTAGGGTAGGGCCGAAAACTACTGCTTTTTCGACAAATTTTGGCGCTCCTACTCAGGTTGGAATTTTCAACGAATTTCTGTGATTATTATTTGTTTTGGTTCCAATAATCGTCCGAAAAAACCTCGGAAGTTTGGCTTTTACTAACAGCAGGGGGGGGGGGGGAGGAGGGCCCAATCTTATGGCAATTCATTTAATCGCTGCTGAAGCGAGAATTTCGACCAATCCTTCAATTCCAATTCTTGAGAACGTTTTTTTTTAGTATTTAAGAATATTTCAGAACTTTCAACTTCCTTTAGAAAATGGGGTGACTGAATGCGGTTATAATAATAAATCTTCACTATTTTTCTGATTTTAATTCCAGATATTGCATTTTTTCTGGTCATTAGAATAATCACATCAACTATTTATTCATTGCGCCTTTATTGGAGTCAGTAAATCGAAAATAAATCATACTAAGTATGTAAGTATTGTAGGTCTTACAATTACAAACCAAATATAACTTTTCAATGCCTTATAATTTCAACCCTTCACCGTTTGTAGTATATCGAATCCAATATCACAGTTCGAAACCAACTCGGCCGCCTGGGAGTATTTAGAAAAATTATATTCTGAAAATAAAACGTCCCTCCCTAATTTTTTTTCCTTCGCTATACGTTCATTAGTCCTTATCTTCATGATGCTGGGCCAATCTTTATAAATCTTCGATGACATCTCATATGAAATTCACTAAATTCATCCAGTCGCTTTTGAACTCATTCGATCTCATTCAAGAACGGTGTACTTTGTTATCGAACAATCTCAGGTTCAGAATGGTAGTGGTTGACGTATGTACCGCACGGGATGGGAACGAGGCGGCTGCCTTACCTTTGAGTATAAATTGGATGGCGGAGGATTATTACTGTGAGTTCAACTCTGCTTCCCAGACAATCTGATACGCGCCGGTGGAAATGACTTCGCCCGTTTCAAATTCAAACGATAAAATGGTACCCCTCTCTTACTTCCTCTCGAAACGTTGACACCAAGTTATTGAAATCATTGAAACTTTTAAGGAACACTGAATAATGATGTAGGGAGGGGAGTATCATTAGTTAAGCAATTTGGGCGGCGAAATTAGCGAAAAAAGATTTCTGGAAACACCGTTAAATCGTTTTACTACAACATAGAATAGTTGTATATTTTATTGCCCCAGTGTCGATTGTTTCCACTCGATGATGTTGTCAAGTACCTTTGGCCATTGCACGATCGTAATGATTTTTCGATTAGAAATTTGAAAACACCTTTGAACTCGGAGAAAGTTCCTGCACGGCTTTATCAAAATGTCGAAAAAATGTGAAATTCGAAAAAAATGTCTGCATTTCGCCCAAAATTTGAAATTTGGATTAACTCAAATCATGGTGACCTTTCATTTTGCGTACATACTGAAGAACGCACTTCCGAATGAAAATCGGAATAGTAAGCGAGGAGCAAGATGTGTTCGAATTAGACCCCGAATACACTGTTGGGAAGCAGAACAACTGTTTTCAGGGGCATTCAGATATTTCTTAGGATCGAGTGTCCATCGGGTTGCGTTATTCTGGTGGACATCCTCGATTCACTCCTTTGGTGGGGCGCTTTGAATGGCTTGGAACTCAACCCAGTAAACTGCTTCGTTATGACTTTCAACCGGTCCCAGGATTACATGCTTGGGTCTGAGCTCTTAAGACCTGTTCTTCTCTTCGGGATCTGAGGTACTTTTAGACTCAAGGCCCCCATTCTCTGCCCATGTGTCTCTGCCATTTCTACTCGGTCAATGCGAGTATTGGGATTTATCGCACCCAGTACTCGTGACTTTGACATCCCCATTCACACGATACGTTAAAGGTACTTAGTCTCCCAACCTTCGAGTGTTCCTCAGCCATATAGAACACATACTAAAGACTCTATATAGACCACATGGAGGGAGCCGATTGCAAGTTTCTGCGATACATAGACTACAAGTTGAATATTCCAAAGGATGCAGTCAATTTTGAGTTATTGTATGTTTGGCCGACTCAACATTTTTCCATCGACTAATCACAGGCTTGGTCGACTTTCCCTTTCCGTCGAATTCACTTTTGGAAAATGTGAACTTTCCAGTCCTGGTTCTTTTCCCACATTCTCTTTTGGATACCGTTTTCTTCCACCAGCTACTTTACAACTGTGAGCCGTCGTTTATAGGCCCAAAGCCCAACAAAAAGGAAAATAAATTGCGGACTTACCTTTTTTCTTGTAAGAGCTTCACAATTTACGAATCTAATCTCTTTCCCTCTTGATTGGATCCGTTAATCGTAGCTGGTACCTTTTCTTTGTGAACTAAACTTTACACCTTTATGGGTTTTGAAGGTCTGATAAATCAAAAAGGCGTGAAATTAATTTTTTTGAGACAACTCCTCTTTTTGTTTGTCTAATCGTTGACAAAGTTATAAACGTTTTCAATCTATTCTTAGTCCTTAATTCCTAATTCTTCCACTCCAAGAATAATAAAAAATGGTGTTACGATAAATCCTGACCTTCCGGAAGACTTGCAGTAAGCAGCACTCGGTACCTATCCTTTGGCGCTTGTAGCGAAGTCTTGTCGTTGCTCGCTCCACCAGTCCGGAAGAGAATCAAACGAAGTCCAAAATTTCTGAATTCCTTGACCCATCTCGCGGCTTTGCAGTAAAGTGTGAGATCCGGACAATCAGTCTGGAAACGTCGCGGAACACGTCTAGTTGGTCGAACGTTCAAGTCGGGAGTCTAGAATTCTTTTCGAATTCTTCTTCTCGGTTTTTCCTTTTTCTTGGACATGCGCGTACATTTCCTCGTCTCATGCCCAATTTCGAAATTTACAAGTTTGGGACCTCCTCCTCTCCACTCGAGTCCCTTTTCCCTCCTACATTCCTGAGGAGTGGGGAAACAATGAATTTCCATATGTTCCCCTGGATTGGAGTTGGTTCCCTACCAATGGAACCAATAATCAACGTGCTTGTATTTGCAAAACTCGAGGTTATTTGCACTGGATGTTGTCAGCGAATGCTCGTCCATTGTCTTTCCCAGCAAAGCGGATCAAGTTAATTTTTCTCCACTTTTTACTGATATATCAACATGATGCGCCGCATCTCCGGTGTGCTCTCGGGTTCCGTCATCCTGTAGCCAAGAGTTTATTCACTGGTATGAGTCACAATTTGAACGTCGTTGTTAGGTTCCAGGATTGATTCGTTCAAATTCGTGGCTCATAACAACCAGTGTGCAAAATTATAAAATTGAAATGTTCCCAGACTTGGACCTGAAGTAGTGCAGAGTAGGATGTTGAGTAACGTCGAAATAGATTTTTTTGGTGATAAACTACATGGTTTTCTCCAAAAATATATTGTACTCACAAACATACTCTTTTTTGTCATGTTAATACACACGGATGTCTACATTTTTCTCCCCTATGTCGTACTATTAACTATATATCAATGTTGAATAGGGCTTTTAAATGTGTTTTAAATAATTCAATACAAATTATGTAACATTTGGAATCGTTTTCTATTTCTTGTGTTCCTTTTGTGACAGTATGTAACTTTAGGTTTTATGAAGATCAACACGTTTCCGACCTCTGTTTAAAAGTGAATTACCCAAGTTACAAGGAAAGTCTAAGTATCGTGAACTCGATAACCAGTTAGGTAATCGAGTTCTGAAAGCGCCCACTAAGGGGAGGGGGAGCTAATCAAAAGCCTTCCATTCAACTCCCTCTGGACCGAATTAGCATTCTTCCTCTTTAAAAATTCTTTTCACAGTGATTTTCGTCTTCTTTCTCGTCAGGCGTCATCCTATTTTCGAAAAGAATAATAATTCTTTCCAGGAGGACGGGGTCTTTCGGCAGATAAACTGATTTATTTTGCTATTTCGGAGTTCCTTGGATCCTCTTTGAAAAGAATATTTCTGAAAATGCAACAGATATCTTATCAGTGTTCTTGAATCTCTGGAAAAGCAGCAGGCAAGCAGCAAGGAAGGAAATATTGCATCCCGCGAATATTGCATTGCTACAAATGCTTGCGTTCTACACTAATGCGATTTGGCGCTTTATTACTTGTATTAATGACTCCATGAAATCACAAAGATAGAAATCATAATTCACTATTGTCTTGGTTTCAGTTTTCGTTTTATACAATTTAAAAGCATTTGCAATGGGTCAGAATAAGGGACGATTAGTTACCTCGATTAAAAGAGGATGATTCAATGTCCATATACCTATAGTAAACACCTCAAATATGAAAATAAAAACGGAGTAAAATAGAACGTTGTATTAATTTTCACGAAAATAATGAGTACACAGTTAAATCGATTTCGACGGTTAGGTCATCATCAGTAACAAACACGAACTAAAACATCAGTTTCACAGCAAAATGTTCTAAATCGATCGATAAACGATGCAAATTATTACACCAAGCTTTATTATTTCTTTTTTTCTAGATAGCCCTCCTACTTGAGTCGTTCACCTTTGTTCGTTGGGTGCAATCTTAAACACATTATCTAAACTGGAGCCTTGTGTTTCCTCACATTGAAACTGTATTGTAGATGCCATAAAATGTGCTCAACTTAGATTAGGAAAGAAGTTAGCAACAAGGGTCCTTCAGACCATCAGAGCGTCTCCATATTTTGTAATTGACTTCCAGATGTTCCAAACACGATAGGGCGACTGTTTCATTGATATTGTATTTATGACTTACAACGGTGCGGTACAAGGTCGTGTTTATCGAAACGATGAAGAAATCCAAGAATAGAACAATTGAAATTGAAAACCGATGCTTCACATGTCCAAATTTGAGTTATAAGAAACTCGATTTCAAAAGAGATCTTGAAAACAAAATTTCGATTCGACCGTGACTACTCACCAGGCGATTTTTACGGAGTCCCGAGATGTTCACGTTAACATTTGTGTTTTCGTATCTCTTGTTAGGGAGAGTAAACGGATGGAAACAAAGCGGTTTGAGTGGGATCATTTGATACTTTGAAGGTACACCTGTCAATAACGAACATGAAAACAATAGTGTTATTCTGAAAGATTTCGATAATCAGAAAGTTCGCAAAGCAAAATTTGTTTTCCGGAAAGCACACTTTACTTATTCGAATATCGGATTCTAAGCTCGACGTTATGAGAATCTGGCACCTCATTTAATATTTTCGACCACGCGCAAGGCTTTCAGCGAGCGCGCACCAGTTCTTAGACCTCGAAATGGTGCAAACAAAGTTGTTCATTGATTTCATCGCTAATTCACCTAGCACTATCCGTTTTTTTTTCGTTTGACTAAATTGAACACTTTTACGACTGAATTATTTTTGGAAAATGTTGACAAGTGTGATGGATATGGTTAGTTGGCCCCTCCCCGATTTTAGATTCCGACGCCTTCGGAGATGAATCAGTCGTTACCAAGCGTCTGTTTCATCCTCTGAGCGTGGCGCAGCATTAATTAATGTATCCACCTGCTTGGAAGGGGCATCTTCCACCATTCCATCACCCTCACACAAGGTAGAAAGTTTGGGAGCTTGTGAAAAATGGGAGACCAAACGTCGAGGGGTCTTATTGGACACCCTGTGCTACACGATTAAAATATTCGCACATTATCTTGGTGTCCGACCTGAGTAATCCGAGAACACGTACCAGTTTTCCTCGTAACCCCGTTACCCGAAGAGCTGGTGTGGCGTCGTTGAGGGGATTCATTGCGGCAGTTGGGAAGCCGAGAAGACGACACGCGGCAGTTAGGAGGGCTGAGGGATCGCGGTAATCTACGTCCACCTCCCCAGAAATGGGAAGGGCGGGAAGGTCGGATATAGCACTTGGTCGGAGGAGGATTGGCGAGAGTGAATAGGCCTCTGAGACACAGAGAAAGGCAACATAATGGGAATTCCTTCACCTTTATGGGAAAAGACGTGAAGGGATGAAATGCGCTGTAATTTTCACCTGGAACTTTCAACACCCTCTCTTCTCCCCTCACCATGGTTCGTTCCATTGCCAATGAAAGAAGTTTAACTCATTATTTAATTTGTTGCAGATGGAGTGCTGACGGAATATCTCGTTTGAAAATGAAACGTCATCATCAATCGTAAGGTAGGCAGTTATGAAGATTTACTTCTTGAAGCATGAATTTACAAAATCCAAGTTACTTCATTGTTTAAAATTGATTGAAGATGATGATCTCGTATACGAATATTTGATACTGCTAATGAGCGATTTCAAACTTTATCACCATTTCTCCGGATTTTTCATTTTTCAAATTCATACTGTTTGAATTTCCCTTGCTATCATTCTTTAAATGTCCTAGAAGGTGCCCTACGTTTTTCTGTCTGCGAACCGGAATTTCTCCATGAAATCGATTTCGAATTAACAAAGTGTCGTTTTTCACTGTTAAAAACCTTTGACACTGCGAAAATGTTCGGACTTGATAGTTTTTCCAATTTATACCGCCTGAACTTTAGCTAATTGTATTCCTTTAATGTCTTAAAAGCACATTTTCATGAAAGCGCCACGGAATCGGGAATTTGACCATACCTCCAGAAAGCTGATCGTCTGACAAGTGGGATAAGAGATTTAACGCTGAATCCGGAAATGAGTTCAAATGTCGTTTTCAAGCGAGAAATATGAGTTTCCATATCACAAAAAGTTATTTCTTGGAGTGTTATCTCGAGAACTGGTAGAGGTAGCAAGTATTGAAAAAACTGTCACCTTTTAGTATCCACCTTTCGATCAAGCTGGGATTCCAATTACGAAAAAGAAGATGATCTTTTAAACGAAAATACATTATAACTGCACATGCCCTTGGGGTAGTGAAAGACGCGTTATGCCTTTAAAGGTTCTGCTGTCGTAATTAATTGCTCTTGAAAATATTTTTCTGATGAAAAAGTGGAGATCAACTATCTAACATGTATTTAGTGTGTGTGTATTTTAGAGAATTCATGTTTTTAATAATTATTTTTTCTCCACTGTAGTACCCCGATAGAACCCGACCGTTACCATAGGTAGGGAAAGAAGAAATATGCATCAAAATAGAGGAATTATGAGACTTTTAGCGATGTACGCCACAGCAAAGGTAGTTAATTTTAACAGTAAAACAAACCAACACAATTTGAAAGAAAATTAAGGCATGAGAAACTTGCACAGAAATTAATTTTAAAACTCTAGTTCATAGTTTTTAATTTAGTCTTTCAACCCGTTAACTAGAAATATCCACCTGTCTATTATTGCACAACGATCTATTATTACAAGGGTGAAGTTGCAACGTGACCTACTGAGATAGGGCTGGACAACACAATATATGCGAGATGGTGCAAAACAACATGACCTAAGTGTGTTTTTTTTTTTTTTGAATTTTCAAGAGAGGCAAAAGACTGTTTATTCTTCATAATTTACAACATTATTTATGTTCATTTCAAATTATACCTGCGCCAGCAACTTTAAGGTATATCAATTTATTAAGTTCTAATTACCAACAAGTAGCGCCGTAAATTCTGCGTCCAACGATACCAGAAAGTCAAAATGCAGAATGTCAGTTAGGTCACCAACACAGGTAGGTTGTGTTATCCAGCCCTATCTCAGGTAGGTCATGTTGCCACTTCGCCCTCGATTTCTAAAATTTTCAACCCTCTTACGTTCATGTTTATTGGAGGTATTGGCTTTCTGTCCCCATGTCTTGTAATCGTATTCTAGACACGTAAAAAAGAAAATCCAACCGGGTTAGGTTTCAGATCCGAAGAAATCTAATCATACTAAATTGCCGCAATTCCTGAATCTAAAAGTGACCCCTCAACCTCGTAATGACAAGGGGTAATCACGCGTCATCCTAAATATGGTAAACTCTTGTGTCAGAATTTCGCATTTTATATTTCAGCCCTTCAATTCCACTCCTTAGGATTTACAGTAGTTTAGGAGAAAAGCTCTGGAGAACGGACGGAAGGAGTTTTTCATTTTTTTATTCTATCCATCTTAAAAAGTGAACCAACAAATTTTGATGGGGATACCATTTTATTCCTTGGTCAATAACAAAGGTTATCAAATATAATAAATTCAAATGTGTGGGAGAACCACTAAATAGTTCGAATGAAGTTGCAATACATAAATTTTCATGGGAAGATTATGGTAAGAAATGTAGGTGAAGCGAGATGTGAAGCGATGAATTGTTTGGGGTAAAGCCTCACACAAACCTTCATCCAGTGGGATTGAACTCTCCCTATTTAGCTTTTACCGAACTGTTCCGAGCGTGCGTGAATGGATGAAGCTAAGGTAGGTAGCACTTCATTGATAATATCTACCGTCTCTCCCATTTTAACAGGTCCCGTTCCCACGGGAAAATACGGTTCCGGAGCTGTCTTCCCCACAGCAGTCCTTTTCAGTGTCTGGAAACGAGGTGAACGGAGCCGCAGCTCACATTCGCAGCCTGAGAACCCCGTGGATAGGGGGGAATAGCATTATAGTGAATTGTACACTAATCCAAAGGAGAACGTATAGCCGGTTTGCGTAAATCACACAGTCCGTCCCGGCCTCTGAAAGGCTCTTGCAGGCGAGGACGAGGGGAAGGACATCCACCGAATTGACGCGGTGTTTGAGAGGTGACAGTGTAAAGTCCTCTCACGAAGCAAATAGTACCAATTCAATCGGCAGATCGATGTCTACACTCGAAAGGGCAGTAACGAAAACCAATAGCTTCAGCTTTTAATGAACACCGATTTTAGGCGTCCCCGAATACCGATGCTCTCTTTACAATTCTCCATATTCGTCTCTTTCCAACAAACATGACAATTCCGATTATCCTGATTCTCCCACGTTTTAAATGATCGTTTTCTACTTGGACACATTGGTATTCGTTAAATGTTCGGTTCAACAGTAACTTCATATCAGTTTCCTCCTTTCTTAATGATCATCATCATGATATGGCACCAATTAGTCTGAATCTCTATTTAGAAGTCTTTTCATTTTTAGCTCCCTTTCATCGTTGGTGAACCAATATTTAAACCTTAGTTTTAATGGATTCCAATAATTATCATGGAATTAACATTGATACCGTTCACAAATCTTACGTGCATTACTTGCAAATAAAATCGACCTGCTTATTGCAGGAACATGATAATGAAACATTAGGATATTAAGAACATTGTGACGGATTGCCCGTTTTTCATTATTATAGAAAACGCTGCAAATTCTTTCACTGGGGTTTACTATTCAATGATTCATGATTTGGATTTCTACTAAGCTTTGGAGTATGCGTGTTTCACAGGTGATAGAGCGATTATTGAATTTAAGGAGATATGCATAGGAGCACGTAAATCGGTTATCAACCAAAATACCTATTTGGATTGATCAGTTGATCATATTTGTGTGCCTCCTGAAATTCAATAATCGCTCTATCACCTGTGAAACACGCACACTCCAAAGCTTAGTAGAAATTCAAATCACGAATCATTGAATTAAACCCCAGTGAAAGAATTTGCAGCGTTTCATGCATATCAGAATGCTTCAACCCGTGTATCGGCTACAAAGCCTCTTAGGAGTTCACTCCAGTATCCACATTACTACATCACTAGGTTACTGATATCAAAACAAAAACAATAATAAACCAAAATAACCCAAATGTGGGCACCATAAATCGTGCCATACATCGGGAATGGTTTGAGCAACGGACCTGGGGAAGGACTCATTCGATTCCTCAAAAAAAGTCCAATTTAGGCCGCCTTGCCTTTTTTTGAGGTTTTTAGGGATTTTACAAAACTTTGACAACCCTTAAAGCGCACTTTAAATTAAGTGAGAGAGCTGGCTATAGAATTGGGGCGTTGTCGGACCAACACGGATTGTTCCTGAAAATTTCAGATTTTTTGCTCCAGCCGTTTGGGAGAAATCGTGTGCACGGCGTACGGCGGACGGACGGAAAAATGTTTATTGCAGATTCGGATTCTACACCCTTTGAAACGTAAACCATGAAATTTTCAGGGGGGCTTAAGATTTTTTTTTTCAAGAGCGATTACAATGGTTTATTATTGAATAATAAACCAAAATAAACACCTCAAATTAACCATAATTTATGGTTAATATTGAACATTTTTAATTGAGCGGGTAAAGTATCAAATAGAAACTTTTTATTGCAATGCAGAAATAATTCGGAGGATCTTGGAGGTATTTTTCTGGCAAACTTTTGCATCAGGACCGCTGTGCTTTATAGGTATTTAGATATCAGCTTTTTTTACGTACTTGGGAATTAGTGAAGTTTTGGTGATGATATTGAGGTATTGCTTCTCACAAAGAAAGACAACTTCTTTTGCTAAGAAAGTAATTGTCTGCACGTTGGAAGGATCCAGTATTAACTGAAACCTTGTTAGATTGGGTGGTAGATAGAAATGATCCCTATAAGTAAATACCTATCAAACACTCCTCTTGTTAATAACCGTTTTCAATTTTTGCACGGGAAATATTTCAGTGGGGAACAGGACGAGGATGGGCTCGAATTGGTTTATTGATTCACTGAAGGTTCAAGTTCAGTTTCCTGTTGACTTTGAGTTGGGTCAGTAAATATAGAGACTCTAAGCTACGAATTCCATACGATGAAATCAAATGTGAGTCATAAAGGAGGCAGACGCTGCTGTGAATCGTCATATTCTGAGGTTGAATATATTTGACTCTCTTCGAAAAATCCGTTAAATCTACGTAATTTTCGTATTAGTTCTTCGAAGGTTGAACCGGTTTCCATGGGTGTTCCACTTGACAAAAATGTTAGAATGAATGGTTACACGAATGTGGTGCCACACGAATTTGAAGATATGCCACTTCAACCCGGTTGGGTAGTTGAAGAGAACGTTACCTAGTTTAAATTATTGAAAAACTGCGAAAAAAAAGCAAACACTAGGTACAATACCTGATTGGTTTAGTACTTTATGGTAGAAAATTGTATTTTCCTAATTTTTTATGGATGTAATTTGTTTCAAGTTTAAACGACACCATGTTCGTAGAAAGTAGTCCCCAAAACTGCACGGAACAATTCCAATTGTATTTGTTGGTTGGTACATCAATGGAGATCATTGTTGAAATTTATTGCTGATATATCTTTCCATTAACCTATAGATTTATCTGAATACTGACTTCCTCCACACGTTATGGGCACAACTCCCATTTCTGTGACTAGCAGTTTGTCCTCTTGGCACCACACGATAGAATACTGGATTGTTTGCACTCTGCTCAGCCTGAGCTCTTTGAGCTGCGGGAGCGAAATTAAAAGTAAACAAACGTCCTGAGAAAGGAATATCCCGGGAAAAGTTGAGGTTGGCAGGAAACGTATACCGTTTTGGTTGGTTAGTCCACATATGGCTTCCGAGGGGTTTCTTCCTAATCGAAAATACTGTTAAATCATTCACACTTATTCGTTGATGTCTGAAAGTCGAGTTTTAACCATCATTCTTTCACCAAGATACAGCGCCTTGAAATAAACGGAGACTTCTGCAATAATGTCGGTGAGGTACTGGTCTACTGGAAAAGAAGTCAGGAATACTCCCCTGTACTACATCCTCCTGAAAACAGAAATAAAAGAAAGCAGGATTTTAGAATACAGCAATTTAAAACATAATAAAAGTTTATCATTTCTGTATTATACAACTAGCTTCCCAAGTCTGCGTTAATTGAACGTAAGAACGGTACAATTCGTTAACTCAGCGCCTCCTGAGTAACAGCGTTCAGTATGTCTTTTAAAAAACGCTGTATTCATATTTAAGCACCGTAAACTGATTTGGAAATAAATCAGCAGCCAAGGCCCCTCAGCTGATCAGTGAGCATCCATACATTGTAATTGTATTTTAAATGTCTCAAAGAAGCTAAATTTCTAATTCCAACAACGTAGGTCGATTAGGAAAGTTTCCACTTAACAGTAACCTCTTTCGTACCTCCAAATCCCCACCTCTTTCGAACCGATTTTTTTATAATCAATTTTGTGGTTATCAGGCGGTGGGATGACTCCTTCATGAATGTGAATCCTTAATCAGCGACACATATTAGGTACCTGTCCCGCAGTACACGACAAAAGCTGATATTAAAATATCAACAATAGTTATTTAGTCTATTAGATATCATCCATCGCCACCTGTCAAGTCTTTTGACTTTAACGCTGTTTCCAGAGCAGCGTTGTATTGCGAAGCCCCGATTACTGGATTCATGCGGTCGAATCAGGTTCTGCGATAACTCTTAAATGATTCGTCCAATCACTCACTCTAAGAGCTAGAACATTGACGGAAAAACATAACAGAAACACAAATGTGAATATAAACGTGTTTGAACATGGTAAAAAACACCTGGAAAATTGAGGCGATCGACCAGCAGATTCAAATTGCGATATCATCGTCTTTTCAAGAGCTACTTTGAAACGAGCTTATGATCACTTTTTATATACATTAGCCGACACTGAAGTGTATGTAGGTATTTTATTTTATTCATTTTCAGTTGTTCTATCACTGGGTTTCCTCGTCTATGTCGATGTACAGCGTTTTGCACAATAGTAGTATTTACACATCAGCTTTTGTGCGTACAGAGAGACTAGTGAAGTATGGGTGTTCATGGAGCTATATTTATGATGAGCCGTCTAATTCCCTGATAACCGCTAAGTTGAGTATCAAATATATCTTCCAAAATTTCTTTGCGATAATGATCACAATTAAGTGAAACCCGGGGGGTAAAAACAGTTACCTTGGAACATCTACTTTATCATTAAGTACAATAATTTTCCTTATGCAATAATTTTTATATCAGCTTTTTTTACGTACGTATGTGGGTCGTAAGGTTTTTGTGATTACGGAGTTTTAATTATGATGAAGTCGTCCCACCCCCTTTGAGACATCTAAAAGCAAAATAACAAGTTGACCCAATGACCCTTTTGGCTAATTTCAATAATAATCGATCTACGTGGGTGAAATATATGTGGAGCTATTTTTGGTTTATCCAGGGAACATTACATGATGTGAGAAATTCCGAGTTTAGACTGCGTCAAATAAACATGTGTCTGTGTTTTGACTGGAAGGGTTATCTACAACGAAAATAATAAACGTTTGTGTAATAATTTGCAGCGATTTGGATTATTGTTTTCGTTTGATCCACCATTATTGATAACAATAATAAACCAGATAGGTATTCCAAAAGTTAACAATTTTTCTGATGGCTTAGATTGGTGTTTGTTGTCAACACATTATGTTATCCTGTTAATTTTATACATAGATCTGCGATCCGAGAAGGAAGATTATTTATCACAGGTAAAATTCACAGCCAAGAAGTAATTTGCAGCGGTTTTTTCCCACAGCTACAAGCTCCACTGACATGATTTAATTATGCAGAAAGAAAAAGCGATACGCCCTGAGGAGAGTAACCCTTCTCGTGAATTTCAAACGACTCAACCATTATACAAATGGGTGTTTTTTCCCGTTGTATTATAAGGAAGACAGAACAGTGGCTTGTGAACTACAAGGGTCTTTGAGAGACGGGACTTTTATTCCAAGGCGAACGAAACTCGCAGTGCGCCCAGTTATTGTCTCCGGACCATTAAGGACCGGGGTGGGGATCCAATCGAAACATCTCGACTTTTAAGCATTCGTTCTCAGGGGAGAAAAGTCGATGTCAGAACCCTTCTATATCCTAGTTTATCGGTATTTGGGTGTCTCGGGCGGAGCTGAGGTTTTCTTTTAATGAGAAAGATTCAGCGTTGACTGGAATCCCTTGCTAACTGACAAAGTATTCCGGAAGAACAAAAAACTGGAGTTTTTACAGGTTGACCAATCAAGTCGAAGGAAGCAAAAGAGGGTTAATTTCATACATTTATACATGTATTCTACTTACTTAAACTCCTAATTTTTCTAATTTTCTTCGTTTATTTTCTTATTTTCTTTATTTATTTACTGTAAATCCGAACGTCTCCGTCTTCATTTGTTAAAGATTGTCAACAACAAAAAGTTAAAACCACCTCAACATTTTAGTTGGTTTGTATGATACGTAGATGCCAAAAATCGGAAAAATATTTGTCCGTCAAGGAGCGGGCAGACCCTGGGAATTAAGGAGGACACCAGAAACTTCGTTAATTTTCTCATAATAAGCTTCTTTTACTATTAAGAAGATTGCGACCATATTAACATCGAATACAAACTACTCTCAGCGGAGTATGTTAGTTAAGTAGTCGATATATCAATCCGTGTCAAGATCTCCGCTGAATGCGATAGAATAGATACAAGCTTTCATGACAAAATTTGAAACCACCTGATTTTTAAACTATGATCGAGGGGACTAATTATTTTGAGATGATAAATAATAATAATAATAAAACATATCATGAAATATGCAGGCAGCAAACAACAATCCAACTCTGTGCAGAATCCACATGATTTGCAAGGGTCTGCCAATTAGTCTGATGAGTGAACGTACCTAAGCAATTAAATGACTTTTCACTGCTGAAACCAGTCGTTTTGCTTGAAGTGTTTTCTATGTAACCTCTTTCTAACTGCTGATAACGTCGGAACTCTGCACGACTGCAGGGGCAAGTTTTTGGTAAGAGCCTATGGCTATATTCAAGAAACATGGTTTCGCAAGAATGGCATCATTATAATAATGGTCCAGTCTCGTTAAGGACTATTCTGCTGAGTCCACCCAGAAGCATTTGAACACGGGTCATCTTGTGTTAGGGCAGGCCTGAGTCGGTTTGACCCTTTGTTAGTGGAGGCTGGGTCATGCAACCTCTGGCTGTGCCATCAGGGCTGCATATTTTCGTGAGTCCTGCTCCAGACCCCGCGACGCCAACTCAGCCATCCATCACTACACGGCGGGGGCTAGACCATGTGAATGTTCCTCCTGTTAGGACTCTGATGGTCATCCATTCCCGTATCACGAGAGGAAACTCTGACCGTGTAAGCTCTGTTGCTGACCTCTTGTACCGTACACCTTAAATGAATCTAGGAAGTTGTATATCTGCTAGCTGCGCTGCTGCTTGGAGTAGTGCATCAACTTGATACTTCCTGATTTTGGGAGACTTGATATCTGCGAATGATTTCCTCTCTGAACTCGAGACTGCTGAAAAAACAATAATAATATTATTGATTATATCATACGCAAATTCTCATACGCATATCAGGACGATATCCATTCTCTTAAAGGTTAAAGTGGGGTTCTAACCAAGCTGTTCATCCTTTCCGTCTAGCATATCCATCTAACCAACTCAGAGCAGTGTTGTGACTGGCGCATGTTGGTCGTTCCATTGAATGGCAGTTTTGTAGCACTTGACTAATTAGACCTAAAGTTCGGAAATTTCAGATTGAACTCCTTTCGTCATCTTGAAACAATCACAAAGTGTTGAAAAGCGCCGATTACAATGTACGATCTACACCGGTGATCTGCATTGAAGGGTTTCTGTACAAAAATAATGAGTCCTTATAAACTAATTTCTGGCGTTGTAAAGGAGACTACTGCGATAATAATAATAATTTTCCAGAATTTAACTTCCTCCCATCATCAATAAACTTGGGTTGTGTGTGGATTATTTATGAACCAGAAGTTTCAAATATACCTATATATGTGCTTACTGAAAAAGCACTTTTCGCTCAGCATAAAATCGTTGCCACAGGCCTGCTATTTGTGCGGGTATAAATGAAAAGGGAACAAATGTTAATACGATTGTGCCGCCACAATGGAACCTAAAACCCCCACGTTGAGCGAACTCAAAAGTTGAAAATCATAAAGGCAAACGGTGTTTTGTATTGTAAACTTACATACACAATGTGTATACACATTCACTTGTACTGGACAATTCGTTGCTAACAAACAATAAGTTGGGCGATAGAGCAAACACCAAAGAGCTCCTCCTCCTGTTAAAACTCCTGTTAAAAATTTTACAACTTCTTTTGCTTTTTCCTGAAAAAGAAACCATCAGGTATGATGGACTCGAGTTTATTTTATTTTAAGAGTCAACCTTTTTGTGAGTGGTCAATTTGTAAAAGGAGATGAAGAGGATTTAATGATGTTCACAACCTTTTAATTTTTTCTACAACTTTCAGTTTTTTATTTCTGAAATCTTATCATTATTCGACAGAATCGATTATAAAGAAATTTTTCTCCAAAAATCCAAATTTGAATAAATGAATTTTAGAATGTGAATCTGTAGTTTTTGGAAATATGTGAAGAGATCCAAAATTATCAATATTATACACTGCTCAACATTGCTGAGAAATAAAAAACAAAAATGATTGTAAGCTTCTGATCTATACCGTATCGTCTTTGCCTAGTACAAGTGAATCCCTTACTTTACCTCTTCCAATCATCTAATCAATCAAGCTAATCGTATATTTTCAAGTTGCCGCAAGTGAAAAGCTTGCAGTACGTAACTCTTGGTTATTATTAAGTTCGTTCCCTCAATGGATAGAAATGGTATAGCAACCATAAAGCATAAATTCGGAATGATAAAGTGGTTTCAAGAAAATTTAAAGAATTGAGTAAATACAAATACATTTTGTACACTTTTAATGTTATGTATATGTACAATAGAAAACGAATTTAACAACTACAACCGGGGAAATAGTAAATATCTAAAAGATTCCAGTAAGAATAGTTATTTTCAGTTGGGAAATATTTATTTTCAACGAATCGATCGAAACTACCCAGATTTCGGCAGGTTTGTTCGTTTATAAGGGCTACTTCTGCGAGAGAATAACGTCAAAATCAGTAGAAAGAAGACGCTTTTATCTTTCCTAATAATCGTGGACGATTCAGTCCAATGTGATCAATTGATCATATTTATTTGGAATTACGATTTCAAGAAAACGTATTCAATTTAACTTGCATTCGCTATAAAAAGCCCAAAATCTGGAGTTCTATTCAATGAGTTCCCATAGTTTTCTTTCAGTGGGTGCCTACGTCTATGGAGTTATACGTAGATCATGATGTATCAAGCAGAAATGAGAAAACTTTCGGGAAGGGATAGGGAGCTACAAGTACTAAAGCCTATTGGCTTTATATAGCTTTTCCAAGTCGAATTGAGAACTTTCCAAACCAAATTGAGATTTTTCCAAACCAATTTGAGAATTTTCCAACCCAATTTGAGAATTTTCCAAATCAATTTGAGAATTTTCCAATCTAAGAAACATTCACTACTAAAAAGGAACAGGAAGTTTTCCAAACCGAATTGACAATTTTTTAAGGCAATCCAAGACTTTTGTTGAAAACAAAATTAGTGAAGAAAATGAAAGAATAACACTATATGAACAAATTAACATTGAAATTAATAAAAATTTCGTTGGCAAACGTAGAGTGGCCTCGATTTTTTCTGTTCTTAACAAGAGCGTAATTTTTATGAAGTATTCTTCGTTCATTTTGTCTTTTTGATTTCGATGTTAATTTGTTCATAAAGTGCTATTCTTTAATTTTCTTCACTAATTTTGTTTTCAACAAAAGTCTTGGATTGCCTTAAAAAATTGTCAATCAAATTGATTTTAAAAATTCTCAAATTGATTTGAAAAATTCTCAAATTGGTTTGGAAAATTCTCAAATTGGTTTGGAAAAATCTCAATTTGGTTTGGAAAATTCTCAATTCGACTTGGAAATGCCATATGTTCTGCAGGAAAGTTTTCTGTCAACTTAACGACTCAGTCCTCTGAAATGTGCAAAGCCCTTGATTAATTGTTCGCTTTGAATTGGCCTCATTGGAATAGGTGCCCCCAAAGAGTTAAATTGGCGATGGATGAGTTTAGAGATCTCAAATAATCTGCGGGACGCTGTCTCGCCTGTCTCCTCATAAAGACTGAATAAGATTGAACTTGAAGCGACCCGTGAGCGAGATAAATGAAGGGGTGAAAGTTGGCGATAACGCCATTATCGGAAGTTTTGTTTGTTCTCATGTGAATATATATGATAAATATTACACTAAAACATGGTTAATAATTAGCAGTATCGTCGTAAATGTTAATCCCCAAACGAGGGCTTAAGCGACCAAACGAGTATTGATCAATTTTGTTTTTCCAGTTTTACCAGTAGAGTTTTCCAAATATTGAATACCAAAATGTCCAGTGAAAATGTCCAGCTGTGTCGGGTAATGTGGCTTCCTAGCTACGATAAGATATATATATTAACTGAAATGTACTCAATAAATTATGAAATAATTTGTATTCTACCGTTGTGCTTTCAAAATTGCCGTTAATTTATCATTGGTGTTGTTTATCGCTAGTGTTTTTTTCTGTTGACAGTCTAACTGAGGTGGGTAATTTATTGATAGTGGCATATAATGTATTTCCGTGAATGTAGCTATGTCAATTATGACTGTTATTCTTACTCCTCCTTAATGCACTTCTTGATAGCCCTTTAAGCCGAATGGAATAAAATAGGGAGATGAAGCGGTCGAGGAATGCGAAGAAGGGAGATAAAAAACGGTACAAAGTGAATATATGGAGGTCATAATTCCACGGACGGAACCCCTCTGTAATTTCACAAAACCCGATCCTCATCCCACTACCGAGAGCTTGTGAGTTTTCACGGTTCGGTAGTTTTTTTTTTCTCCTTTCTCGAGGACGATTTTCCGTCAACGCTCAGAACGCTCAGATAAGCTAGCCAGATCTGGAGAACAAAGAAAAACGATGTAGCAGCGCTCTACAATTCAGAGGGAATTCCGACAGTAATGGAGGTCGAGCGAGGACCTCTACATTCCTACTTGATAGACTGAACGTCACACACGGCTCGCGGCAGCCCTAAAAGCCCGAACGGCAAGGTATACGATGTATTCACTCTGAATTTTTCAGCATGAAAGATTGGTTCTCCCTAGTGCCAGCGTTTGAGAGGTATCGTGTTCAAAATGTTCCATTCATTTACCATGTTGTGATGTTCAAATTTTCCCCGATTTTTTTTAAATCGTTTTGAAAAATGAGCTCTACCTTACTTTTTAAATGCTTGATTTTGGTTCATTATCTTAGTAATCAAAACGAATTAGAAATCGAATCACTCGGACCGTTATCCGTTCTTCTGTCCATTCACCATTAAGGCATCGGTTGAAATTAAAAGCATCAACACGAATATCAAATCAGTCGAGTGAGCCCTAAAGCTGTCGTTTTCAACCTAGAAAGCTGAAATTTGCGTTGTGGCATGATGATTTGAAGTGCATCTATGAATTTACTATGTAATATGTTAAAGGACATGTAATGTGTGAAATAATGATGTTCTAAGTGCAATAAGTTTCGATATCAGCTTCTGTTCCCGTAAGGAGGAACTAATAATGGTTGGTATTCATAGAGTTATATTTGGACATCTAGAAGTCAATTATAAGGCACGGGGGTCAGTGGCCAGCTGAAGGCCCTTGTGGCTGACTTCGTTCGTAATCGATATAGCTGGCTGAAATACAAATTTCAGCGTCTACAGTAAACAAGACAGAATATGAAGGCGGGACGCGCCGAGTTTAGCTGATGTATTACTGACTACGTCTAATATACATTTATCAGTACTACGTGGAAAGTTTATTCTAATACAGAAATAATAAACCTCTGTGTGGGAATGCAGCGGTTTTGGTTCATTATTTTTAATGATAAATTTCTATAATCGACCGAAAAAATAAAATTTGCCAAACCCCATCCCTCCCCTCAAAATTTGCTGATTAATGTTTCAAGTTTTCTAAAACCAGAAAACAGAAGAAAGAAACCAGTCTGTTCGCCGTCCGGAGCCAAGGTGAAAAAAACTTGGACAAAATCAAACTAGGGATCCAGTAGGGACCGAATTTTGGGCATCGATCTCAGTGAATTCTTAACGGTGTAATCGAAGGGGAGCAATTTCATCAATTTGAATATCGAAGAATTTCGAAATAATGATATTAGTTTTTATCTTTCATGTTTTTTCTCTCCTTAGAAGCTAGAAATCAAACATGAACGTCAACAATAATTTGAATGTGGATGTGTGTGTGTGTGTGTGTTTGAACACAGTAAAAATCGCCTTGGAAATTGTGACGTTCTGATGAGCTGTTGAATTTGCAACAGAATTTTGTTTTATATTGCTTTTGCTATATTTGCTTTCTTCTGCTTTTGCTTTTGTGTAATACTTTTTATATGGTTGTCAAAGTGTTGGTCCATGGATTGATTTGGAGTAAATGCTTACTAAACGGATTGCGCACAGTAAAAATCTATTAAGGGTCAAAATTTTAGGAAATGTTGTTCAAAATCTAAATTTGCAGTGTAAAATTAGAGTTTCCACTAAAAAAAGAAAAAAAAGTTGGTGTCGAGTGCAAACGCATGCACATTAGCGCAGAGCGGATTTTTTTTTTTTTTTTTTTTTTTTTTCATTTTTGAAATCTCTGAATAAAATTATAAAACAGTGCATTCAACTTTTTGACAGAAAACTGAAAAAACTTAAAAGAAAGTGGGGTACAGTAGAGAGACCCTGCAATCGAATGAGAAGGGGGAGATCTAGCAGCATGATCCTATAAGCGCATTTTACTAAACTATTGCACAATATTCTTGTTAAATCGTTTTAAGACTGACACACTGTGAGTATTCATTTTACGACACAACTAGGCTTTTTTTCGGGGAATGTTTGGTCCCAGCATAGAATGAATGATTTATCTCAGTCCTATGGAGAAGATGATAAAATTCAATATATATAGCATTTGGGAACTTATTTGCCATTCGAGACAAAAAATATTATAAGAAATACGAATAATATTACGAACTAATGTAATTTTCTATCATTGCCAATTTTAGCTCGCTTCTTCAAGTACGGCATCATTACCGGCAGAGGAGTTGAAACAGATCCGATTAACCATCATAGTGAATTATAAGCAGTTTTAAGGGGATACCTTCCTCCGATGTCGAGTTAAGGGTATCGTCAGTCATTGCTTAGGAAACACGAGAACGAACATTATTCTCAATGATAGGGCCTACCGTATGTCTGGTTTTTATACGCTCACACTCTAAGACATAGTCATAAACACTTGTACATATTTTTAGAAACTAGACCAAATTCTTAATCGAACCAGAAAAGAACAAATATTGGATGAGAACGAGGGGCGCTTTGATAAATCAGCCATTACCCATTTCATTCCCTTTCTAATATCAAATTCCAAATTGTTGTGGTTTATTGCACGGCAGAATTTGAGATAAAAGGATAATATGTAATAATAGATAAAATAACAAAAAATTAAATGAAATTAAAATAGTGATGATATACATATTTATTACCGATTCATACCTCCCCCTCCAATCAATCCCTTTCATAATTAGATGAGAATGATCTGAAATATTATTCAAAACTAGACCAAATTCCTTAATCGAACAAAAAATATCCCATAAAACCGGCACTAAAAACTGTCTGAGCAGCACTTGAATTATTTGTACGAGTATATTCGCTTCTCCAGTCCCACTCTTGACTGAATATTCAAAGTTTTCTGTGGATGGTTGCACAACTAGAATAGAGTTGGTGTCGAAAAAATGTATTCAAATAAAATAAGATGAAAACAATGAAGAAATATCGATTTATCCCTACTGCCTTTTCTCTTCTCTTTACGTTTAATTATGCGAATTGAATGTGCATACAAAAATGAACCATAAACCTATCTGACCAAAAAAGGATGACATGGATCGGTTGACAATTCTCGCTTGAGCAGCGATTGAAAGGATTGACTATTATCCCCTTCATCCCTCCTACAACTCGCAAAAGCAAAATTTTCGAGGCCATTCACACAACTAAACGTGATATTGGAATCGAATAAGAAAAAAAAGATAGAATAATCATGAAATTCTCTTGTTGGGGTTGTCCCTCACCCCCTTTATCTATTCTCACATGCTTCCCTCAATGACGAAGCCTTGGTTCAGAGCAACTCCAAAAAAACTGTAAAATGTAAGAATCGTAACGGAAAGTTTCAAAAATTATTCTTGGAAAACGATTATTTGAACAATGATGGGGCTAATTATTTTCTACTAATAATAACGGAACCATTTGAAAAAAATTACTTTCTGAACTCACTTCGAAACATGGCCACGTTTCTCCAAGGTACGATCTGACAGCCGAAATAACCTTTTGGGGACTGGATTTCCGGGGGTGCTGGCCTGGTTTGGTATCCACAGTTCGAATTAATTCCTCCTCAACAAACTTATTCCTCTTCGCCTACGGATCATCTCTGAGCTCAACTCGAAGTAAAAACTCTTCCAATTCCAACAAATGGGTTTATTATTTTCTATAATAAAGCGAGATTGTACGTGTCATTATGAGGTTTACGGGAGTACATTTTGGGTGAATTTCTGCGGATCTGAAACCCTTTATACTCTACTTGCCAATGTCAGTGAATATCCCGAAAAAACAGGTTTCTGATCAGTTTTTGGCCCATAACATCTATGCATGTGAGGCGATCAGACTGTCTAGAAGTTAGGACCAACTAGACGACCAGAGCAGTCCATGTGCGAAGGAAACGTTAGTACATTGATCGTAAGGCAAGGTTCAGGTTTAGGATTGGCACCGGTGCACTTTGAAACGTTAAAAGGCAAAGTATATAAAAATATTTTGCTGTACAAAGGCTTGAAATAATAAACCAAAACTTTCAACAGAACATCAGGGACCGTGACAGCAAATTTCCGCAATATTCGGTATAATATGTATGGTAAATTTGTTTGAAATTCGAGCAATCTTTGAGTTAAGAATTTGTTAACAATGAGTTTTGGACTTCGTAATTTGTTTTTTCCAATTAATACTATTCAGTTTTCAACACATTTTTAAATTTTGACTGTTATTGGAGTTTTTCAGCGTATTTTAAGGGATTTCAAGTGCGTTTTTCAGTTGAGGGAATTGTGGTTTTAATTCACTGAGTTCCCTAGTTCATAGTTCTTATGCTTCTTATGTGTGATATTCTGCTACTACATAAAATTGGAACAAATTATAATGACCCATAACGGACGGAAAATTTGTATTTATAAAATTTTTTTGAGCGATTGGAATAGCTTCATTTTTGAGGCTATCCAATTATCAAAACTAGAAATGAATAAAATTCAAAATATTGACCGAACCAACTTGCTCCCCTAATTTCATGTCAAAAATTTCAATGTGATTTGACTCTTCAATAACAATAAGCAGCTTAAAAAGTGCATAATGAATGCTAACAACAGAATAAAGTATTTACCTGTGTTGGGTAGCTTACTTCTAATCTTGAGCAGTTTGAGAGAAGGGAACATTTTTCTATCAATTAGCAAGGAAAACTTTTTTCGAAATGAAACAAAATGTTAACAAAAATTGTGGATTTACAAAACTTTTGCTGTTTTGTTTTCGTTTTAATCAAATGTTTGAAAAATGATTAAATTATGAGGGATATGCGAGTGAAAAGGGGCAACAGGATATTCAGGACAATTTACAATAAAAGGGCCAATGGTCGTAACCACGCTAGGGCTTACATGTGAGGTGATGGAATGGTATAGTTGCCCCTTCCAATGAGCTGGATGCATTGATAATGCTCCGCCACGCTCAGAGGATGACCCAGACGGTTGTAAACGTCTGATTCATCCTCTAAGGCGTCAGATTCTAAAATCGGGAAGGGGCCAACTAACCATATCCATCACGAGTCTGAAACGGATTTGTATTCAGTTTTTTTTTTCATGTTTGGGTTATACCACCCTCACCGGGATTAATTGTAATATGCCTGGTTGAGTACACAGGCTTCTTCAGATATGCTTCCTAAATATGCAGATTTAATAAAATTATGTTTTAAATCTCTACGAATTACGATTTTTAGAGATAGAGAGAGGGGAGGGGGATTCGCGAGGCGCTGCATTTTTTAGTCTTCCAAGGACGCAAGATGCGAAGCGTATAGGTCTGCATCTTAATCTTATTAACTGAATTAATATAAAGGTTTACTTTAACCTTAAGCGTCAAGTTCAATCCCCTATCTAGTAATGGGAAGACACTACCCCCGTCTTGTTATTTTCTCTATTCTTGTTGTGAGTTTATCCCAGTTAAATACGGTCAACGCCTTCGGAAACTCACTCTATGGGAGGTGAAAAAATACTTTCGCTTTCCATCTAGTTTGTCATCACTTCCAATCGAGGTCTCATGGGGTTATTCGGAAGTAGGCGTTCCCTGTAAGAGGAAGTTATTTGCTACCGAAAGCTTTCTTCGTTCCCTTGGAGAGAGATGAGAAGATAGTCTTTGAGAAGTTTTCTCCCTATATTGTTTCCCCAAGGTCTGAGCTTTCCTATTTTCGTCCTAGTTACGTCCGTTACAGTTGCGATCGCCATACGGAGGTGTTTCGAAAGGAGGACAAATAATGCGATCTGCCACAAACTGAATCGAGTCCGGGAAAGTTGGTGCCTGCCCATCGTCCTATCCATGCCATTGCGAACTACCGTAAACCCTTATCTTTCCCGAAACATTAATCAAGTTTTGAAATGGGACATTAAGAGAATAATAATTAAAATTATAGTGTTCCCATGTAGTGTATATTTGTATGCACTTTCACTTCAAGCATTGCAGTGGATGTGTATAGTTCTTCCTAGTCTTCGCCTTGTCGGTAGGGTTGCGGTAGAAAACACAATCAACAATACTTTATTTGAATCTTCAGTCTATTAGACTATACTTACAATTTACGCATATTAACTTAGATTGAGGAATTGAAAGCACGAATATAAAAAGATCAGTTTACAGCTTAGAGCTAGGAAGAACGTCACTGAAACTAAATATTTTGCACAAATTATCACTTCACTTTTTCTTAACGCCTCCGAAAATGCACCGGAGATGGGGCAGTTGACGATAAAATGGGGAGCCAATAGAAACTCGTAATGCACAAGGGCAAGATCAAGCTAATTTTCGCAGGGGAAAACGGAGTTCATAGAACTTTTCCTTTCCCAAGGAATGAGTGAGAAAGTTGTGGCTTTCATTGAATGCAAGGAATTTCCAAGTTGTATTATTATGTGCGAGTTTGGAATAGGGAGTTATTATAAGTGGTAAGAGGATTATTAAAAAGTTGACCTGGTAATCGGGGAGAAAAATAAAAAATGGCCGGTAATAGTTTTCATGGTACTTAGCATTGGAGACCTAACAATGAGCGAAAATAAGGAGCTTTAGCTGGGTTCAAAGCTCTGGTTTGAACCTCTTTCCGTTTCATGAAACTGCCGAACCTGAGCATAAACCTAAAACTTTTCGGCTTCAGGGGTATGTTCTGGGTGTTATGGGCTTATCGCTTCAGATCTTGGAAGGAGTAATTAGAAGGAGTAAATTAGTCCATTCCATCACCACCTTTGTATGATAAGAGAGCCTGGTCACGAGGCACTCACCCGCTAACATTGACTATCCTGAGGTTCCTTCAGCTTGCACTACCCCTACGAAGGCAATAGGTTTTAAATATTCTCTAGAGTAACCTATCCCTTCCTTTGGGCAGCCTATTGGGACCCCCCCCCACCTTCCCATTACCCATATTTTTGTATAGCTCCACAAGTGTCATGGATATGGGTTGTTTCTCGTTTTTTGAAACAGCTAAGTATGAACAGTAACCCGCCTTTTTAAATTCAGGAGTATCTTCTGGGTTTTGCAGGATTTTCGCCTCAAACGTATGAAGCGGCAATAAGTCCATTCCATTTCTTTTACATAATCTAAATCGGTACCTCTCCCCAGATCATATAATTGGATTCTAGATAACATAAAAAGGCCCCATTTGTTTCAGCGTGGATGATCGATTAGAAACAACATTAACTACAAGGACGCCTGATGTCAAAATACCAACGGTGGTGCAATGTAATGTATATATCGTATATCGAAAGGACGTATAGATCCACCGATAGAACAAGTGAAATTAAACGAAGTAAAATACTACATCTACTAACGCTTCATTTGTACACAATTATATAACGTTAATCTGAAAAACTCGATTTCAAAACAACAATTGAAGATAAAATTTCATTATAATTATATCATGTGATTGTATCGTCACATGATACTAGGCAATTTTTAATATGTCCAAGTCCGTTCACGATCACATTCGAGTTGACATTTTTTTTTGCTGCTCTAGGGAGGGTGAATGGATGAACTTAAAGCGGGTGTGCAAATTGCATTACTGATGCCACTTTACAATTACGAACATTAGTGTTATTTGAAAAGTTTTCGATATTCTGAATTTCTGAATCCTTTGATTTTACCCTTTATAATTGACTGAGACGTATGTTGAGAATTAACTCTTAAATATACCCGACGTGTGATTTTTACCCAAGCATTGGTTCAGTAGGTTGAGAGGTGATAGAATGGTGTAGCTGCCCCTTCCATTGAGCTGTATGCGGTATTGCCCGCCAAGCTCAGAGGATGACCCAGACGCTTGAAGGCGTATGATTCATCTCCCAAGGCAACGGATTCAAGAATGGGGAAGGGCAAACTAACCATATCCATCACAAGCTTCGGTGAAAAGCATTGGACGGATGACTGACGGATATTTTCTTCAATTTGATTTTCGGATGCCTCACATCTTCAAACGAATAAAACAAACATTGATAGGGGTTAGCTTTTTTCTTGGTCGATACATAATTACGTTATTGATTTAACCAACCAAAAAGAAGAAAGTCACGCTGGAACACCGATCTACCAAGTTAACTGTTTGGTTTCCCAAAACGATGACTAGGATGAATTGGGCTAGTCCGCAACTCCCCAACTATTACTGGGAATTGGAAATAACGACTCTGGCTCATTGAATGTAGGAGATTAATTGTCCGTGTTCAACTTTTTCGTCGTTATTCTTTAGAATTTATTACATTCTCGTTTTTGTTATTCTTTAAAATCGGGTTAAAAGGCATTCATATTAGTTCAACGAGTACAATATCTTGGATAAAAAGAGGATGAATCTTTAAGGAGGTCAAAGTCTCTCGCGAACCCGGCAAAATAAAACGGTTTCATTAAATCCTAAATACGGATTCCCATTCTTTTATAATGTTCTGAACCCATTGTGAATGTTGAGCTGCTGATAATTTCAATATTTAACTTATGTTTTCTGTAGTGATGAATTAGGAGTTTTATAGAATTTTCTTCTTGTAAAAGTGACTTGCTCTGCATTTATACCAGTCAGCTGTAACGCCGCGTCCTACATGAGCGGGAGCCGCGCGATACCGGCGGGTCGGGCGTGTTGAGCGTTTATCGAGGGGCGGGTAATTTTCCGATCGAACCATGACAACTGAGTTGTGCGTCCTGCGTGTACACGCTCTAGCGGAAATCGCTAACACGCACACGCTACAAGCGGCTCGAAATCAAATCGGTTTGATTTTCCCCGCTACTCTCGCAACAAACGCGCGTGTTACAGCTGTTTTTTGTCAAGTTGTGTTCCTCAAGTTGTTTATTTATCTTGTTTCAATAGTTTGCGAGGTTTGTCAAATAAATGTTGGAGCAGCTATTTGATGAAATATGAAAACGACTGTCATTATGGGGTAAAAGAAACCCTCATTGCAAAAATACGATGAAGAGTCGAAGCTGCTGGGAGGAAGTCAGCAAGGTTACAAGAATCCCCAGAATGAATTCTGGTCCTTTCCTCTCCACCAAATAATCGAATGTTGTTACTTCCATTCTTGTGTAGGATCTGAAGAGGTATCTACTGTTCCTAAGCTCTGTGTAGAGGTGGTGGAATTCCCCAAACTCTGTTCTTGAGTAATAAATTTCGTGAGTCGTTTGCCTCTGCAAACGTCTATTACAAATGTAATTGATCAACGCTGGACTGGATGAGGCCAACAAAAATCGTCTTTGATTAAAAAGTTCAGAAAAAGCACTCATATTGATGAAGAATATCGTCGAAAAAAAAATCGTATTCGATTGGGACGGTAACCTACCTAAAAAGCCCTCTCCTCCATTCGCGGCATCACCCGCACATAGGACACTAGTGGCGTTTCCCGCTGTAAACGCTTGCACTTGCGTAAATCGCCGGTTTCGCCAGTAACGCTGAAATCGCCCCACTCCCTCTCACGTAGGACGAGGCCTAAAATCTTGAAATTAATAATCATTTTCAAGTGTTTTGTTTACATCTGTTGGTTGCATCCATCGGAGAAAAAAAGGGCTACTTAATCAAATTTTGCATCGAGTGAGTAACCCAACTTGATTTGTTGATCATTTGGTATAGGAAAACAATACTTAAAAAAAGAACAATTTCATTTCCAACATTGTAGTCAACTAGAATCTAGTAGTTTTCACTTAACTTTAGCTTTGAAACTTGTATTCAGTGAATGAAAGTCGCCCAGAGTACAATTGTACATGTACCTCTTGAGTACCAAATGAGGGAAATTGGTCGAATACTTTCCGCTCAATCGGCAATCTCCCGATTTCAGGTGAATGGTGCTATAGGTCGGTATAGCGTTTTGATTTGTATGACTCCAAGATAGACTATATGGTGTGAAAGTAAGACCCACTTAATTTTATATCACAGATTCCATCATTTTATTAATTTTCACCGTATCTCTATACTGGACGTTATCTTTATAAACGCAACAAAACTTACAGAATCGAAGATAAAACGCGAAAATCTTATTTAATTGTGCAGTAATGTTCATGAAAATTCTGGTATTAAGTCTAAAATAATTCTTAGATATTTAGATAAAAACCATTTACTTGCCAACGGGGTTAGGTCAACTGATATGACTTTTTTCTGCAATTTCCTTACGCTAGACTGCTTGAACCACCCCCCCCCCCCCCCCCCTACTAATGGTAATCAGGATTTTAATGAGTGCCACGAAATTTATTAAAGTGTCCCCTACAAAAGAATTGTCAAAGTCGAAGATTGTTTAAAGCATTTGACAGAAACATCATCTTAGCGTATATGTGAATTCCACCAGTGAATGAAAATTTCATTGTATTTAATATAATACAGCTTTCACAGACTGAATGATATGTTACACGTTTAGTACTTTGAATTACACTTTACAGAAACGATATTCCAATTGTGGAAGGGATAATCCAGTTTGCAATTTTTAAAAGTACCACTACTCCGTCTACAAAAAACGAACACAAGTAATAATACAGTCTATTTTTTCGAAAGACGTTTCCACCGAATTTGAATGTTTTTTCAATTGTAGTTTGTGAATCGATTTCGGTCAATTATTTGAAATATTAAGCTTTGTGTGAGTCGCAATGAGTCTCAAAATTAATTGAGAATAAGTGTAAATGTTAATTATACAGTTCATTTCTCTCTCCCTGTTCCTTCCTTGAAAACGATCTGTCATTAAAACAGCATCCTTTAGATATTGCACTCTGGCCTAAATATGATTAAAAAAGGCAGCTGACTCATTGCATAAAAACAATTTGAAACTGAAAACATATTCACCTAAATCGAGAGAGAACTCCATCATGAGCAGCAGTTGAATAGGCCGAGTATTACCCTTTCCATCTCCATTTGTGATAGTATAATAAAAAATAACAGACAGAAATTGGGGTCGAGCATGAAAATTAATCATCATAATTAGAATACAATAGTGAATATATAGCCCCTCTCCCTAATGAAATTTGAAAGTCCTGGAATACATTTCAAAACTCAACTAATTTTTCAATTGAACAACAGAATAATCATAGGAATCGGTCGATAACGCTTGGTTGAGTCACACAAACCTACAAACAATTTAATTTTCTTAATTCCCCTCATAGCCGGAGGGCGCACACCATTATTGCTTCTGAGTCCACCTAATGGTAGCGGTACCTTTGTTTCCACTCTTTGAAGGTGAAAACATTATTTTCTCAAAAATCTAAATTTCACCTCGCATATTGCGTTTTAGACCTTTCCGATCAAGTTCCGTTTCATTTTTGCTTGTAATGTATTCGCAGATCCTTGTAACACGCTTATTCCAACAGTTTTTAATGCAATGGATTTTAATGGAATTCTTAAAAAATGTGTGAGGTAGATTGTAAATGGGTCCCTGTGAAACTCATCGAACAAATAGGAATACTTCGTTCTGTTCGAATAAAATCGTAAAATTTACCAAGAATAATTTCAACTGGACTACATCATTATTGTGTCCGCTAAGAATTTGCGCGAATGACTTGGAATATGTGTCGACTCAAAACTAAATCTATTGAAATCTGTTGATGTCTGCCGGCTAGAGCGAGGCGGGAACATGAACCGTGAAATTTTCGTCCAGTCAATCGTTATAACGAGCTCATATTCGGTAAATTTCAAGGTAAAGAATCCGTCAAGATTATTTATAATATTTAAATTATCTAAACATTCATGTAATCGAAACGAGGGAGCTTAGAGCTACATCCAATTCGGCAGACTTCCTTCACCTATTCGATCTTCTGGTTTCCACGCTCCTTCGACTCCCACCAGATAGGAGCATGTACTATTTACAGCTCTAAACCGACCTAATCAGGTGATTGCGAAATTTGACAAATTTTGACCAACTGAATTTTTCTGTCGGAACATTTGTTTCTTATCAGCAGACATTTGAACGGACTAAGTCACTCGCGACGAAGTTGTGGAAACCCATTTCAAATAAAAGCGGAGTAAGATGGAACGTTGTCTAATTTCCACATGTGTTTGTTACTGATGATGACCTAATATTAAATCGAAACAAACTTTTACTTTCGTGAAAATATAAACAACGTTCCATCTTACTCCGTTTTTTATTAGACATTTGAAAACCGTATGTCCACCATATTCCACTTTTGGACATTTGGGGAAAACCGTCGCTTTTTGACAGTCTTTTGTTTTGCACCGCTTGATTGAAAAAATGGAATTGAGGTATTAGAAAATGAAATGCCCTCTAAATGGTTGTACTGCACCTTTTTTGACAGATCAAAATTTTTATCGGAGTTGTGTAAGTGGAAAAAAAAAACAAAAAAAAAAAAAAACAGAAAATGTGACACCATTTTGAAGGTATTTAGCTTCAAAACATTCTCGTGAAATATTTCGTTTTACTGTTTTTGATATTTACTCATCTTAAAACAAATGGGCATCACCTATTCGGCCAGGCGCCAAATACAATCCCTTCACGCAAGACTGAAATGTCACGCAAAATGGTATAACCATTGCGCCTAACCAGTGCGCCTATTGTTCTCCAGCAAACTTGACTACACATGATATTCGAGGTTTTTTTTTTTTCAAATTCCACATTCTCTCTCGATTTTTCGAAGTAAGTAAAGGGGTTTGACTTTCTTGTAAAATTTTTATAAATGGAATCTACTGTTGTAGATAATAATCTAATACCTCTCGAAATGGTTACCCAAACATCTGATATTTCAAAGTTCGGTTGTATTCCTGTGTAGGTTACTGGCTTAAGAAGATAAATTCAAGATGTATTTATTCGCTTCTTTTTCATTTTCTGTTCAACGTGTAAAGTTTCGTATCACACTTATATACTAACATCATGTGTAGAAAGGAAACATTAGTTTGTTTCCATGTACGTTCCAAATCTGAAACTACTCAACCGTTTTTAACAACCATTTCACAATTAGAAATCCAAATCATTAGCAATTGTTTCATAGGTTATATCATCTTCTCAATATTAAATATACGATATATTTAAAAGTTTCCTGTATAGGTATCAATAGTACACATGATTAATTTTTAAAAAGTCTGCGATGGTAGACGCCTACCTGTTATAGTTGAACGATAATCACAGTTTTTGTGTAAATTACTAAGGTCAAGTACAGGCGGAGTATAACGTTTTGGAAATTGCTTTCGTGATAATAATCAATATCGATTTTATTTATAATTACCGTTGAATATGTATCTATAAATTATTCGGAACAGACTTATTGATTAAAAGTGATGACGCATGTAACATTTTCTAAATTATTCACGGTTTGAACATACTTGCCTGAGTTAACAGGTCACTAATTTACGTATCTATTTAAGCTAAATGATGATTGTTTCTAAAGCTAAATTTGAAAATAAATCTTTGAGCAGTGATGCAGTTAAAGTCCTGTAAACTATTGGTTGATGATGATGAGATAGAATATTCCCAATGTAGTGATGATTTCTTTCCGGTTCAGTAGTGATACTGACATTTTATTCGCAGCCTGTAGGACTTATGTTTTTGCTGTTATTGGTTGCATTTACAAGGGCAGGCTACAACTCCCTAATGTGGTCATATTAAAGGGCAACAGATAAAATTAATAACAGGGCTCCTGTAAAACTTTTGGTGATAATGGTGAATCCCTCATGCTACCTTAGCATGCTACTGCAGCTACAATATAAGTAGTAAATCGTATCTCTGGTATTCTGTACCGGTAAAGTGTACGTCTGAATATCCGATGGTTACTTACTTCGTGGTTTAGATCAGTTTTTAAAGCGATTTTGGATATGAAACGAAGGTATTGTAACGGCTCCAATATGTAGCTAATATTTTCCCAAAATTTCCTTCAAGGCATACTGGAAAGATACATATTTGTATTTCTGTGTGTCATTTTAGACGATAACTCTCCTTGGATTGAAATAAGAACTTTGTCCTCTAAAAAAAGCAAATAGTACAAAATATATTCCGTGAACAGTCTGAAGGTTTTCTGTGAAACTACCGGACCAAAGTGTTTGAAATTTGGATGAAAAATCACCCATTTTCGAGGATGTGCCCATAACCGCCCCATTGCGCCCATTGATCTGCATAGGGTTGTTATACGATGCAAAAATAATACTACACCTTTTTATAATCATTTGTAGCGTAAACCGAAAAATGTAGAGGTGGTTCAGGAATCGTGTTCCTACTCATTAATATTGTTTATTAAAATATTAAACACGTTAAAAAATAATATTAGTAGATCGATTGCTTCTTTAGGTTATGATCGTACGGAAAATATTGGGTACATGATCATTTTGCATTCATTAATATCATTGTTAAGATAACCGTAGTTGTAAGGAAACTCAAAGGAATCTCCATTTTCTGTCCAGCGAAGGTATTAAGCTTGCACGCCATCGATGTTTACTCCCTGCCTCGGGAAACTTTTAAGTTGCTTATTTGAGGCGACTAGCGAGGCAAAGTTGAATAACGTGGCCACCGTCAGCCAGCTTCTTCGGGATTAGGGGTGGCAGGTGAACAAAGACGAATTGATTGAAAATACTTTATCGGGTGGAGCCATACCGGAAATTCTCGGTTGTCTTCGGGAGAAATTTTCCGTGAGCAAATTTACTTTTTAGATCAGGCTGGGGAGAAACAAGCTTTATCTGTTGTACCGTCGCTGTCTTATAAAATGCGACAATATGGTAACTAGAAGCGCCATATACTTTGTGCTCATAAATCATTTACAAACTTGGTGTCGTTGATGGTAAGAAGGCACTAAGGACAAGGGGACTCGCCCGCCTCTGTTACCCATAACATTTGAATCTTACATCATCTTTGGGCTCGTTAGAAAGAGATATTGTTTTGAAAATTTATTTTTAAAAGCAAATTTAAATACGAATATTCGTATTTACGAAAGTATAAATGCGACTATTCGTTTATTCGCAGAGAAAATATACAAATAAATTCGTATTCGCAGAGAAAATATACGAATATTGGCATATTTGGATGGAAACATTGCGGATAATTGTATATTTTTGATCAGAAACACAAATACTTCATAATACCTCCAAAAACAATTCACTCATTCACTCATATTCGCAGCCAAAAGAAGAAGAATCTTTTAGTACGAATAATTTCGTATTTACCAAGAGAAAATACGAATTTAATTACATTATTGCAAATTCATGCGATCCAAGACCTAATTTCTATGTAATTTTTCGCGCTGAATCGAATGATGACACTCCCAGAGCTCTACAATAAATGGTTTAGGGTTAAAACTGTATTTTTTACGTATCAATATTAAGAAAGGCGTTTTTACCTCGAACTGCTGGTCGTAGAGGTATGAGAGTGTCACCATTCGATTTATCGCGGAAAAATAGATGGGAATGGAGTCTGGGATCGCATGAATTTTCAATTAAAAAAACGCCTTCCTTAATATTGATTCAGAAGTCTGCGAGTGATTGATTGATTGAAGTCTGCGAATAAAAGATTATTCGTAAATTTTGGCTGCGAATATGAGTGAATTCGAATTTTTTGGAGGTAATATAAAGTATTTGTGTGTTTCCGATGCAAAATATACAATTATTTGCAAAATTTCCATTCAAATATGCGAATATTCGTATATTTTCTCTGCTAATAAACGAATATTCGTATTTATACTTTCGAATATACGAATATTCGTATTTAAATTTGCGAATAAAAATAAATTCGTATTTCTATTTGCGAATACGAATATTCGTATTCGTGTTCGCAGGTTGGAGGGGGGGGGGGCTCTGAGTAATATTTGTATTCGTATTCGCGAATAAAAACTCTCCCAACTCTGGTTTCAATGAATCACCAGTGGAGAAAAAAGTGTTTGATGCTTAAGATCTCACCGAATTGTTAATTGGAATCGTTCATGGTTTGTCACCGTTTAATATCGGTTGCCTAGTCGGATGGTTGCCTAGATATCACCTAATGTTGCTCACAGAGAAACTTGTAGAGTGTTGGTGAAGTCATTTGTCGCCTGATAACCATGAAACAACTCTTCAAAAATATGTTCAGAATTGCAAAGGCAAAATGTAAATGAAAACTTTTGTATTTGGCCTACGGTATAGGAATAGATGGGTTAAAGTTCCTACCGTGCTTAGAAATACGAAAATGATCTACTTTCAACTTTCGAGTTTGAAAATAACTTATAGGAGAAGACGCATTATTTTCAAATGAGGTTATGAATCGGTATTTGTGAGTATAGCAGACGAATTTACCGAAGACATTTTCAAGTAGGCAGGATAAGGCATTTTGGTCAAGATGAACTGAAAGCAGGAAACGGACGTTAACAAGCATTTCCTCAATAAAAAATAATAAAATATTGTGAGTCATGGGTACTTCCTGTAAATGTCAGTTACGGGAGATGAAGAAAATCGGTTGAGGGATCGAATTTGCTTGAAATTGGACGTAGAATTGCAACCGATCGTAAAAAATAGGGACCAACCTGCCACAGCAGAAAAAAATTGAGATAGCGTAGTTGAATCCAGACTTTAAGAACTAGGTAACACGTAGTTTTTACGTTTTTTCCAAAATCTCTCACACTAAGGAAATTTAAATAAGTATCAATTCATTAAGAATCCTGTACATAGTTGCGTGTGTGTTACACGTGTTGCTGATACTTCGGAGCGAAATAAACTTACTGACTGCAAATCGCTCCCACATACTTTCCTTTCACTTCATCCGATTTATACACCATTCCCGAAATTCTAATAAATCGTATTCCCCGTTAAGAGTTATTAAACTCACCAAGAACGACTGCAGATATATCGATAGGTACAACTGATATGAGAAATTTGAACTTGCTATCCCCTCCGGGCCTTAAAAACTAATTACAGATTCAGGTATATTCAGGGAAGGAAACACGTTATAAATGGGGTCAACGTAATAAAGTTACTGTCAGATATGAGGCGCCCAACATAACCAAACTCCACGAAGCCCGCACCGACTGCTACCGCAAAGTGTATTTTGGAAAGTCGTCCAAAGTTTTGCATCGCAAAAGTTTACACCCTCGGTACACGTCTTCTTGTTTTTGTAGATTCCGAGTTAGCGGCACAAAAAGGGGTTTGCTTGTCAGATATTGCGATATTGGGGTCGAGTTAAACATTACAACGACTGGATATAACGGAATGAGGAATGGCAACTAGAAAAAAATGAACGGTAGATGGAAAGTAACTGGACAAACTGTGGAACAATGATTTTACAATTTCGCAACGTGAAACGTCACCATCTTTTTGCTTTGTCACTACTGATGGTACAGAAGCTTTGTGTTAAGGGATAAAGTAGATGAAATTTCTCCCCTCCCAAATAAAGATTTTGACGGGAATTTTGAGTTTAAAAGCATGCTCATCAGTTTCTAATCCGTGCGTGTCTGTGTGTCCACCATTGTCGAGGCCAACAATTGAAATGGGAATTCCGTCCAAACCGTATTTGCTCCTGTTGTTGTACTTTTGACGTTGCATACTGTTATCACACAGAACAGATAGTACATACACACAAAACTGAATTTGGTCAGATGCAACAGTACTGTCAACATTGCAACACCCAATGCTACCGCCAAATCAGATTGGGGTTGATGATACAAGGCGCACAAAGCAACCCCTCCCTCAAGACCGGGAGGTCGTGCGGGTCATTGCATATCCTTCGCCCCTTACCAAGACAGTGCCTCCTCCGTAGCTTTCCCAATTTTCAAACATTCGGTATTTTGGTTTATTATTCAATAATAAACCATTGTAATCCCTCTTGAAAAAAAATCTAACCCCCCTGAAAATTTCATGGTTTACGTTTCAAAGGGTGTAAAATCCAAATCTGCAGTACAAATTTTTCCGTCCGTCCGCCGTACGCCGTACGCACGTGTTCTCCCAAACGGCTGGAGCAAAAATCATAAATTTCCAGGAAAAATCCATGTTGGTCCGACAACGCCCGAATTCTTCAGCCAACTCTCTCACTTAATTTAAAGTGCCCTTTAAGGGTTTTCAAAGTTTTATGAAATCCCCGAAAACCTCAAAAAAGTCCAGGCGGCCTAAATTAGGACTTTTCTTTTTAAGAACTTTTCCAATGAGCCCCTCCCCAGGTCCGTAGCTCAAACCGTTCCCGATGTATGGCCCGATTTATGGTGCTAACATACAAACAGCATACAAATACAATACAAATTTCAAATCGCGAATAACTCGGACACGAGGCCTCCGGCAAAAAATAGCTATGAGGCATTTTTGTTAGGAAATGAGTTGCACAACACGTAGGAGTCGGATTGTGCAACTCGACTCCTGGGACACCCTGTATAGTTCACCACGTGAGCCACGGGTAGCCTCTTTGAAACACACGAAAGAGAACGCTCACATAAAACTGAAATAGTTTGTGCTTTTTTGTGAGGAAACTGTTTTTCATTGAAAAGAACGCTACTAATTATTTATCTGAAGTCTGCCTTTTCTTTGTTAGGTAGCCCTTCCATGAAGATCAATTCTGATCTCATCACCCAAATACGGGAATTACAGATGTGCTCTGGGATATTTTGATATTATTAATGCATTTCTCAGAACGTTTAATGGACATTGCTTTCAACATTACTCATTTCATTATATTCTGGCTGTTAGTATTTCAACATTTTATTGAAGTTCGAGCATACGAGGAGATTCTTTCCAAAAGGTAGTAAGCCATGTCCGTTTCGGTCATGAGAGAGAAATTCAGGGAAAATTATTACAAACTTGCCCCAAGTCAGGAAAAATTTTTAAATTTATTTTACATTTAATATTAACAACTTTGCCAAAAAGAAGCAAGTTATTTGAGACGGCAATTAATTTAGGTGGAGCTTTGAAATTCCAAGATTTTGGATATACCTACCACTTTTTGGAGTCAAACAGATGGAAGTGCTCTTTTACGGTAGACAGTACATTTTGAAAATAACACTCAATTTTTAACCTGGTTTTAACCGGGATGGTAATAACTCGATTTTGAAAAAAGAAAAAAGGGGTCTTTCGGTCTTTTTGGGAACAATTTCCTCAATAATCTTTCTCACAAATATACTATAATTAATGGGAACAAAAAGTCTATCGAGTTGGATGTGCCACATAACATCCTCATTATGTCAATATGGATATGCGGAGAAAAACGTCTAAAAATCAAATAACAGGAACGTTACTTCAGTAAAGTTTTTACTCGAAGAGCCATGAATTACGTCACTTTAAAATTATAGTTTGAAATATAATTAAAATGTTCTTTAAAATTGATAAAACTGCAAAAATGTGCGAACGAAGGAAGAGAGAGTTTTCTCGCAATACATTTGATATTTAACCATTTTTTGCACAGAAAGTGTTTCAATTTCACCTCGATTGAACATGAACTTAATACTATACTTTTGAAAAATTCGCTCTTACGAACATGGTGCATCATTTTAAATTGAGGTTGGATCGCTCGGTAATCTACTACTGTTCAACAATAATGAATAGTGAGTGTCGGTTTTGTTATCGCTATTAAGGGAATTATGTTCGTTGAGCTCTCAATACGCGGCAATGACATTCCACGCTCCCAGTCAACATGGTGTAATTATTCAATCAAACCTTAGATATTATTGTTTGCAGAGTAAACATTATGAGGTAATTTTCAGCTGTCACGACCGTTCTGGGATTTAAAATGACACTTTCCTCTCATTACTCAAATTCACTGTTGTGATTAAACCGTCTGGATGTTATGTGAAATAATATCGTGTAGGATTTATATTAGTGCCCCGTTTTCCTTGCTTCAAATGGGGTAGTGAGCTAAAACAGAACTAATTTCCAGAGCTTGCGTGTTCCAACTTGGAAAAGGAATATTCAATGCAGCCGTAAAGACCGTTGTCGGTTTACTGGGCGCTCTCTCCGGACAATGACGTGTTTCAAATGCAAATAAAGCTTTAATTTCCCAAACTCCTCTAGAAATTTACGCAGACACTAACATAACTGGCAAGTTGTTCCGTTCGGTAATTACTTCTTATGTCCGCTTAAATGGCGGTGGAATGTACATTGAATGGATGTGTAACATAGTCTGGAATCTCTGATTCTGACTGTTCACTGTTTTACCAACAATCAATGGGCCTGATGTCAAATTGAAAATATATTTTTATTGACCAGAGTCAATTGCGTATAAGTTCGAGTGTTACTGAGTATTGTCGTTTTCGTTACAATATTACTCCATGCGCTTCACCAAAGGTAAAAATGAAAATAGGAAGGTGATGGAAAAAACTCTCTAGTAAGAAATGATGAGGTTAAGAACGGGAAAGAAAATACATACGCCTGGTCTACCTACTTAGAGAAGACAAGGAAACAATAAATACATGAATGAATAATAAAAGTCTTCCAAGTTGGATGTGACACAAAGCTACCACGAGTATACTCTCCTGAGCTCATGATTTTCAATCAATTTTCATAATCATTGATTTGTTCGATCCCATTTATAATCAAGTTGTGCGACGAACCTTTGAAACTTTCTTTCTGCGGACAGGGGAGATAATGAAGCGAGTAATACCAATCCTTTTAATCGCTGCTCAAACGTCGATTCTCAAAAGATCCTTGCCATTACTTTTTTTGTTTATTTGAGATTTAAAAATAATTCAGCATAACACGCTGAAAGCTGTATACTATAGATACAACTTCTAATATGAATGGGAATGAATTAAGAGGGTTTTAGTGATAAATCGTCATCATTTCACAATTTTTCTCTGATCTAATTCACTCAAAAACATTTCTTCATTTCCTCGACCCCAACTTTAGTTTATGCGTCCAAAAAACCTTGGGAATTTCGAATTTTCTGTTGGTAGGGGGAACGGAGAGCGTATTAGCCAATCTATCCAATCTCATACTGCTTTTTCATTTTATTATGGAAGGGGGTGATTGAAGGGGGAACAGTGATAATAATTGTCACGGATGAATTATTGTCTTCACTTATTTCATCCGTTTTTTTCATATCCCAATGTTGTCTAACGAATTCATTTCACGTAATAAACGTCAGAAATTTTGAACTTGATGACTGGTAGGTGAGTTAATTGCGGACCCAATCAAGCGCTCTTCATACTTCATACGGATTTTCCTGCTTTTTTGGTTCAATTGAGGCTTTGTTCTGATCTCGAAAAAAAACTCGTGAGTGTTTATAATTATGTTCAAATGTGATCATATAAAAACGTTTGCTGCTCGCGTTACTTAACATTATGTTTTTCAATAGAGCCTTATTCCTTTTTTCCTTTTATTCGTCTCTGATGACACATTCCGGATTTTGTAGTTTCAGTAATTGTTATCTGGTTCATAATGAGTTCAGTTAGTTTAGTCCCAAATTAAATTAAATCAAAATTTCAGTCATTCGGAAAAGGGTGTGAATTAATCAGTTCAATGGCGCGTGGAAAATTAATTCACCTGGAAAAAGCTTTATCTCAAGAAGGGAAACCCTACATATCTCCATAGTGAAGTTTACCTCGGTATTAGTTTAATTTTCCTTCAAGAGGGGTACGGAATTATGAGTGTGGAAGGTAGCGAGCAGATCGCGGGGTCGCAGGTGCCGCGGAAAGTAGATGTGTTTCCCCTCCCTCCGTTCCATTCTCGCTTAAATCCACCCCCACACCACAGCTACCCCCTTATTTCTCCTACCACCCCTTCATAGCAAACAACTACCCCCCTTCTCATACGAAGCCTCCAACCACCCCTTCATTGAATAACCCGTTCCGCCGACTGAGCGGTGGATGCAACCACCGCAAATTTGCTTTACCCGTGATTGATTTCCCACTCTATGGGAAACGGATATATTTGTTGTCGAATAACAAATGAAAAAAAAAACAATTTCCGAAACTTTTTCTCTTCATATCCGCCCACAATAATTTTATTTACGTTCTATTTCTGGAAATCTAATTTTTCTTACAATGATGAGTTTAAACGTTAATACTGTTTGTTATGATTTCACCAACCCTAAAAAAATGATTTTCTTTGGTAGAAAAAATATCAAACGTTTCACAGCTGAAAAGCCAGAAAAATTATTAAAGCCCTTAAAAAAAATATATATGTATAATGATCCTTTTTTCTAAAATAAGAAAAGACTGTCCGGCTAACTCAAAGAAGGAACGTTATATTAAAAGAAAATATACTTAATGTATTTATAATATATATCACGTAAGTAGGTGGTATTTTACTGAAATATTTTATTACTCCAAAAAAGTTATTCTCAACTAATCGATGATGGTAAACGAAAATAAATGTGGACTTCCAGATGGATGATGATTCTTTAAAATCCAATTCTGTTCCCTGAGGTGGTAAGTCAGCCAGTCTGGATCATCTAAATAATATCAAAACGAAAAAAGCCTGCTTTGGGGAGAGGTTCGTGGAAATCAGTTTACCATAGGTGTTATTAAGTCCCACCTCGGTACCATGAAATGGTCCACGTGGTGCCTGGGTTGATTAGGATCAATTTCGAAAAAAATACTTCGGGAACTGAAAGCTTATAATTATTGGAAGTGAGGACATAGGCTCCATCGCGGGGAAGCTCGAACTATTCGGTCGACTCTCGCAGTACCAACTGTAGTCGGGGCTACATCACGTTCGAGGTCAAGCGAGGTTGAGAGAAAAACAACATGCATACGTTATTATTTTTTTCGACCAATATGGATGTGGAATATTCATTCCAGGTTGTTTTCATTTGAGAGTCGTGGGCTTACAAATCCTCCCAGTATGTTTCCATAATTTTTGTTGTTGTTTTGAGTTTATTTTTACACATAATTTTCTTGAAGTGTATGAAACGCTCTCCCTCAGTCCAATTCTAGTAGCACATCTCAACGAAATTTATAATCTCCGACTTTGCTAAACGATGCGGCGTCTTGAGGGAATCGATTCTAATTAGGAGCCGTTGAATTCCTAAAGGCTCTCCATCGTCCTGACAGCTGAGAGCGTCTCAGTTCTACAGCCAGCTTTCAAGTGTTTACGTGGAAACCTTTTTCTCACTTCAACATCATTTTAGATCTTCGTATTTTAAATTTTAAATGGAGGTACTTCAAGCATTCTATGGTCGTGTAAGTGTATAGTGAAGCTGATCCAATTACAATGTATGTAAACAGATCAGGAATGAATTGGTTAAGAATGTGTATTTACAAATAAGTATGAATATTTGCAAAAATTATGAAAACGTGAATATCAAAAATGGGAAGAGAATATTATAAATGCCTTTGGGAGCTGTTCCACCTATTTGTGAGGTAAGTGTGGCAAGAAACCCACGAGGGACGTGTAGGTGAAGTTTATCGAAAATGCCCTCAAGAGAATAAACGATTTATCTTCCAAACCCCTTCTGTTCCACTTCTGTTGTGGAATGCACATATCCTTCTATTCCATAGTATTAGAACTTCTATTTTGCTCGATTTCATGAAATAATTTCGGATGCATCTCAGACACCTCTGAATTAGCAACTCTTGAACGCAATAATTTATTTAAACAACCAGAACTCCCACAAATTTTGTCCGTCATTGTAAGGCTTTTTAAATGCGATTTATTTCAGTTCCTGTAAGCATAATTGTGTTTGCAACCAATGACTTGTCCTGGCCAAGATAACAAAATACTGCACCAAGATTTTGATGGCTTGACTGTGTTTGTTGGAAAACTAAGAAGTTCATGGCCAGTTGCCGTTTAATAATAGAAACATGCATATCAGGATAATTGAGGATTGTGAATTATATTCCAATGTAATCTTGAAAGTGAAATAACTCGAAAACGAAGCCTCCGAAAACAACCCTTAGAGGCACTTTTTGGTTAAAACTAGTTGTAAAACACGTGTGCGAAGTTTTTCGGATCATACGCTGGACACCCTGTCTATTCGTTTGTCAATTGACAAGAGCAAGGCAAAGTTTGGCAAACAAAAAACGCTGCAAATTCTTTCACTGGGGTTTATTATTCAATTGGCTTGCGTTCATGATTTGAATTTATACTAAGCTTTGGAGTGTGCGTGTTTCACAGGTGATAGAGCGATTATTGAATTTCAGGAGGCACACAAATATGATCAACTGATCAATCCAAATAGGTATTTTGGTCGAGAACAGATTTACGTGCTCTAAGCATATCTCCTGAAATTCAATAATCGCTCTATCACCTGTGAAACACTCACACTCCAAAGCTTAGTATAAATTCAAATCACGAACGCAAGCTAATTGAATAATAAACCTCAGTGAAAGAATTTGCAGCGTTTTTTCATTTTTAACTTCTTAATTTTTTTAATGGTTATCAGAACGCTTCAACCCGTGTATCGGCTACAAAGCCTTTTAGGAGTTCACTCCAGAATCCCCATTACTACATCACTACATCAATACGTCACTAGGTTACTGATATCAACACAAAAACAATAATGAACCAAAATAACGCGAATGTTAGCACCATAAATCGGGCCATAGATCGAGAATGGTTTGACCTACGGATCTGGGGAAGGGCTCATTCTATTCCTCGAGGAGTGTTCTTCAAAAAGAGTACAAATTTACGCCGCCTTAATTTTTTTTGAGTTTTTTATGGATTTTACAAAACTTTGACAACCCTTAAAGGGCATTTTAAATTAAGTGAGAGAGCTGGCTCAAGAATTGGGTAGTCGTTGGACCAAGACGGGTTTTTCCTGAAAATTTCAGCTTTTTTGCTTCAGCCGTTTGGGAGAAATCGTGCGTACGGCGTCCGGCGGACTGACGGAAACATTTTTATTGCAGATTCGGATTCTACACCCTTTGAAACGTAAACCATGAAATTTTCAGGGGGGGTTAGCATTTTTCGAGAGCGATTACAATGGTTTATTATTGAATAGTAAACCAAAACGCTAGGTACTACTTGCAGTAACGAGAGCTATAACAACAAGCATTACGGTCTTTACAATACTATAAAAGTTTTAGTTAGAGTAATAATTATTTAATGAACACGGATTTGGTGGACAAATCTGCATGGAGTGGTCGAAGTTTCGATTTTACCCTCTTCACCTGATAATGATCTACTCGAACTGGACCCCGAAGACAGATTTAGTACGGAGGCCCTTTCCGAAAGTTATGGCATTTAATAAAGGTGCCCAGTAGTAAACGATTTCAGTTGTTTATCAGCGAGGTCATTCTTACCAAGTTTGCCCGATGAAAATGAGTAGATGATGTCGATTTGTGAAGTAATTACCGCCAATTCTCCCATCCGTTTTGTTTATTGCGAGCATGCGTTTTTAACTGATCGATAATAACTACGGTTTCGTGACCAAATTGTGCGGAGGCGATTAAATCAATTTATTTCGATGCAGAGGTTAATACAACTATTACGTTTGATATAAATCTATTATTCTGCAGAATCATTGTCACGGAGGGATTATTCATTCACAGTTGCTTATTGCGAGCAACGAAAAATACATAAGTTGGCGCATGTGCAACTAATCAACTATGCATAATTTTCTCACATTCCAGTAATTCGATTGCTCTTGAAATTTTTGGGATAAATGGCGAACAGTGACCTAATGATGTCATATCGATATCAGCGAAAGGGTGACCTTATCAGCTACTGCACTTGAGCGAACGTGATATCCTTGTGACAAGCCTCATTCTACAGTTTTCGAAATGTTGGATCCGAATAGCATGATTGCTCTAGTAACAGATATTGGAACCAAATAGTTCAGTTCACTCACGAAATCACATGACTCTCCTATTTTCCGTTATTGGCTGATAGGAGCAATAAAAGTCTGCCAAGTTGAGATCAACTCTCCACTTATTGTAACGAGGTCATATAGAAATGGACTATTCGAAATGATTGGAAGAAAAATAGAGGAGTGATATACTTGTGTACATGCTTACAAACGGAACCGGGCTATACCTAATTTTTTGCATTAGATGAAAATAAAACTCTCAAACGGGTTATCCAAATGCCTATACCATCCAGGGCACACGAAGATACGACTTCTTGCTAATTCGACATTTCATAAAAATCGGTCCATAGCACCTTTAGTACCGTCTTAAAAGAATAGTTTCATGTTGCATGTTTGCAACGGTTACTACCGCAAATCATACTGATTTTGGTCGGTGTAATTTGACCGATTCGGGCCAATAGAAGATTACATGTTATGAATACTTCATTTTTCGATGTGCCAGCATGATAGTACTCATCTAGTGGATGATTGTGTTAAGTTTTAATCTGCTCATACATTACCACCAGAATTAGTCCAAGATCCCTCGTCAGCAAAATTGAGTTCCAACATTGGTTTAGCTCATGCAAAATAATTTATAATAGTTCATAATTCTTAGGAGATTGTTCGGTAATCCATATTGACCTTATTGAGGTACCAAGGCTTTGCAAAATTCACGTTCGTTCATGAGCGTACATAACCGTTGATCCAGTGGCAATCGAATTTATAGAAACATTTAAAAGGCACTTACAACGGGTGCAATAATCATTAATAAACTAATCACTGTACTATTCACAGAATACAATTTCTTTTTTGTACGCAACCGGACTAATCCTAAAATCAACGATATAATCGTGCACAGGCACAAGCTACTAATGACCCAAAAGCAATAGGATTTAAAAAAATGTGATTGTAATCAGACTTACTTATTGTAGTTATGGGTGTCCCATGAGTTTTCACATACAAGTAGAAATTTAAATACAATTGATCAGCAAGCTCCGAAATGTAAGAAGGGAATGGAAAATTCAATTTTAGAGGGGTCAATTATTCTATGCTTACACTAACACGAGGCTTCCTTACCAACAGTATGGGTAGTGATGAAGCAGAAAGGTCTTAAACATTTGTGGTATCAAACCATAAAGTTGATGTAAAAAATACTAGGTAGTTATGAAAAACACCATACTACGTTTTTTGGTTCATTGTTTTCAATGCATTTGACTTTTTTTTCAATTTACTTGTACATTAATTTTCAATCTCTTTTCTATATCACATTCTGCATTTCAAACCAACCTTTTTATTCCAATCGTTTTAAATAATTTTGGTAGATTTAGCATCTATCGATTTATTACCTTTTTCAACCTTATTCCGTCCTCACATATTTGAGTGTTCTATCTTCTTATTTCGTATGAATTGTTTGATTTGTATTCTGCTAAGAATTAATTTCCGTATTTTTCAGCCGTTTTTGGAATTTTTAGTCATGTGTTTTGGCACATCATTAGAAATTGTTCAATTTATTATGCTTGAAATGTTTTGTCTGACAAAAAAATCTTTTCTATTAGCTTGTCATGAAGGCTAAACAACATAACATGTTCATAACTCTCTTTTTGGATGAGATAAAAAATATATCTTATTCAGAAGGAAAGTCATTTTCCACAAAAAACTGGAACGAAAATTATACATGTATCTCGCAATATACTCTACCGTGTGAGGCGGCGAAGTAATTTCCTCCGTTTTCAATCAACGATGAAAAATGTTTAATGCAGGCTTCGTAGACATGATGTAAAGGATAAATGAATGAATAACCCTCTAGCCATCAGTATTCTCCCGTATTTCTGACAGTGAATCTGTGGTGGAGTATTTCAAAAGATGCTTCCATGGGTGCTGTAAAAGGAGTACAAAACTCATTCCACCCATGTCTATACATCAAACCAACTGCAAGGTAATAGGACATGGTCATCGGCTCTCAATACCGGATTGAGCTCCCGTAATACTCGTAGAATGGTGAAATGACAATGAACCTTTGTCAGACAGCTAAGCTGGAAAGAAGTTGAGATAGTATTCTTGATACAATCATGGAAGGGTTCGTATTAACGGGCTGCAAGGAACGGCAAAAGAGTAGCACTCCATTTTGGTATGATCCATAATTTCACACGCCAAATTTTTGCTACTCCAATGGGCGGCTCCATGAGAATGAATGAATGTCCCTGTATATTTGTGGTTAGCAGGTTCACAAAGTTTTTGCCCAGGTACGATACCCGTTATTACTAAATTACTCTTATGAGAAAACATGTCTACACACATTCTACCTTGACCTGTTGATGTTAGTCTCATTAAGACACTCATTTGTACATGATATTTCACACTTGTTTCATAAAATCAGAAAAAAGCTATGAAGGGAGTAAGGATAGATTTTCCTTTAATTAATTGTTGGAATGTAAAAGCAAATCAGCGAATTTTGAAGAGGAGTTAAACAATTGTGTTTTTTAGGTCGATTACACAAAAAATATAAGTAAAAAGTTTGATTACATAGTCGTATCATCATATATTGCCGGGGTGAATCGAAAAAGTCACCATAATTTTCAGTCACGACAAAAGTTAAAATTCAAGGGTGAGAATGTATTTACACCAAAAACTCAAAAAATAGTAACACGAGGTACCAATTTAATCAGCAGAGAGAGGTAAAAAGCTAATTCAGCTGTTGTTAGCTGTTAATAAAATGTATTTATTTAGAAAACTTTCTATAGCTTCAAGACATAGCTGGTTCTTGGCAGTAGGACATTCGTCGCTCAGGTCGAATAGTTTTTTGCGGAATGTGGATTTTAAAAGATTTAGGGAAAGAGCGTAAATTCTATTGATCCTGTAATTGGACTGCTACACAGTCCAGCACGGATATTGCGAGTGGCCATACCCGAAAATGATTACCTACCGCCCCGTGAAGGATATTGGTAAGACGTCAAAACTCCTAGAATCAGATTGGATTTCTCGAGTCGTGGGAAGTCGATAAACAAGATTTTAGCCACACCTCTTCATATCAAAGTATGAGCCCTATCCTGGCTCCGAAATAGAAGCATTCTCCATGGAATGATAGATGCCACCCTGTTTTAAAGAATGGATTGGAGATATTTAGATTTCCAATTTTAAATCACAAACAACATTACCATATCCGATAACTATAGATAAATAAATATACCAGCCTAATGAATCGGAGTCAAGTATTAATTGTACCCGTGCGACTAACATCCAGAAAATCCGTATCTGCCAAATTTCGGCAACGAAAGCCTTCGTGAAAGAGTAATATTTAACCCTCCAACGACAAGAAAGCCCAAAATCGATTTTTTTACTCTACTTTCCGACTTTCATAAGGCCAAAAAAACTAAAAATACAGTCGTCTTAAATATTTTGCAATTTAGTGACATTAGAGGGGTGTCCCCCCAAGGGGAATATGGGCACTACATCAGCTCCAGGATGTAGTAGTTTCAAACACTTTATTTTTACATATTTTGTACACAAATCATCCAAGAGTTATATTAGAATACAAAATTTTAAATTCTCATCGGAATATTCATCGAAATTAAATTTCAAATTTTATCTTGAAACTTTTTTCTAATTAATGTTCAATTTTTTTCATGAAAAGCGTAAAAGCAATGCACATAGTCCCAACTCGCATTTTTGTTTACACATTTTCCTTGTGTGCTTCTTGCACTATCTGTATCTTTTCTGTGAGCAGGGCATTGGTACATGTTGTGCTAATTCTGTTGGTCGTGTTGAGTTAGGTGGAAAATTTGGTGTGGTCCTGGAACTAACTGGTGGTTTGCCATCCTTGAAACAGTACCCTTGCACTACTTGCCTTTGGAACAGACAGTAGGTTACTTTTTCAGCAGTCACACCTTTACACAATTGCCACGCGTTTTGGCATGTAGCATCAATTTCAAAAGCGAATAATGGAAACCACTATTTCTTACCACGGAGCACAATTTGTTCCTGGTCGTCGGTTTAGATCTACATTTTCTTTATTCCCGCTGTCTTTTTTGTCTCGTTTCCATCACCAGCCGCAACACAGGTAGCAAAACACTAGAATATTTATACAGCGCGTACCACAGATCGTATCAATGACACAGAAGGAAAAAAAAACCGAAACGCAAAATTGAAATGGAACGAATCAAAAATGTACTTATATCCAGAACACACAGGTGGCTAATTACTTGTTACCCTCTCTTGACCAGCTATAACCTCAATGCCTGTAGTCCTCAATAGGAGACGGTGAGTTTTGAGATTAGCTCACGGAATCATGCTTGGAATGTTTCCTATGATTTTTCGTTAGTAACTCACCGAAACATATATAGAACATGGAGGAACAGAAATATCGGCTAAGCTTAACGTTTTTTTGGGAATTATGAAGATAATTAGGAGCACAAGTCGACTGATCGCGAAACTGAAGGAGGTTATGTTGCTTGTAAGTGAGTAACTCAACAGGTGATCAACTTATCCGACTTCTGTTTTTCGTAATTGTTGTACATATTTCAGACACCCACAGACACCAAGAAACAGAAGGGTTAATCGATTCATGAAAAAGCAGGAGCTTTTTGAAAATGTGTCCCCTGAGTGACGATAGGCATTCGGGAGTTAACAACTCATTCGTAACTTATAGTAGTATTGAATATTGTAGGCAATTAGTGTTTCGGAAAAAATAGAAAATTAAATTCAGTATCGACACAAAAATTTTCATGTTGAGGTTACAATTTCATAAATATTTATTCATTATTGGATTTATTCTATTTAAAATTTCAACTAATTAAAAATTATCTATTTAAATTTAAATTTTGCAAGTTATTTGCCCACCATTACCCTTAAAATGGGTGATTTTGAGTCGGTTGGTATTGAAAGCTGCCGCGGTGGGTTATGGAAACAAACTGGATAATCAGTAATTATTTTCTCCAGAAGAAAAATTTCCTCATATAAAATCAAAATTCAACTTGAATAATATCAATCAAATGTAACCAACCGCAAACCCAGGTTTTTGGAATTTGGGAACAGAACAAGAGATTGCATCACATGACCTCATTAGGCTTTTCATTTCGTTTCACGGAAATTGAAGTTATGCATCATTCCAGATATCTACAGGTGAAGTTCAAATCCTAATTTTGGTACTGAAGTATCGAATTTGGACCTGAAGGGGTTCGTCTCCAAGTGCTCGGACACCCTCCTATCAACCTCTCGTCAGTCTACCTCAACCTCTACTACCAACCAAATTACTCAAACATCACACAACAGATCATATTACCTCCTCATCTAGTAATTTTATTCCAACAGTTCAAAAGCACTGAATCGTCAATTTCAGCAAGTTAGTACGATTGAAAACCATCCATGTCTTGTAATTCCAGTCTGTATAAACTTTATAGTACATATAAACTGTATATTATTTTTCAAGCATCAATTTTACTTCAGCGCAGTAGCTTAGCGAAGAAATTAACCGCATGAGTCCTTCAGCTAATCAGTGCGGTTCTATAATTGCGTGGATAAAGCAAATGGACGGTTTTTTACTGTAAGCGATGTAGTGTCAACAAGCAGTCTACGAGGCTTTCGTTGAGTCATCTCAAAGGAAATGACCGTTTGTCCAGAGAGCGGTGAAATACGAAGAACCAGTTTGACCCTCTTTGCGGTGTCTTTACTTACTGACTCTTGTAATTAGGGGTTGGAACAAGGTAACGTAGAATGAGTACAGGCTGCTTTCTGTTCCTAACAGAGTGGGTGGACTGGCCCCACAGTATCTAGTACCAACTGCCTAAGAGCGTTATAACTTTTGAGTTGGGCAACGAGGATTGTGGGCAACGGTAAAATTATTAGGGGTGAATATACGTGGCAGCCATGAATGAAATGAATGGCTGAAGATAAGCATGCAGCAGATAGATGTCAGACGAAGCTAGTGGACTTAATCAGTAATAAGAAGGCTATCACAATATTTCCTGCAGGATATAATTCAGTATTGTACTCGCATAATAACACTCACGATTTTTCCATAACATCATGCGATTACTACCAGTATTACTAGATGAATATTACACTTCCCCCAAGGCACTCAGCAGGACCACAAGATCTGCAGAAGGGAATGCGTCTTAGTTGCGGTCAGTCATCTAACTGAAATAAATGATCTAGAAATGTATGCGATCTCCTTTTCTCTGAGCTAGGGAGAATAAATATAATGAGCTTGGTGAATGATGTCCGAGCAATATTACGATCAGATCCAGGTCCGATAATAATAGGCATATTATGGCCACGATTGGTTCCTTCAGCAGTAAGAAGTGAACCAGTGATTTGTGAATCAAACTCTAGCTCAACAAAGTTAGTCAGGGCAATGGCTTTGGGGACTGAGAGAAAGTAGCGTATTTGGATAATTGCCATCAAACTCCTGATCCTCACTCTTTGTGAGCCCAGTTTTGGACCTCGGTCTTTGGTGGCGCTTCAACAAAGAAACATATTAAAAATTTCATTGATCTGTCAGTCAAAGGGGTCTCCTATTATGGGAACGGGGTACGTCAAAGAAGACTGGCCCTAACCTTCAGCATCAAGAGGCAAAAAAAAAAAAGCCTCGCTAATGAAGTGAATGTAGAATCCTCCTCTCTTGAGATCCATTCAAATTGTTCAGCGATATCTCATCTTGAAACTATTCTCCTGGCAGTCCACAGCAAGTTCCAATAACTATACCAAAAATAAATGATTATTTTCATCTGAAGGTAGAACTGAAAATTGAACTGAAATACGTATCATTATTTCATAATTTCATACCTGATGCGTGTGACAATCGTAAAGATCAAGCTCCGTGTACTAATTAAACCTAAAGGAAATACCGCCTGCATGTTTGCCTTTTCACTGAAATGTTCTTTCCGTCCGTCAGGGGAGAAGGTGTTCTTTGTAGAAGGACACTTTGCAAATTAGTCTCGCATAGTCAGGGGTCGCAATTTCCAAGTTAATAGGAATGTTTCGCCACTCGGTGCGGGCCTCTAGCCCCCACAAAACCGCCCGCACATATGAGACACATGTCAACTCGTCTTCCACGCTGTTCATTTTAACGGTCACACATCCGTGAAATCCACTTCGTACCTATTCTTCATTAATCAATATTTGTATAGATGTATGGATGAATAACCGATGTATCGGTTACCTACCTGGTATAGAGATCGATGATGGGGAAACTGCCACCTGCGAGAAATTTCCCGAGACTAATTCCCGAGCGGTTATCAATCGAATACTTTCACGAATACTTAACTGTTTATAACTTTCTCAATTAAAGTAGTCTTTCATGATTAAATAACGAGGTTTTCTTAACACGAATGAATTACATGTGATGTAAATGTGTGAGAAGGACGGTAAAATCAGTAAAACATACCCTTCAAACTGTTGCTCAAGATTTTTACTCCTGTATTGTATAGACCTTTTGTGTTAATAATCTATCTATGTAGACTGTGACTATCTCCCCTTCCTCCCCTTCGAATAGAATAAACAAAAAACAATAATAACCGTGCCACTTATTTCAACAGAATACCTGCAAAAACAAGATATGCCGTAGAATACCCGCAATAGGGACTGGATCCTGAATAGGGACGTTATTGGTAGAACGAGATTCAAGTAGCGACGGTTAGGATTCCATTTGGGTAAAATTATGCTTTCTGCGTGGAATCGTTCCATCGGTATGTCTTCCGGTGATCCTCACAGAAGGACAGGATGGTGAAGCGTTTGCCGCCTTTTGTTGCCAGGTGACGCTCAACAGTTAATATCGTTGTTTTTGCTACCGTCAAAAATTTCTGCTAGAACTTGGGTACGACTTATTTTGGGTAAGTTTTTGCATTTACTATTGGGTTACTAGGCATCTCACGATACAAACACCGTTTCCAGGTTGAAAAAAGGTTGTTTGTATAACTTACAATGTCGATATTTGTCAGAAAAGTAATTTTTTCGTTGTAGTGAGCTTCAATAGGAACATTCAAATATTCACGATCTTATCATTTTCCTTGTCACCAAACATTTTCCCAAAGCAACTAATTACCTTCCATATCATATTTTCTAGATTAATCGTGTCATCTGACTCTGTAAGAGTTCGACGCCCATATATAAGGCACCCAAAAGAGAAAATTGAGCGTGTACTGCAGCGGTTGGTCAGTGGCGAATCAATTAGGCAGGTCAATTCTGAGTACATAAACTTTTTTTTCGTAAACGTGTATCTCACATTACATTACACACTATTCTTGTTAAAATTAGACATTAAAAAAAAAAAACCTTGTCTCTCTTGATGAAATGGATGACATAAGTAAATGGGTTTTTGAAGAAAAACTCGGAGTGTCCCTATTCCGGAACCTATGCCCCTGAACCGTGACATTTTAAATACTTTTCCAACGTCATTATGTCCTGGTTACTCTATAGAATGCAAAATGAGGATTCAAAGTGGGGAAAACCAAGTTTTTCTGAAGGATAGTAGTGGAAAACCTCTAAAATCTGTCCCTATTGAGGGCATTCTACGGTACTTGTACTTTTCACGATACAAATATCAAGTGACTTCCTAGGAAAGTTCAATCACATTTGTTACGGCAAATGGGAAAAAACGAAATCGAAGCAAATATGCTTAGTTAGCAGTTTTCATTTATTACAACCATGGGAGTAGATTCAAAATTTACTAAACATAAATATCAGTTGATATTTTTTGCATGGCTGGTAGTTGGCTCATTATTTCCAATAATGAATTCTTGAAATCGACTAGAAAAATATCGTTAAGCCCTAACGAAGTAGGCCTTAAAATGTCGGCTTAGGGTTTGATTAACCCTGATGGGTAAAATTGAAAAGCTAAAATATAAAAAAAAGGCTTCTCAAATAAAATTTCCTATGAAAAACTTGGAGTGGTAAAGGTGGTTTTGTTACCAATTTATTGATATAAAGCATTTCAAGAATCGAATAATCCTACCTTGTTTGGACGATTCCCTGAATCGAATGATTTCAAGCGTAACGATGTAAACTCATCCATTGGCTCAGAAAATGGGAAGGAATTTCGAAAGGAAATAATAACTCCAGCTCGCATGTGACTGTGATCTGGAGACAACTTAGTAAAATTGGTGCGAATGTTTACACAAATGTTGATTAGGTAGCATCTCTGCGCAGATCACCAGTCAACAGTTATCAAACGTATTTACCCACTGAATACAAGTAAATGAAAGGAAGGAAAGGTAACGCTTCACAAGCCCGCAAATAAGTATCAAATCACAAATATATCACAAAATGTTAGTAACTCCATTTCTTGAAACGGTTATAACTAATAATAATTGAAGATAATTCAATGTAATTTCAAGATATTATAAAATTGCATTTATATCAGCAGTTGACATCATATTGGTAGTTTTATTCTGTTCCCTAATTTTCAGAGCAAACGAGCATTGTACAGCCATCCGGGTGGAGTCGCTTGACTCATTGAAACAATCTTCATCAATAGCAATTAAAAAAACACCATACTTATTTTGATTTTTAATATCTCAGCTCTTCATTTCTACCTTCTTTAGTTGTTCTGAATCCCCCAGGATTACTGGTATTGACCTCTATCAACTCGACCAAAAATTAACTCCGTTGGTCGGTAGAGAAAATTCCTGACCGAAGATGAAATCCGTCTGCTCGCACCCTCTATTGAAGATGATGTTTGCTCAATTCGGGAGGATATCCGGCAATTTACCGAAGACATGTTGGTATGAAGCACATTTAGGTTCTGCGGCATTCGTAACGCTTCTACGTATTCGGAGGTTAGTTGAAGTATTGGATTCGTCGGACGGACACTTGTTGATCCATGAAAAGCATTAATCCAGTCGATCGGTATGGAAAACACGCACATCGCTCTTGCCTTGTTGACATTTCAAAGTCGATTATCACCCCAACCTTCAACGCCATGGCCTCGTAGATATCCTCTCGGTGCGACGAGGAAATAACCCGATTGAGTTTATTGCTTCAGCTTCCACTCTTAATGTAATTTTCAGCTACGATTCACAAAGTTTTGTATTCAATTTTTCTTTCACCTTCAATCTGAGGTAAATTTTGAGACTTTGAAGGTCTATTTGGTGATATTTTTGCATTTAAAAACTCAAATTTCGTACAACTAATAATTACTTCCCATTGTAAATACATCCGTACCAACCACAAGGAACTAAATACATTACTTCTAAAATCGTAGTTTTAAGTGCTACGGCAGGGGCAGAAAAAAATGATTAATAAGATCAAAAACAAGCTTTTGGTGATGTGGTGATGAACATTGTCATATCCCCACCTCAACAGCCTAGCCACATTCCAGCCTAGGGCGGAGGTGGTAGTAGCTCCTCTGGTGGGTCCCTGGGATGTCATTAATTACCTAACCGTGTTCGGCTTTTCTTCCTTGAGTAGCATAGGTGGTCTAGGGCTGGAGATGAAGAATGTTTACGGTTTGTCAATTTACGAATTGTTGTGCCAAGGGTTATAACGAAAGGAAACGATATGATCAGGCTTAGCATCAGGCATCTGGCTTAGGGGAAATTTAAAATTTACGTCAGTGATTAGAGCACGAGTAAAATCAATGAAGGCGTCATAGATTGGATATAGATAAATATATTTGAAGGGAAAACCAAAACTACTATTTACACGAATATTTCCAATTTAGTACTTGGATGCACATAAGTTGAAAAATGGAGCTATCTTATACTCAGGGATTGGTCAGACCACTGTACAACTTGAACACTAAAGCAGAAAATATATGCTCCTCCTAAGTTCTGTAGGTACTTAGCAAGAGGGGGTATCATGGTGAATGGACAGGGAATTCCAGGGGGAAAACCCCGTGATGGAAGAAAATGTTCTGGAAGATGCGATAGGTTTTGAAGAGTGACTGTGGGACAATAGATGGTGGTAAAAATAACAGGTACAGTTTAGGGGTTAACTTTTTTGCGGTTTTAGTGATGTCTAAAAGTGGAATGCAAAGGGGAAAACCTGAGAGGATTACTGAGCTGTAGTCGTGAAGTAATTGGCGTCCAAGGGACTGCTAACAATGGTTAGGTAGTTCTGTGGGTTTCTCTAAGCTCTAACGGTATCGGTTCATATTATTGAGCAGATGCTCGAAACAATTAGCTCCTATGAAGTCCTGTGTCACGGGGGTGATTCTAGCCCCTTTCCTGGGTTTTGTGGTAAAAGTAATAAGACATAACTTTGGGCTACCTTGGGAGAGTGGAATAGTTGGATCATCACGGTATTTACCTTTAGTGGTTTCTCTGGAGGCGGCGGCGGCTTCTAAAGTTCCCCGGTAGCCGCGGTCTTCGTTCCAAGCTGGGACCTTTTCGTATCTTTTCTTTCCTGCTTCCGCGTCGCGAGGTCGTCTCGCCGTGGTTCTCTCTTCGCCCTCCAGGTTCCCTCTACCTCTCCATCCTCAGCCGACCTCACTTCCTGTAGATGGTCCAACTTAGCTTACTTCCACGGCACTGGGGAAAACGAACATTTCCACACGTCCAATATTCCCCATCTAATTTACTAGTCAGAAACTAGTGTGTCGTCTCACACTGTTCTCACCCCACATGTGTGTCTAAATGCAACAGAGGCTTCCCAGAAAATCCCTTAAACTATCAAGTTTGTGGGGGAAAATGTGGTACGAACCCCCCTTCATTGCAACTCATGTCCTAAATTAGAAGAAAAATCGGGTACAAAATAAACGAGACAGATGGGCTGCCCACTACCCGGGTGTTAAATATGCAAAATGGATGAGTTTGATGGAATGTTAAGGTTAATGAGGAATAATTTCTGCCTATGAAACGTAATTGTTGGAATGTATTTTGATCTTGATTTTAAACCATCAAAACTATTAAACTATGAAATGATAGAACAGGGGCACAGTGTTAAGACTCGCTTGCAGAATATAGTGCCACGTCCCAAGTATTTATCTACAACTGACGATACGCCCTCGAATGATTTGGAGCGTTAGCAAACACATGAGGAAAATCTGTCATCCGGTGAAATGAGAGATATATGTTAAGCGATTAAACTAATACCGCTGAGGTCCTCTGATGTGTGGATATAGTGCGACGGTTTTATTATCATGGGCCACGGAACGTAATGATAAATGTAGCAGAGAGAGATTAATAATTTAATATGTATCGTATTTGCCAAACCGGATTCGTCAACCTCACCGTATCGAGTAAGTATTGCATAACGACTGTCTGTATCCGATAAAGGATGGAAGCCTCATTTTCTCTATTTGAAGCAGAGGTGGAAAACGAAATTCGTCCAAAAAAATTGTTTCCAAGAAAGTGGAAAAATTAAAAATACTGACAAATTCAGCAAGGGTTATTTTTGTCAATATGATTCGTAGCTAATAATACTATAGGCATACCCACAGTCCTCACATCTGGTTTGCAAATCGTGTGTAAGCATCAGGAAATAGAAAGAACACGACTGCAGGTTGATCTGGAAGTGTCTTCTCAGGATACCAGAGATAATAGCAGCCAAATGCTTAAAACAGAAAAACAATTACCCTCTATCCAAGTTGAACCCTCCCTACATAAAAATATCATCCAAGAACGTCAGAGACAAACAAGGCACCACATGGAATGAGAGTTCTGCAAGACTCGGCCTGGAGTAATGTGTAAAACAGTTCCATACCTGAGATGTATAATGATGATTCACAATTTCCGACTCTTAAAACTGCTTCGCTGAGTGTGAACCTGACCCCTTCTGGCGCCTTTGAGTGTTGCATGAATTAATCGCTTCATCTCTTAGAAGGGGCAACTATATTATTCCATCAACCCCATATTACAGTGCTCAGTTCCCACGTGGCAAAGGAAGGTAATTGTGGTACAGGGGAAAGTAATTCGACCTCTTCCGCCTTTATTATGGTATATTACATACGGTTGGTTTATGTGCCACACATTTTTGCCTTTATATTTGCCTCTAAAGATGAGTTTCCACAATAATATTTGTTAAATTATGTTCTTATCTTTTATCTTTTAAAATTATATTGAGATATATCGTTTCCTACACTCGTTCTTGAGTAGTTAACTATCGCGAACTATATATGCACATTTATATACTAGATATAACATTATCAATCATGCAAGGATAGGTGAAAGTAACATTGGTTGGTTAATAACTACATAACTGCAATCACATTTTCTCTTCTTATTCCAAGATAATTTTAGACCCAAGGTGAATGAAACATCTGTCATAACCCCCAAACACATGAATGATACATATTGTGTATGAAGCAAAAAAATGGAACATATCAAATAATGTTAGGAAGACACACCTGACAAGGCCGTTATAAGGCAGAACATGTTGTATCGTGAATCAACCATATGAAATACATCATACTGGCAGTGAAAGAGGCTGAATTACTTCCGCCCTCACACCACAACTTCACATACAATTAAGGGCAACCATGGGCACATTCACAAGGTAGATGAGGTAGCAGTGTTTGTAACTCATATAACCCGTAATGCGGTCCTTTCGGTTATCTCACGAGAGCCAATTTCCATCTTAGGATTTCAAATATATCCTCACCGGCCTGCGATAAAAAAACAATACATCAGGAAACTCGATAGATGTAAAAAAAAAAAAAAAAAAGGAAACACGTTAAAAGATCTTTTAAGGAAAACAAATGCTGATGTTTGTCGACCAGCCCGATAGAACCGAAAAATCGAATTACTGGAAAATTTGATTTTGAAAATATTATTTATTTGATGCTGGGGTCCATGTCCTTTGAAAGTGGTCGGAAGCCACACGACCCACCCACCATCATCAAAACAAACGACTAATACCATCCTTTACACCAAAGTTGCACAAAAAGTTATTCTGTGTCTGCAATGGATACCACACTTGCGAAAACAACACGGACTATTCTGCGATCGTATTGATTTATTATTATTAAGAAACACACCGAATTTCAAAGTATTAAATTAAATTCACACAGTTGAATAAAAATAGTGAATAGTTTCAAAGTAAAAATTATCAAATCAACAAGAAATTTGAAGTAATTACATACGGCATATCAAAAGATTCACTTTAAACACCCTGGAAAGTCAATCATAGGATTTTTAAATTTTGATTAAGGATGATAAAAAAATTTCCGGGGAATGGCTGGCTCAAATAACTAGATTCAATTATCTGGCTAGTCGGGTAAGATGATGGTTTGTTAGATAATTGGTCACAGCTAACGGCACATAAAATAAAGATGGGTTGCGACTGGTGGAATTGACATGTCCACTTTTTGAAGAAGAAATTGACAGTCTATCAGTTTATTAGGAAGTGTGTGGGTAAAACAAACCAAATTTGATTGAACGCGAAAGAATCGGAGGCAGGCCACTTTGTTTCTCTATGCCATGAATAACACCCTCCTCTCCCGGACCCACCTTATTACCTACCTACCTCAAGGATGAAATCTAAATACAACATAATATGTCGTCTTTGTATATTACAATGTGAATTTATAGGCAATACGTAGTGTCTATCGGGTCGAGAAATCAAATTTTTTCTATAAACGTTATCTTCAATCAGTGAGTAGGCTTCCCAAAATATCCAGTGCAGATTACACAGTGTAATACACACTAAGTCATTCACGACGAAATTGTGGAAACTCATGTCAAGAAAAAACACAAAGTTTTTAGCAGAAAACGTAGCCTATTTTTACAAAAATGATCAATTTCGACGGATTGGTCATCATCAGTAACAAAACAAAAACTCTATTTTGTTAAAACTTCGTAACGTTGTAACTCTCTTAATTTTTGTGGAAATAAACTACGTTTTCTTTTGATAACTGTGTGTTTTTTCAAGAAATCTCTGGTGAAGCGAAGTTCCAGATTGATAATATCGTGACGTTAGTGATAGAGGAGGGCAATTGACGGAATCGATCATGATTTGGTCTCTTCTATCTCCAACGGATAATAGACTCATCACCGAAATCTCCGCTGACGAGGTCCGCCAGTTGATGCTATAGCACGTGGGGAATATGTCCAGTGTCATTCGTTTCCTCATTTTGTCAGTAAACCAGTCTGATTCAAGCTGTTGGATCAATGAGTGTTATTACAATGTGAGTTCATAAAAATAGATACACGTAACGAAGCACTCCAACCCATTACAAAAACGCTGCAAATTCTTTCACTGTGGTTTATTATTCAATTGGCTTGCGTTCATGATTTGAATTTCTACTAAGCTTTGGAGCGTACGTGTTTCAGAGTATAGAGCGATTATTGAATTTCAGGAGGCACACAAATATGATCAACTGATCAATCCAAATAGGTATTTTGGTTGAGAACAGATTTACGTGCTCTATGAAATTCAATATCGCTCTATCCTGTGAAACACGCACACTCCAAAGCTTAGTAGAAATTCAAATCTTGAACGCAAGCCAATTGAATAATAAATCCCAGTGAAAGAATTTGCAGCGTTTTTTGAAGAACTTTCCATGAGGAATTGAATGAGCCCCTCCCCAGGTCCGTAGCTCAAACCATTCCCGATGTATAGCCCGATTTATGGTGCCAACATTTGCTTCCACAGTCACTACATCATTAGGTTACTGCGATCAAAACAAACACAACAACGATTTTTTTCAAATATTTTTATTTATTTATTTTTTTTTTATTGCAGTAACCTAGTGATGTAGTGAATGTGGATTCAAATGTTGGCACCATAAATCGGGCTATAGAATTTCTATAGTTCAACGCATTGCTGAAAATGTGTTTGAAGGGTTTGCTGAGCGAACACGGCGTACAGGTCAACCCCTCCTTCAAGACCGCTCGGTCTTGCGGGTTTAGCCTAACCTGACGTCGCGGATGAGCGGTACGTTGGAAGTCCGATCTGTGATGACGGGGGGGTTAGTTTTGAATATTTACTCTCTCTTCCTCCTTAATAGTGGACTGTAAGGCTTAGATTTTAATTTCACTGTATTAAATATTTTCACTAACGTAGGTGAAGCTGCAGTGCGATTTTATTGTTCCCGTGATTTATTCTTCATTGACATTTTGGTTTATTATTCAATGATAAACCATTGTAATCGGTCTTGAAAAACAATTTTCTAACCCCCCCTGAAAATGTCATGGTTTACGTTTCAAAGGGTGTAGAATCCAAATCTGCAATAACAATTTTTCCGTCCGTCCGCCGTACGCCCGTTTTCTCTGAAATGGCTTAAGCAAAAAATCAGAAATTTTCAAGAAAAATCAATATTGGTTCGACAACGCCCCAATTCTTTAGCCAGCTCTCTCAATTAATTCGAAGTGCCCTTTAAGGGTTGTCAAAGTAGTGTAAAATCACTAAAAACCTCCAAAAAAAAAAAAAACGAAGGCGGCCTAAATGTGGACTCCGCAGGTCTGTAGCTCAAGCCATTCCCGATGTATGGCATGACTTATGCTGCCGACATTTGCATCCACATTCGCTACATCACTAGGTTACTGCGTTCAAAACAAAAACAACAGCTTTTTTTATTTTGTTTTGATCGCAGTAACCTAGTGATGCTAGTGAATGTGGATACAGGAGTGAACTCCTAAAATGGTTTATAGCCGATACACGGGTTGAAACATTCTGATATGCATGAAACGCTGCAAATTCTTTCACGGGGGTTTATTATTCAACTTCGTTCATTTGGCTTGCATTCATGATTTGAATTTCTACTAATTGATCGATCAGTTGATCATATTTGTGTGCCTCCTCTACATCAGTCTACCTCTGGCTACATAGTTTGAATTTGGATTTGTGGAAGTTTTGACGCAATACGAGTGCTAAAGTGACATGATAAATTCTAGATGTTTTTATTGTGGTGGGGTATTGAGGGTCAATATAAAAAACGCTGCAAATTCTTCCACTGGGGTTTATTGAATTTCAGGAGATATGCATAGAGCATGCAAATCGGTTCTCAACCAAAATACCTATTTGGATTGATCAATTGATCATATTTGTGTGCCTCCTAAAATTCAGTAATCGCTCTACCACCTGTGAAACACGCACACTCCAAAGCTTAGTAGGAATTCAAATCATGAATGCAAGCCAAATGAATAATAAACACCAGTGAAAGAATTTGCAGCGTTTTTATACAGTTTAGAACTACTTCATGAAAATTGTGTAACTGAAATGGATTAACAAAGTATCATATCTGAGTCACAAAAATGCCACCAAATGTTGGAATTAGTTTGAAAAATTCATCGATGACGGAAAGACTTATCACTCTGGAAATACGTTAAAGGTAAAGGTTAACCTATTCAAGTCTTCCAGTTTCTAGAGTTTGCAAAATGGGTTTTTTATATTGTCCAGTGTTCTAACTTAATTAAAAATGTGTTCGTTCAAAAAAAATATTTGTTCATGTTCTTTTGGATTTGAACGCTCATTTGCTTCAAAACTCTCCTTCTTTCATTTGTAGACATCATAAGAAGCTCTACTGGTAGTTCTTCCAAACTCTTTCCACCTCTAAATTTGGGTGAAGTGGTGATTTTTCCGTTGATTTCATCATCCTTTTTGTGTTGCGCACATGAAAATCTTGGTGAGACTGTTTCAACTGCCGGAGCCCTGAATTGTTTAGCAGTCATCGCTCGACTTTGACGTCTTCCTACAGCTGGATTGAAATTCGCTATGATTTTTTCTGAAGTATCAGTTTCAGCGTCCGAGCGACCAGCTGGTGATTGTTCTGGTCCATATCCATACACTTCACTTCCCGTACCCAAGCGATATCCTACGCCCGAGAATGGAACCACAGGAGTTTTTGGTTTATCGGGTTGATAATGACTTGGAGAATTGTGCACAATGTTCTTACGTGGAGGAGGAACCTACAGAAGAGAAACAAGCGCATTAATACACAACCTATAAAAATCACCAACGGATCAAAAGAACGATATTTGTACTTACATTTTTTTAACGGGAACCAAAACACTCAAATTTTAATTAGGTAGGTAATTGTTTCCAAGCCTTGTTTAATTTTTGGGGGATGGAACATTTTTCATTCACATTTGGCAGAGTTGTTAGGAAAGTAATTCGATTACCCATTACAAATTCCAATTACTTTTGAAGACAGGTAATCGCGATTACCATTCCAATTACTGTAATGGTAATCGAAAAAACGATTCCTTTTTCCGATTACAAGTAATGGTAATCGAAAAACGCTGACAAATTCTTTCACTGGGGTTTATTATTCAATTGGCTTGCGTTCATGATTTGAATTTCTACTAAGCTTTGGAGAGCGTGTTTCACAGGATAGGGCGATTATTGAATTTCAGGAGATATGCATGGAGCACGTGAATCTGTTCTCGACCAAAATACCTATTTGGATTGATCAGTTGATCATATTTGTGTGCCTCCTGAAATTCAATAATCGCCCTATCCTGTGAAACACGCAGACTCCAAAGCTTAGCAGAAATTCAAATCATGAACGCAAGCCAATTGAATAATAAACCCCAGTGAAAGAATTTGCAGCGTTTTTTTATTGAACCTCAATACCCCCCCACAGTAAAAACATCTATAATTTATCAAGTCCTTTGGCACTCGTATTGCGTTAAAACTTCCCCAAATCCAAATTTAAACGATGTAGCCAAAGGTAGACAGATGTAGAGGGGGCACACGAATATCATCAACTGATCAATCCAAATAGGTGTTTTGGATGAGAACCGATTTACGTGGTCTACGCATATCTCCTGAAATTCAATAATCGCTCTATCACCTGTAAAACACGCACACTCCGAAGCTTAGTAAGATTCAAATCATGAACGCAAGCCAATTGAATAATAAACCCCAGTGAAAGAATACTTATTTACCCTAGTAATAATATTGAATAATAAACCCCAGTAATAATATTGAATAATATTTACCTATATATTATCAGCGTTTCATGCATATCAGAATGCTTCAACCCGTGTATCGGCTACTAACTACACTACAAGTATTCACATCGGCTATCACTCCAGTATCCACATTCACTACAACTCGACGCTATCGGCCGGACATCACTAGGTTACAAACAAACAATAATAAACGAAAAAACGCAAATGTTGGCCCCATAAATCGGGCCATACATCGGGAATGGTTTGACCTACGGACGTGGGGAAGGGCTCATTCGATTCCTCATGGTATGTTCTTCAAATAGGAAAATATTTAGGCCGATTCGACTAGTTTTGAGGTTTTCAGGGATTTTACAAAACTTTTACAGCCCTCAAAGGGCACTTTAAATTGAGTGAGGGAGCTGGGTCAAGAATTGGGGCGTCGTCGGACCAAGATGGATTTTTCCTGAAAATTTCAGATTTTTTGCTCCAGCCGTTTCGGAGATATCGTGCGTACGGCGTACGGCTTACGGCGGAAGGACGGAAAATTTTTTATTGCAGATTCGGATTCTACGCCCTTTGAAACGTAAACCATGAAATTTTCAGGGGGGTTAGAATTTTTTTTTCCAGAGCGATTACAATGGTTTATTATTGAATAATAAACCAAAAGTGATATAGTGCATACCACTCCCATTCGTTTTATATACCCTTATGGAGGAACTCAAGAACAAATAGTCTTCGGAATACACAAACTGTCAGTTTTTATTTTCCGTACACCCTTTTGAACTGTGCAGCCTGTAAATATTGGTTAAATGTCCATGTTGAATACCGTTTCTCCGTGAATGCGTCGTCGGGGTTGTTGGGATTAGTAAAACAAGGGAGCGCACATTTGCAAATAAAACAACTCAAATGGCTATGGTTTACACTGCGGATGAGTAACGTTTGTATTACCACTCTGTCTTTCTCACGACCTCAGAATATTTGGTTGCCGAATCTGTGGAGTGCGTTACGTTCAACGGTGGACATGGTAACTACGGTCTCACAATCGAAGAGTCTCAAGTTTTATTCATCCAAATTCGAATTTCGACCTAGACATATATATTGATATACATAGTAAACATTTTGTTAAAACCAAGATTAGTGCTTTTCTTAACGAATCTTCAATTATTCGAGCATAAAATATCAACATCTGTACGATGTTTTTGTGAATAAGTAATAATTATTACTTATATACCGTAGTATTGATACCAATATTGAGTATCAATACTACGGAACTTCCCAGAAGATTCCCATAATTCAGGTTCTATTATGACCACCTACCAAGCCACTGAGGCTAAAGTTACAACGATTTTGGTCGTGTTGAGGATTGATGGCTGGTATGCGACTGGGGCCATCTTTGTTGGTTTTCGTATGCTTAGGCCCCTAAAACGAGCAGGGAGTTCTAACAGTGTTTTCTCTGGGGTAGTACCTCACATAGATGTAGTCATGAATCCTTGGAGAATAACTTTCTGTGATGATACTGATCCAGCAATCACCAACCACTTTCTGTATAGAAATACATTCGACCAATAAAGAGATGGCCATTTCTATCTCACCGGAGGATGAACCGTTTGTCCTTTTTGTCGAAAATTTCCCAATCACTAAAAGATCAAAGAAAAGAAAGCAGGAGGCAGATACCTGATCCATTCGAATTTGACTACTGGAACGCACTTTGATGATTCGGGGTAGACACCTCATTCTGGACATTTTTCTCTAACAAAAAACCCTTCCAGAATCCCCGATTTCTTTTCATTCATCCAAAAAACAGTCATGTTTTGCAGAGTTGTGTTTTCAGCCAGTTCTCATAACTTTTGTACAATATCTGGTTCCAGAAAAATGTAGGGTTCAGGTAAATTGACCACCTCATCCTCACCCACCCTTAACATTGAATCTGGTATCTAAGCGAGTTGGAAGTAATCAATTACAATAACTAATTAATTACATTGGCAAAAACGACTGGGATTTCAACCAAAAACTATAAAAATTCAGCTGATACATAACAGGTGAATTACAGTAACAATTATAACCACTGTAATTGCAGTATAAACTAATACAAACTCCTCATGTGTTGAACTTATCCTTTATAAACATCCTTTATAAATATCTATAGATGTTGAAGTTACCTTTCGTAATTCTATGCCCTCATTGAATATTTATCACTGGGATATTCCTCACTATCCATCAAAACTTTATAACAATTTGATGTTCCTGGAAATATTACTTTCGTAATCAATTTATTCTCCTGAGCAGTGGAATCCGATTCTTTATCAACTCAAAATATTGGATCGAGCTTCGTACAAACAACAAGATTTATAATGGTCTGCGGCTGCTGTCAAAGGAACCTGTTTTCGTTTGCTCGACCCACGGCCCACCCGTGCGCAGTCTGTTGAGGGATTTGGAGTAAATTAATTTCCATTCCGCTGCTTCGGGAAAATCAACAATCTGAAGGTTCGCCGTAACGGAATGATCGTGACATGTGTCCCACCCTAGAGTAATAACGGTTATCCGTATGTGCTCCCGAAATATGAGTAGGAACACGAGAGCCTAAGAAATACATCAGATGACCGCAGCGTCTATGTAAATCATGGTAATACATTTCAGTTGGGCCTTTGCATTCAAATCAGAGGGAGAGTTATTACTGTTAGTTCAATTTACATTACATATTCGGTGCTACAGTCGTAACATTTTCGTAGCAACACCGGAGCAGACTAAACATTTTCTACCTTATGAATTTGAAGTTTACGAGTCCCCGTAAAATCTGAACCTTTTTCTTCCAGAAGTACTATGGTTTTTCAATTTGAAGATTGTTAGCTTCTGACCGGGTTTTGTTACGAACCCAAGCGGGTTGTGCACCTTTCACTTAGTAAGCCTTGAGTGGCATTGGTTGGTCCTCCCCGCCCCTTTCACTTCCTTGAGCCAATAGGATTCAATCTCCTCTCACTCGATCCTACATAACATATGCTTTCTGATGTACTTTCAGTTCATGTTCGTTACTGATGATGACCTAACCGTCGAAATCGATTTAACACTGTAACTCTTTACTTTCATGGAATTATAGACAACGTTCTACCTTACTCCGTTTTTATTTGAAATGGGTTTCCATAACTTCGTCGCGAGTGACTTAGTTCGTAACTTGGAATTACTCAAATTATGTAAGATTATTGCTGGCTCGCGTAGGATCGATCGTTACGGAAGACTCCGGTCTAGTTTAAAAGTTATGTGGGGCTTATCTGCAGTTCCCAGATGTGTTTAAGTTGGATTTTCAGCAATGTTTTGCCATAATGAAAACTAAGCTATTGAACTTCTTTCCCAACAGGAGGGAACGCTTTCAGAGTATAAGGTGCTCTGGTAGTATAAAAAAAGAAACGGATATCAGGGTTCGGGGGGTGTTTTGAAGTTGAACTTGCCGCTGATGTTAAAATAACATATTGTGTTGAGAGAGTATGCGGTAGGTCTCTTTTTGTGATTTAAACTACCGTATGAAATGAAAACGTCTGCCAAGTTTGACGACGGACGAATATCTCTCGACTACGGAACCTAAATTGATAGATTATTGAAAAGTTTTGAATAACTTTTTAAAAAAGGTGGGGGGCGGGTGCAGCATATATTACAAGTTTATCGCGTTTATTGTGTTACGCAGCCGGACCACCAGAACTTGAAAACTTATGCTTGGCGGATGCCACATCTGCGCATGCGCTGATTAGAGAATTCATTTGTGAGGAATCAAACTAATAGGGAGCCGTATATATCCTAACCCTCACATTTTCTGAAAATATCACCTAAGTAAGATGAATACTGGGAACTAGGCTTGTTACAAGGATTTCACGGTAGCGCCTGTGCATCACCCGCTAAACGTAATATCGCGTTAAAATTGATAGTAAATCTAGAGATTGGTTTCCCTTGACTATTCCGACAACAGATGCCCGATAGAACTACTGAACCTGAAAAAATTATGCTTGGTGGATTTTTCATCTGCTTATGAGCACATAGAAGTATTCATCTGTATTCAATGAAACTCATAGGGGACTATCTACAGCCAATCCCGCGCACTCCCTGCAAATTTCATCAAGATCCGATGAAAACGGTCAAACAAACAGAGCGTCTACTAACTCTTGGTAGAATCGGAATCAGAATTGCTTAACAAAATATGGTGGTAAAATACTTGTGTCAGCAAGTACGTGGGACTTTGTCATTGGTTATTTTAATAATAAAATCATCAGATCATGATAATTATAGCCCAATCATAAGATGATAAAACAAATGGTTTCCAAATCTAAAGCATTACATTTTCGAGCTCTTTCAAAGGTATAACTGATCACAAGTCTTTGGATAAATGTATTTTTGTTGGTTTTTAACGAATGGCGTAAAATTATAAAATTAAATTTTCTGATATATGAAACACGAAATAAAATTAATGTGCGAATAAAGTTGTTGGAGATCTTCAGTTTTTTATCATATTTTAATGATGTGTACGTTTCGCATATCGCATATGAAAAATGGTCACACCATACCCCACCAACTCAACTAATAAATTAATGTTGATTTCATTTTTCAGTAAATGTCAATATAAAGTTTATAGTTGCAGAGTAACTATGTACTATTTCTTTTAGTATCCACTTCAAATCTGAAACAGTTTAGAGAACTAGATTTGGAAGGGACATTCAAATTCACACACAGAAACAAAAGATCGTTTATATTAGAAGTCAAATGAATGTTTAGCTCAGTGTCTTTAGAACAGCTAGGCTATGTTATACCTATTAAGTGTACGCATTCTACCTTCTGTAGATGCACACATTTCAAAAATAGATAGTATATAATGGTTTATTGTTTCCAATCTCTCGAGTTTACTGGCAAGGCGGGTGTATTGGTGTTGGTTGTTCTGACGTCTTCCGAGTACTCGAGTCATGCCTGTGCCTCTGTAGTCACGTAGCCCTTTTCACCGCTCGGGTTTACTCTTGTCACCTACCCCTTGAATCTGCTTTTCCCGGATTCTGGGAAGATGTTCAATGGGCTCCGTAATGGCTTACGAAATGCTATTATTGAGGCTTGCCGTGTTTTTCGTTGAGAGGACGCCGTTACCTTTACACCCATCAACCTTTTGTGTCTTGACAAAACTGTCAGATATGTAGACTTGGTGGAGGAGGTTGGTGGAATCATCCCACACACGTGCTTTATTGAATGTTTAAGATGAAGGGATCACTCATGGATCTGATCCATTCCAACTTACACTCCGAAACTTGCGTTCTACTCCTTGTGCATCCGAGGTGGACTCGACAATGTGTACCTGTAATGTGGGAGTGTGTCCGATACTCCCTGAGTTTTATCTTGGTCATCTTGTGCGAGGATCGCAGGATAGCATGGAGGTCCGGGGAGCATTGTGTGGAATAATGGAGTTTGGGGTTGAACGACGTTGTCTTCTTTAGCTAAATCACCAGTTTATCATGGGGAAATAACAAGTCATTCTAACTTACACCCTGAAAGGTGATATCTGCTCATCGTGCATCCACGGTGGACTCGAGAATGTGTACGTTTAAAGTAGCTGTATGACCAATTCTTAATGAGTTTTGTTTTGCTCATCTTGTCGGAAGATCACTGGATAGTATGGTGTGAACAGCTTCGTCTTCTTTGACTAAATTGGTAGCTTCGCTTGAGGATATGAGATAATATCTTATATTATATCTGAATTATTGAAAGAGTTCAGTTCGCAATTTCTACTTTCAATTCTTCACCCTAGTGTGGTACTTGATTCGTTCTCTAAAACATTTTTCAAGATCATGTATTAAAAGCATTCATTATATCACGACAGGTTGACTTAAAACCCCAGTTGGATTTTGTTGATACTTTTGTATACACATAAAAGCCGGAAAGAAAAAATGTGATCCTACGTTTATATATTTACATAATTAAATTATGTTTTGTGAAGAAAGTATGATAACTGAAATCACTTCAGCATTTTCATTGTTCATCTACATTATTCACTCAAAACAGTACTCAAATAAGACGCTTTTCATAGATCATTAGGAGACTCGCCCGTAAGTTCGTTTAGAAACTGTTTCGGGCAAAGAATTAACAATCTAAGTTGGATTTTGTTGATACTTTTGTATACACATACCAGCCGGAAAGAAAAAATGAGACCCTACGTTTACATATTTACATAATTATATTATGTTTTGTATAGGAAGTAAGATAACTGAAATCACTTCAGCATTTTCATTGTTTTCATCTGCATTATTCACAATCTATCTAACGTTTACGAATCACAGTACTCAAATAAGACGCTTTTCATAGATCATTAGGAGACTCGCAGAAACGCTAGACTTCCAACCTAAGCCGACTCCATAAGTGTGTTAAGAAACCGTTTCGGGCAGTAAGAATTAATAATAATCTAAGGAACTGGTGTTATCTCCCCTCATCATAATAATATAAAAACTAGGTTACGTTAGTATTTAGTAACGATAACCGAGAGAACTCAACCAACGAATTATTGTGTGCTATTTTATGATGATTTCAATTTCAGGTTGTTGTTGGTAGACGACTAACATTGTTCCTCTGAATTTTCAGGATTGAGGAAGCACTTTCCGAGCATTGACAGGTAAGACCAATTTATTTCTTCACCACGATCTGAAAGTTTTTTATATTACATAAATAATATTTATTATTGATATTTATCTGTTTTGATCCGTAATCTATTTTTACATATAGCCCATTCGACGTGTAATACAGGATTTTCAAAGCATTTACCAAATAAAACGTATTTTTGGTATCTGATGGGCGTGTACTATCATAGTACAGAAGCTTGATACATGAAATTAGAGGCACTGAGTAAAGATAAGAGTAGAGACTGACACTGTTCACCAGTTTGCAGAGCTCATTTGGAACGCAACTTGTGCAGTTTCGTGCCAAATCCAATTATGTTTTGCGAGTGAGAGGTCTAAGCATTCAAAACAACGAGCAACCCCTTGAAGGAAACAAATTATTTCCGTTCTTGGGAGCAAATACGGATGTGGACAATGACGCTCAACAAGGGTGAAAATGGTTGTTTTGGAGCCAAGTCGAGGAGGAATAACAGGATTGGCTAGAACTGTAGGGAAGTAAACTTGGAGGCGAGATTTCTCGATCTAAAGATTAACAGTTCAACCTTACTCTACAACTTTTGTTAAAAGTTATTAGAAACGCTCCCGTTCAAATGAGTACCAACGAATTCCAGCATCTTAGCAGACGGAGAGTGTAATCCGAACAGCTGAGGTTCTTCGCCTCATTCATCGACTTATTCTGAAGGAAGGATTTAAGGATTTTGGATGGAGGCTTGTATTTATTCAAATATAGCGGCGGAAGCAAGTTCGAAACAGCGGGGAAATCTCTGGTTGAGGGAATGTGAAGTTGCTGTCTCAAGAGAAAACGTGATGACTAAGGAGAGTGATTAGTCATCTGGAAATCAGGGCATGACACCGCATTGTTGAGTTAAGAGATGAGAGAGACGAGTCTTATTCTGGTGACCATTTCTACTAATTGAACTGACAAACATAGGTGTTTAATTGACACGGTGGTCCACGCCGGAATTGAAGCTTCAGTTAGGTCGGATGCGACCTACCTCACCTACTGAACAGTTTTTTTCAAATTTTCGTAGCTAATTGTAACAGCAACGTTCCACTGACATAGATCGTTTTACTAACTTCATGACAATAAATCAGTTTTTTTCTGCTTGTATACTCATATTGAGATAGTAAAACTCCGAAAAGTCAAGAATGATTACTGATTCTTCTTTACTTAAATAACAGGAACACAATAACGATGGAAAACTAAAATTTAATAGATAATTATAACTCTGAAATGTAGACTCTCAAATATTCCGAATGGAAATCAGCTTCATACCAGTAAACTATAAAAAAAACCTGTAACCATTAAACTCTAAAGAATGTTTCACCTGAACATAGCCCTCTGAATGTCTCTTCGTGTAGATTACAATTAGACAGTTTTCAAGCTTTGCCCGCTAAATATTACACTTCATAAGTGCATACACACATAAATCATCTAGTTGTGCTCGTTTGGTGAGGCTTCGAAAAAAATCCCTCTTCGCTTTGTTCGCTGGTACGGATCCTGCTGTGCTCGTAAGCATATTTTGAACTTAGCACGGTTTTGTGCTCACCACATACACATCAATTGCGCTTGGCTCAGTAATAGTTTCCTTTTCTCTCATCGGTAAGTGTGAATCATTTTGATTTCATTTTCCGTATTATTCATTGGTGAAATATGATCATAACTACTTCGGCCGAGCGTAGAAATAAAGAGGCCCTACAAGAAACCGATAATAAAAACTGAAGATAGTAGTCGCTGTGGAACCTTCTGCAAGACAACCTGAAAGGAGAACGTAGCCCTCAAGGGTTTTCTAGAGGGTAGGAAGCCCCGTCAAAAATACCCGCCTCCGGGGCGGATCTGACCGGGACCGAAATACTAGGGTCACTCATCTTTCCTTGACAACTTTCTGAATGTTCTGATACCCGCAAAACAGTGAATCGTGGATAATTGGATAATAATAATTATTATTATATAGGATTTATTTATTCAAGCCTTCAGACAATAATAAATAATCTGGTTAACGTGCCCTATGCGTCGGGGTGTTGGAAATGTGTCACGAGGCAACATTTAGCTTCCTGAAACGTATTTCTCTAGTGATGGAAAAAATAGGAACCATCTAGGAGATGTGTAGAGCATAATACTCGAACCAGCATGATGAAAAGCCAGTCATGGTGTTGGGGAATGTCAGACCACATGTTGCCCCGTAACTACCAACTAAATCAAATTAGATTATTATCAAATACTGGAGAAGGGCTGCTGATTTCGGGTTATTTTTATTATTTTCAATAATAAATCTTTTCAATCGACAAAGAATAAATAAATTTTAACCCTTACTCAAAATTTGTTGTATACGTTTCAAGATGTGTTCAACCCGAAAATCGAATTTAGGCAAATTCTTCTGTCCACCATCGAGAGCTTTGCTCCAAAACTACTAGACCAAGGTTATTGAAACTTGGGTCAAAAATCAAATTTATTCGCGACTGAGTAAGGCCGTCGCCCTCTAAGAAATACTTTGACAGAAAAAATAACGTCACTAGGTATTTGTTATTGAAAGTTGCCTAGTATCATATAAGGATAGAATTAGCTGATATATTTGAACGGAATTTCTATTTCAAAAGTTCTTTTTGAAATCAATTTTTTCAATATTTATCTTATTTACTTACTTCAACATCGAAGAGTAGGTTGGTACATCGATAAAATATCAATCCATTCAAATTACAGTTGTTCTGGATTTCAACTTTGTGTTCATACACAATACGTAGCAACATTATAGATATCCGGTATCAGCTTTTGTATCGTAAAGAGGGGGTTGCGTGGGTTGCTGTTCACGGAGTTAAATCATAGAAAAAACCGCCCAACTGTCTTTCGGACATCTAGAACATAATTGCAAGAATGGAGACTCAGTGGCCTGATGAAAGGTTAGTTAGGCTCATTTCATTCCTGGTCGATCAACCGTGCTGAACTATATTTGCGAACAGCAAGGACTGTACTTGTGCAACTGTTCCACTACCTGTATACTAACTGTCCCACGGCCAGTCCGTTGGTCGGTAAACATTTTTACTTGGGATGGAGTTATGAATGTAGTTCGGTTAGTGCTGACTGTTATGAATCATTTCCCCATTGCCGATTGGAAGTTTACCTATATTATTATTACAAACGCATGTTGCATGCCAATTTGGCAATATTACAGGGTTTCATTTTATAGAATGTAATGCTTGTGATTGCATGAATTACTTTTACTGCGCCAGATGTAACTTTATCATTTTGGACCAAAATACATTGTCTTTTAGGAGTCCCAATTCAAAATAAGCCAACCTATAAACCGCCTATGAAAAAATAAGGCACCATTGCTGTTTTTTCAGGTCATTTCTACAATGAAAGACCATTGCTATAATGTCTCATCTATCGGGATATCGTTGTTCAGAAAAAAGTACTTGCTCTGTTGAATACAGTAAGAACTTGTTCCTGGACGACGAATTTAGAGAGAAATTTAAACTTAAGTAATAAGCAAGCCTGGACTTTTGTAATTTTACACGTATGTCTTAGAGTCTTCCTTCTTTGGTTGATTATTTTCGGTAATGAACCTTCATATTAGACCAAGGTAAAAATGTTAATACCCTCAAATTTGCTGTCATTCTTCCATTCTGCCCCCCCCCCCCCGGCTTTTCTCAGAGCCCTGGGAGTGTGATGGATATGATTAGTTGGCCCTTCCTGATTCTTGAATCCGTCGCCTTGGAATGTAACTCAGACGTCTTCAAGCGTCTGTGCCAAACTTTCTGAAATTCAAGTTACCGGGCATTTATCCTATAATTGAAAAGCTCAAAAGCAAAGGATTCTATGAGAGCTTCCGAGTCGAGTTTTACAGCTCATTATTGTCGCAAGCAATGGACAACTGCCGAAATGATAAACCTCTGTTCAGTATTTTGCTGCGTTTTGTCTTCGGATGTTCGGCTTTTTTGATTTTAGGAGAGTCAGACCTATTACCGTAGCCTCCCATTTTTTATGTTACTATCGTGGGGTTAGTTTGGAATGAAACCGCCAAAGTTTCTCCCAATCAATTATATGAATCAGGAAATATAATATATTATTCGCACTTCCACCCTTAGGGATTATGTGCTGGCAACCTATAGTATAGTAGAGTAGTATAGCAATACATCCTCTGGACCATGGTATCCAGTTACTCCGTTACTTTTATTGTTCCATAAAATAAACCTAATCTTCAAAAACAATCAAATGAGACCTACAGAAAAGTGGATGTTCAATCAAATCCTGGTCACATTTAGCGAACGAAGTTGTTTGTGTTTTTGTGGAGGACTCTCACAATCTTTTGCTTAACGTACTTTAGAAAATGTCCTCTATTAGGGCCTTTAAAAACTGAAATTACGCCTTCTTAGAAATTATGGCTTTCTTAATGGGCTTTTTAGAACGTAATGAAGTGGTTCAGTGAAAGGGTAAACGATAAGAACCACCTGTTGTCATACTATAACAGTTTAAAGCGGTTAATCTCAACGACTTTCTCATCAAGTTGACCCTTCTTCAAGTTGTAGAGCAAATGGTTAGAAAAACGTAAGATACTTAATATTTCTTATGATCTTGTTTTTCTATTACTGAGTTGAAGCCAAGTAGATATTGCTGTGATGGGCCGCGTTAAAGTTTTAGCGTAAAAAATGTTGGTGTCTAAATCAGATGAGAATTGTAGAAATTAGACTTGAAAGGTTTCACGTTTTCCCGTGCTCAGTGGCTACTACCAGAACTAGAGCGTTGAAACTGGTTCGAGGAATTAAATTGTTCTTCTCCGACTACTCTGCGAATTTGAGTGCGATTAGATCACTAGAACCTCAGAACATGATAGCAAGTGGATTTTACGTATGCCTATTCGGAGAATGATGTATTTATTTCAGAGCGAAGAAACAAATAGGGGATCATCTACAGTATAACTCACGCATCCTCTGAATATTTTATCGAAATCGGATGAAAACTGTTGAAACTAGACATGTTACAAGAATCTGCGGACTCACGGACAGATATACAGACAGACACGTGATGAAAGTTGTTCAGAATGGACAAAAAACAAAATTCGAGTGGGAATTTTGATTTCGAAGAAAAAAGAAAACAAGTAGGTAGACTGGGGAACTCTGTAAAACAAATTTGGTGTGGTGCATAGCTTCTACATATCGATAATATGAGTGTTTGGACCAATAAAGTATTGTAGATGAGCTCATGAGGCTGTAAATACTAAATGATGTAGAACAAGCTTTTTATAACGATTCACAAAAAGAAAATCACATGAAAGCCTTCACAAGTCTGAGGGCAACTATGGTATAGCATAGATAAATGGTATAGTTGCCCCTTCCATTGAGATGGATGCGGTAATAATGCTCCGCCACGCTCAGAGGATGACCCGGACGCTTGAAAACGTCTGATTCATCTCCCAAAGCGACGGATTCTAAAATCGGGAAGGGCCAACCATCCATGTGCATCACACTCCATAGAAAATACAACAATGATATGATGGCATTGAAGATCTAGCCAATTGAACCGCCTACGCTCGATCATATTCCAAATTTCATCCAGATCATACAACTAGAACCTGAACAGAAAAATAAAATGAAAAATGATACTACATAAATTATACATATGAAGGTTGAAACATTAATTTTGAAGAGATGTTTTATTTACTTCCACCTTGGAATGACGAAAATGTATTTTATTCGCAATGCTAAGCCTTAGATTTGTGGACATTTTCAGTTGTAGTACTGGCTTTCTGTTGAAACTTTCTTTCTGTGATCCAGAAAGGGGTTCTATACACCTATTAGTTATAAGCTGAGTTCAGATTGATATGGCGTTAGAACGTCCTTATATGACAAAGAACTTCTGTAAAATTAACCTGAAAAAGACCTTTAACCTTCATATATGACGGTAAACATGACCACACAAGAAAGCTGAGTATCTAGTATGTGTTCCAAAACCAAATGAAAATATCTACTTACCTAGTAACTAAAGTTAACCCCGAAACCCCCATTACTTCTGTTCAGCTCTTTTTCTAAAATTTTCACCGGGTATAATTTGAATGACCCGGTCTGAACTGGGGGTCAGTCGAGAGAATTGCCGGAAACGCGTCATTTATGTAAGAGGTGACCAGGAGGTAGGGGGATGTATAGATAAAAATGAGTTATTCATCAAAACACCTGTGTGAAATGGAGCTCTAGGATTTGGACACTTGGGTCGGATATCTAGACGGATTGCCTTTAGTGGTAGGGACACCAGCTAGCCATCTTCCGGCGGACGGGTATCCATATAACGTGATGGTCATTTACCGGAAGAGGAAAAAGATATGTTGTAAACCGAGGATCCATCGTTGTCTTGCTTGTGTTTTCTACTGCATTACGTTGCTTGTTCAATCTTTTATAATACAACTCATAGTATTGTAGAAGACCAGAGCCTGATCAATCAATAACAGGTGGTTCCTATGTTTACTGACAATGTTGAAAAGTAAAAATATTATGGTTGGGAAAATTGTGTTTTTCTTTCAGTTTTTCTAAACAAAACTTGAAAAAATATGTAAAAGTTTTGAAAAAATAAAGTTAAATTTTGAAATAAGCCCCAACAGCCAAAATGGATGATATTGAACAAAAAAATGAAGTAGTGTTGGAATTATACATATATGATGATTGACAGTTATTTCTACCCCAAAAACCTAATTTACCATTTCGATAATGCTAATTTGAAAAATAGAAATGAATGGTGAATTGGGTGTTTTTATGAATAACAAATTGGATTGGAGTTTATATAGATTTATTTAATCTGATATAGGTCCAATATGAAATCAAGAGAGAATTTGGGTTATATTAAGAAAACCGCAAATTTGGAGGTAGACTAACCAGTTGAAAGACGGCAAGGGATCGACTGGTGCTGCCAAACTTGCCTGTTGAGGAAGAGAGCGAGGTGACGGAGCAATGAAGTATCGGTCCGCGTTCTCATACCAGGTCCAGGAACTGCTACAAATATGAAAACTATGACGTATAAAGTTAAAATGGCCACGTGTCACGAATTGCTTCTAGAATCTCATGCAAATTAGAGAAAAAATGTGCAAGTATGGACAAATGTATACTCTAGCTACAAGCTCTGAAAACCACAACGTATTTTAATTTGTTGTTTGTTTGTACCTGTATTCAAGACTTAAGTCCGAAATCGATTTTCGATTCGATTCGATGAGTGGATTGCCGCTGACAGGTTTTGGGAGCTAAGCATGAACATATGGTCCCGTAGTTTTCTTTTCTCACGATGGAAATCTAGTGAAAACCAGGGGTCACGTATGTGAGAGTTTGGCGGGTCATTTAATAACAAGGTCAGATAAGGGAGTCGGCCGCTGAGCCCCAGTGCGTGACAACTGCAGGAGGGTCGGCGCTTGAACCAACACCACATCTCGATTCATCAGCCCTCAGGACCCTCGGCCTGTTTTCTCCCTTCGAGGTGAAACTGCTGATTCAATATCCTCAACGCGGGTCAAAGCTATTCGGCCTTCGATCTTTCCCCTGCAATAAACTGCAAGTAGGTATAACACCGATGTAAGTAAATGGTAACCCCCCGTTAAAATTTAAACTGGCTTGAACTGTTCGTTTCCCTGTACTGCAAGAAAATATTTCAGGTATTGCTTAGATGACTCAAATCCAAATCTGAACTAAAATTCTATTCTATCCAATCAATACCTGAGCAAAACTCGTACTCCGTTGCGTACAATCTATTATGTACCTACTTCACCGTGTTATAGGTAATAGCAACTATCTAAATGATGCTAAGTACTAATTCTAGAGACTGAATAGTCTCCGTTGTACCGAAGTAATTTATTGTTCTAAACAGAAATGTGAGAAGAGATTACTTACTTGTTTATCAAATGATCATCTAAAAAGTTGCTTTCCCAAGTTCGCTGTAGCAATTTATGCAGAAGCTGACGAGGACTGCCTGAATAGGCTGTTTTTTTGTTTATCATCTTCACCAATTCACCTTCGTAATCGATCTAGAAAACAAGATGTTTAATCCCTCTTCCCTCCCTCAAAACTTGTTGGGATACGTTTCAAAATGTACATTCAAAAATCGAATAAAAAATCCATCCGTCTGCCTACTGAAGATTCTGTCTCAAGCTGCTATACCAAAGATTAAAAAATTTGGCTCAAAAATCCTACATTGATCCGGGATGTGCCGGTAATCTTAGCGCGTTTATCAATCAACCCTGAAGTTAAAATTAAAGGATTAAAAAAAAAAAAAAAAAATTGAATTTCCAAAAACTCCCAATGTAAGAAGGTAGGTTCGTTTGTAGTAATTTTGATTCAGATAGAAATTAGTTCCATGAATCGGATAGACCACTCATCCTGACTGACCATGCATCCGCAATAAAAGTGAGCCAATAGATACGTTTTTTTCATCAGAATGGAGGTTCAGTACGAAGAAGTATAAAATTTTACAACATCTTAGAGATAAGAAAAGAAAAAGCTGGAACATTCAACGATATTTTTTTCCTACGACCGTGAAAATCCTAGTTCAGACAATTGGAGTCTTTTTTTTGTTTTTGTCTCTTCTTATCTCTTAGGTTTTAACTGTGATGAGTTAGTAGGGATATGTACAACAGTTTGAGACAACATTCAGGTACGTAAACTTGCAACATTTGACCACGCACTAGTTTGAACCTCGAAATCATGGGAGATGCAAAATCCTGCCATGTAAACATGCCCTTCCATATCTCCCAATATTTCTACGTGTTATTTTTACTTTTAGAATTGTAGATTATTTAGATAAACTGTTACTTCAATTTACTGAAATAATAATGAAAAATGCCAGTATAAATAGCCAGTTAAAAGCCTGATACATTAAAAATTCAGAATATTGAATTGAAAAAAAAAAAAAAAAAAAAAATCTGAAATAAATCTGTGTATACATTGAAGTTACCTACTTTCTTTGGGCTTGAATATATTGATTTTCTCTGGTAGATATCAACTCTGAGGTCATTTCATACAATTTGCATAGGGAAAGCTCGTTACCACATGCTAATTTTCTTGAGAAGTATTTTCATCATACATTGGAACCACATAATCAGGTTATAAGCCTAAGTTTTTCGACTGAACTGGAGGATACACACCACCAACACGCTAGCCCAGAATTACTCATAACCCAAATGTGGGATCCCCATCCTAATGAATTACAAAGATATTCAATTATAACCGCTCTTAAGCGGTCCTGTCCCATAGTTAGTAAGGCTACAGAACCTCAAACGCTATTGTTTTTTACGGATTCGGTCTTGGGATGGTCTGAAGAGGATTTGTGTGCAATCGGTTTTTTCTCATATTAGGGTTGTAACCCCCCCCTCCTACCCCCACTACCCTCATGATAAATTCTAATAGGCATACTTCTACCATTACTTTAGAGAGACGTCCTAAACAGATAGGCGAGCTATTACCGAATTGAATATAGCGGAATTTTCGGACGATCCCGTTTGGAGTAGAATGATTTCGAAGTCAAACTAAGATCACTTTGAATTGATCATTTTTATTTATTTGCAAACGGCACAAAGTGAAGAAATTATGAACGTATTTGGCAAAATAATTTGTAAATATAAGAAAATATTTACACGTTGTCAAAATAATTTGCTCCTCTCTCTATTCTAAGCATTTTGAAATGTAAACCAACAAATTTCGTGGCGCTCACTGCTGAAACATATACCCTCTCAGTCACTTTTGAGCCTGAATAACAACAAATTGTGTTGCAAACTTTCTTGTGACTTGTGGTATAACCGCTGCTGTATTGTTTGTTTTTGTCCCGCTACCATGAGAGTGAGTTTTGAGAGATGACCGTTCACCTACATTTTCAAATACTCCCGTAAATAAACAAATGGACCGGCCGCTTCCCTAATCGATCATGTCATTATCAACACACGAACACATCTTCTGTTTGGGTTACCAACGGTGGCGCTTAAATTCCACCCACCAATGATTGTGTTTCAGATTTGTGTTGGAAAACTGAAACCAACGCAGAATGAGCAGGAATGAAACGGCTAACTGTTTCCAAAACCAATTCAAAAACTTCAATACAGTATAGGGTGTATAGACTGAGGGACGTAACGCGTTTCGACGAAGGAAAGGGAAGCACAACTCTATTCGACAAACAAAAAAGAACCGACAACCCTCTCACAATAATTGCACTTCCCTCCCTCCGACTAGGATATTCGGCATCGGTAGGAACATCCATTTTTAAATAAAAATACGGAGAAATGACTAGACCGCACAACCACCACACACACGACCGATCACAAACTGACCAGGGAATCTGGTTGCCGAGTAGAGTGCTCACTCGAGGGAAAGGGTTTGTTCAAACGGAGTTCACATAAACAACTCAGTTCGAAAACAATTTCGTTCAAACGATGTGCCCCTAGGTTGAGCATACAAGCCATGTAACCTCTCTTACTAAATGTATTAACAATTTTTATCATGTTTTTCAAATATTCAGGTTGATAAAAGTTATTAAATCATGAACCGTAATTTAACTATCAAACTTGATGGGTTTAGGAGTAAATTTTAGCGTTTAAAAACTGAAAACTCTGTTGCTAAGTCCCCTTCCCCTCCTCGAGTAATCAGATTACCGAAAGTACAAATGTACTTCAGACCACTGATACAACTGCACTACGGATGGCTTTTAAAAAAATCAATATTTATATCGAAAGGTTCTGAATACAAGAATAAACTAAGGAGGCTCACCAAAAAAGAAACGTCAGGCAAGTTACGTGGGTATTAAAGCAAATTATTACTCAGAGCTTTATTATTTCTGTATTAAATAACGTAAATCACTCATCTATGTATATTAGACGTAGTATGAGGTACATCATCTAAACACAACCCCTTGACCCTCCATACATTGTAATGGCGTTGAAAGTGGAAGCACAGGACTGGCCACCAGCCATGCGGTCTTCCTCAGACCTCCCGTTCAACGGCCTCTGCGCCGTGGCTCTCCTGGTCGATCGTCTACCCGATTTTATACAGCCGAATTTGACTACCCGAAGATGAAATTTTTCAATGTTGCGCGTACGGTTGATAGTAAACCAACCCGAGTGGTCTCATTCAATTTAGCGAACTAACCTCTGGCTTAATAAAAAAAAAGAAACTACACTCTTACTTCATTGATTTACTTACTTGATTGATTTAAGATGCCAAGGTTACTGGCACGTCCCGGATCGGTGTTGGATTTTTCAGCCGGATTTCGTAAACTTCGGCAGAGTATGTTTTAGAGAAAAACCTAGTTTCAAAGTAAAGATTCGGACGCCGGACGGCGTGAGGCGGATTGAAGGATGTTTCTTAAATTTCATTCGATGTTTGAAATCTATGTGTCTTGAAACGTAAGCCAACTACTTTTGTTTGGAGGTTTAAACATTTTTTCTTGGTCAATTGCGAAGGTTCATTATTGAAAATAATCAACCAAATTCAGCCATGAAGCATGGATATGAAGATTCGCACCTTCAAAGAAACCATGGTAACAATAAAAATGTCGTATTGAGCTGGACCTATTGATTGCTGAAGCTGACTTTTGCTCCTTAGTACAAAATTTCTTGCCAGCTAAATAAAGAAAAATACGTGTTTGTCAACAAACAATTTTTTCTGTAACTTTTTCGACAAGATTGGGGATTTGAGGCTAGTCGCGATCAAACCATCACACGAAAATAATGTATGACGTCAACATGTCTTCATACTAATAATACCAAAATGATTGCTGTTCTACAAATGTTGACCATTGAATGTAAATTTGGATCTCTCCCAACGCCCCCACAACAAGATGGCCAAAGCATTAGCTTTTGAATTAAAAAAACCCGATTTTGGTGGTTCATGATTTTAATTTTGGAGTTTAGTGATTTAACTGTAAAACTATGTTCAACAAAATTATATGTCAACTGTAGAGCTATAGTCCGTTATCACACTATATAAAGACGAGCTTATCGGAGTATATCGACGTTTCAGGGGGTGGTAACGCCGGGCGGGTGGAATTCTCGCCCCCGTCTCCCAGGGCAACCTGATCCCCCCGACCCCCCAGAGAAGGGGAGAGGGCCCCAGCGGGGAGAAGCGTCTCCCAGGGCAAGCGACGTGGTCCTCTCCTCGGGGATTTGGGATATACGATTTTTTGACTTTGCATATTGTTATTATACTCCCTCATTGTGTTATTCACCTATTTCTTTTTAACCTGCGTAGCAGGGCCATTAAAGTAGTATGTTTATACAATTAATATACCTACACTAAAAATAAACTTCAACTAAGATGATAAACTACCAATATTTTTTCTGCCAATCATTTGTATAATAAAATAATGTAGACATATATTATTCGTTGGATTGCAAGCTTTGCGTTGTTCTATTTCCTTAATTTTTTTAAGATCAATTTGGTTAGTTAGCATTTGATATATAGGAGGTTAATATTTTTTTTTAATTTTAATTTGGTTGGGAAAGTAATAATTTGGATGGGAAAATTATTAATTTGGTAGGGAAAAGTATTAATTTGGATGGGAAAAGTATTAATTTGGTTGGGAAAAGTATTAATTTGACTGGGAAAAGTATTAATTTGAATGGAAAAAGTATTAAGTTTATTGGGAAAAGTATCAATTGGGGAAAGTATTAATTTGACTGGGAAAAGCTATAATGAGCGGATTATCATCAATCATCGACTATAGACTTGCTGACAATTCAGTAGGCGAATAAAATCACCACAAAGGTAACATCAACGAAGAACGGTAAATCTCGACAGAAGCAGGTTATCCTACAAAGTGCGATAGCGCGGCGAGAAAGCGATTCTAAAGTCAAACCACGCGGCACGAGGGCTTGCCGCGACAAACGTGCTGACTAGCGCGGTGCCACGCGCTTTTACGTATGACAATTCCATAGAACAGCACAGTTTGATCGCTTATAGAACAGATCGCGTTGGTGGCCCGCGCGCTCGGGTTCGTTTCACACGTATGACCCTGACGCGTCCGCGGCTGGCGACTTCTTCATGTAGGTACACACGCAGGACTGTGTGTGTGGACTGTGTGATTTCGCGCCGCGCTGTGGGAGAGTGCTCCCTCAAGAGGCGCGGCGTGGCAGGCGGCCAGCGGCCCTGTACCTAGGACTCAGGTTCAGTTTCCATCATCAGCATCATCATCATCATCATCATCAAACTATCTAAAGACGAAAATATCAGAGTGGGTAAGTAGGAAGGTATATTCCCTTTTCAGGGGGTGGTAACGCTGGGCGGGTGGAGTTCTCCCCCTTACCCCCACCCAACCCGGCAGAGCGTCTCCCAGGACTTGGGACGTACGATTTTTTGACTTAGCATATTGTTATTATATTGCTATTATATTGCATATTGTTGTGTTATTCACCTATTTCTTTTTAACCTGCGTAGCAAGGCCATTAAACTAGTATACACATATGGGCTAAAATCCGGAGGATTATCGACTCCCACCGCAAAAGTCTGAATGTTTGAACCCATGTAAATAGCCTTTTTTTTTCTTCAAAAATTCGTTAATATGTGTACGATTCAGGATGATTGTAAGCGAAATAGAACCGTAATATATGTGTAACTAGTTTTGAAATATTGCAAACTTTATATTCACCCGTGCTCAAACCATCAAAGTACTCAGAACTGCAAGAAATTCCAGCGATTTAGTTTCGGAGTTCACCCTCTGTCAATCAATTGTAGTTTTGTGGAATGTATAGTACTCAATCAAAGGGAAAGTATAATTCATAAAGTACTATAAACTGTTAAAATCAAAGCCTAACCGACTGTGAAGTTCAAATTTCAAATGAAATCGACGTTACAAGAAACTCATACTATCTAATACGCACAGAATTATTAGTATTCCTGAACACTATGTCGGAATAACACCAAAAGTTGGTACAGTTTTAAACTTGACTAGAATTTCTCAAAAACATGAAGCTACGAAAACAAACTTTATCGGCGAGCTCCAAAACGCAAACAAAATCGAGAGATTACTAGATTTTTGAGTGAATAGCTTCTTCAACTTAGAGACGATCACCAACAAAGGAACCTTTTTGAAGCAAAGACAACTCATTTTTTGGAATAAGGTTCGGAGGGGAAATAGTTCAAAAGGTTTTGAACATTCGGATTCGTAGTGCACTTGATTGTTATATTTCAATTCAAATCATTATTATGCAATAACTTGAAGCTAAAGGTCTCACTTCAACAAAAGCCCGTCAGAAACGTGCTATGTTCTTTTGAAGGGAACTTGGGACGGATCAAACCCAGATCTTGCGGTTTGTGGGTCGAGCCCTCCATGACCACCAAACCAGCGGTTATAATTACAATTTCTCACTCCTTTGTGAAGGTATTTCGGTCGTTAATCAGAATCACTTCCTATGGTATAAAGACACAAATTTAGTTATTCGAATGATGAGAACTAGGGTTGTACATAGAGAAAATGGATATTTCGTTTATCTCACGTCTTATAACAGTTTAATCTTCCAGTACACACATCGTCAATGCGAATTCTCTTACAATGATATTTTAGTGCCAAATAGTTACATGGATTCGAACCTATTGTGCGAAACCTACATGTGGGGAAGGCTGACTACACAAGTGTAGTTTTTATTATTGGTTATAATTTCATCCGTTTTAGTGTCGGCACGTAACAATTTTGATTTATATAACCTTCAAATTTTTCAACTGCCATTTTTTTCCGTTGTCATTATGTATCCTATTAAACTGAATTGGTTCTCCCATTGCTTCTCTTACTATTCACTCTTTACATGAAAGAATCCCTCGAGAAAACAGGACTTCTACATGTTCATTAGTGACTGTTCGCAATTGAAGTGTGCATACGATCCAGAACTGGTAATTTCCTCGCCAAACTACTCTCAAAGGATACATTTATTTTTATTTATTATTAGTTCACCTATTTTATTTCTTCAACGAGAAAAAACAGCTGACCAATTCAGTTATAAAAAATAGTGGACAGTTAAGTAATTTGAATTTCTAAGTTATATCTAAGAGGGGAAGAGAAGTACTGGGGTCAGAATGAAAACACACCCTCTACGAATGGGGTGATACGTTTTAGCCGATACATTTTTTATCGTTTTCCACGTAACTCTTTATCATCCTTAACTTGCGACATAGGGCTATCTAACGTGAGTAATGTTGGGGTAAGTCACTTGTCCGCGAGCCATCGTTTGGACTCGGCGATTTCGTGACCCAACTTCCAAGGGGCACCGGACAATGGTCAATCGAGTAGCTACGGGCTATACCCGTCTTATCCACACAGCCTGCTCAATGCAGTAGCTCGTGATGTTGTTTGTAGGAGTGAAATGTACATATGCCCCTTCCTGGACAGTTCGCGCTACCTCTGGGTCCAGCTTGGATTCCCCTCTACGGGTTGTGGGTTGATCATCTATCTGGACCAGACAAGGGCCGCTGGGCTCTACTACCTCCGGTCTGTAATCTATTTATATGAATCTAGTCAAAGCCTGAATTCAGCAACTGTGGAAGGGGATAGGAGGGGATAAAGGGCTGGTATTGAAAACTGATGAAATTGTTATTTCGATATTATTATCGATAATAAATTGGCACTTACTATTTCTTTAAATGGAATTTATATTAAACACTTATTGGTAAGTAATGCACGCATCATAGCGACGTCCCTTTATCCAGGTGTTTTAAGATCACAAGTATATACCTATTTGTATGCAGTTATGAATATTTTTAAAACTGGCCGCATCCTTAATCGAACAAAAAAGAGCGGAAAAATTGGCTGGAATTTTAAATAGGTATGATGAACGGTTGAATGAATATACATCGTGAGGGCACTGAGAGTAGGCACCGCGAAAAAAATAAATCCAGGTAATTGGATATATAATATATATGAATTGATATTATCTGAAATATCATTCAGTTACAGATACAAATTTTTCATATCAATCGGCATTTTTTTATTGGCATATTAACCATAATAATTACAATATTGTCGTATACTAGGTTATATTTTACATTACAGATCAATCATAAAACATACATATTTCCAAAACGTCAATTTCGTTAAATGTATAATAATCGTGGTCTTAGATTTTGATGTTGGAGTTGTTTATGTATTTAATTATTTCGCTCCAAGCATTGCTGTTCTTCTTCAGCAATAAACATTCGTAGTTGAAGGGATTTTCCACTAATATTTGTATGCTCCGCAACATTACTTCCCGTGTGATGTTATACAAAGGACATACCATAATAATATGTTCTAAATCGCCTATTAGCTGACCGCATTCACATACTGCATCATCTCTCCTTCCAATTCGGTGCAGGTACATTGGGCATATAGCATGATTTGCTCTAAGTCTACATATTATGCGAATGTCACGTTTATTGTTATTTTGAACCACGGGGTGAATCCTATGTGTGGATTTAACTTTTTGTAAAACAAGCCTTTAGGACCTATTTCAAATTGTCTCTGTCATTGGATCAGTGATTCTCTTTTTGCTACTGCATAATATTCCTCTTTAGGCAGTTCGCAAGAAATTATGTCACCCTCTCTTGCGGCGCTTCTTGCTGCAATGTCGGCCTGTTCATTAAATATTATCCCTGCGTGAGATTATACAAAGAGTGAGATTATACACGCGAACCCCGGAATTTTTACATTTGTAAACCAATCTCACCGCATTTCTCAAAGCTTTGTAAACGAAATGTTATTGCTTTTATAAGGGACGCTAGAAAGGTGAAATCGTACAACATGTATAGAAGTAAAGGCAATATTGATTATCAAATTGTAGAACCTGAGGGTTATTTCTTTGTGTTATATCAAATTATGGATGTAATAAAAAAGGTTGAATAGAAGCAAAACCTACGATCGACTGGGAATTCCGGAATGGAAACGGAACTATTCATAGAACCGTAAATTGAGATCCAATAAATCTCGATACACGTAGAATGCAACGATCTTGAGAAGACCGCTTTCATATCAAACGTTTTCCGAGCGAAAAATACAGCAACGGAGTCTGTTCCGTGTGTTAACTGATCAGACCCCCTTCAAGTGCGGTAATTGAGCTAATTGGGAGACCAGGGAAAAACAACTCCCGTCCATTGGATCATTTTCATTGATCAAGTTTCAGATCGAACGGGAGAGAAATGTGTTCGAGTTACACCTCAATGTGAAAGAATGAAGCGCAGCGTAGGTAATTATTAGGTAAGCGAGCATTAAATAAACCTCATTAACTCTTTTCAGCTCTGGTTTTTTCTGATCAGTTAGGTTCGTCATGTAACATACAACATTACTGAATGTTACATACATACATTCAAATGTTATTCTCAGAAATATATCATAGCGGTTAACGCGGATATCAGTATTCTGAGAATCTAGTCTTCAATGGAAATGTATGTCTAATCACACGTGAATACCGAATTTACTCTGAAGAGGTTTATAACGATATTATTATAATACCTACGCTTTTGAGTTTACTGAAAACGGTTTCACGAATTGGCCAATTTCGAAAGGAAAAATAATAAATTAAATAAAACCACTGCAAGGTATTACGCAATGACTTATTGACGTAAATATCCACTGAACGTAGGAGTCCGTACATATATAACATTTATAGATTAATCTACCTTAAAAAAATCCAGCACCGTGGGTTGATTAGGGAAGAAATCACCCTCATGGCCGTCATTAAATTTTAATTGTATTCTAGATATTCCAAATGTGCTCCATTTCCAAATTCTCGATCGTAGGTTGATTAAAGAATATCATAACTGTTTGCGCAGCAAAATTATAGAACCCAGTTTTGAATCATTATGGTTAACGGCCGATCGGGTGACCCCGTCAAGGATAGAACTCCATACCTTCCATAATTTTCTTTACATATTAAAGCTGATGTTTAAACACCTTTCGAGGTTCGGTGTATATCTACCCATGAATAAAATATGTAAAATTTGTCGAGGTAAAATGAAACTCTTACTTACACTTCATTAAGTGGCAACTGCAAATTAACGTGATCAATATGAAAAATTCGAGTTCAAAATGTATTCTTGAAAACAGAGTTCCATTGCTATACAGGGTGTCCCAGGAGTTATGCACAATCCGAATACTACGTGTTGTACAACTCATTTCCAAACAAGAATGCCTCATATCAATTTTTTGCCAGGGGCCTCGTTTCCGAGTTCTTCGCGATTCAAGATTTTTTTCGTGTTTTCGATCTTGTGTCATTAAAACTGTCATACCTCGTAGAAGAAAAACGTGTGTTTCCTGTTAAAATTGAGGTTTTTCCGAAAGTCTCGACCTAAAAAGGTTGGAGGCGGGAAATACGTAGCTTTTCTCTCTGAATCGAATGGTGACAACGCCAGATCTCTCAAGTGACGATTTAGGTTAGTTTTGTCGGGTTCGTTTGTGAACACCGTCTACGGCATTCCTAAGCTGTCCAGCCAATCAGGACAATCGAAGAGCCGAGGGATGGCTATTGTTTGCGTTCATTCAATATTGATTGCGATGAGTTGCATTCATCTTTTTGCTGACAGTATGGACCCTTATCAAACCAGTCTTCCGTCTCATTACAGACTCTTCCCTTTCGTCTCTTTCCACGCTGTATTTCCTTCAGCGTGGTTTCCCTATTGCAAATTCCCAGTAATCAAGGTGCGCTACAGCTACTGAACATAACTGGTAGTAATAACCACAACTTTAGTGACAAAAAAGAATTAGTATATAAATAAAATATAGTTTAACAGATTAAAAAAAGGATCAGTGACATAAAAAATATTGTCTACCAATATTTTTCCCTCATACTATCCGACGTGTTCGCAAGGGTGTGAGTTGTACACAGGAGTAGTGTGACTTCTTGCTTCTTCAGAAGCAGTAACATTGGCAAAACCGTACACAGAAATCATGTCAACATACTCAACAGAGCAACTCATCGCAATCGATCTTAAACGAACACAAACAATAGCCGTCTCTCGGCTCTTCGATTATCCTGACTTTGGTTGGACAGCTTGGAAATGCCGTAGACGCTGTTCACAAACGGTCGGGTTTATGCATCAGAAAAAACTAATTTGAATTGTCACTTGAGAGGTCTGGCGTTGTTACCATTCGATTCAGCGAGAAAAGTTACGTACATCTCGCCAACCTTTTTTCGTCGAGACTTTCCGGGAAAACTTCAATTTAACAGAAAACACACGTTTTTCTGCAGTTAAACACCATTTCCTATACTAAAAATATTTTTAAAACCAATACGACTACACCGTTGGATAACTGACATTTCGGCGCACGTATTACAAGGCCTACACAGTTCTGCGTCAAGCATTAATGGGATTCCTAGGCGAGATGAAAAAAAGGCGATTTCAAGATTTTGACATAACTGCCATTTCACACAGCAGTCGCACATCTTCAATGCTATTGAAAAACATATTTTTTGACGTCAAATAGATAGAAAACTTAACGCTCTTTCATACGGTGTCATAAAATCCAAAATATCTACAAAGTTGAGTGAGTTATGACAGTTTTAAGCATAAAGTATAAGGTCGAAAACACGAAAAGAATCTCAAATCGCGAATAACTCGGAAACGAGGCCTCTGGCAAAAAATTGATATCAGGCATTTTTGTTCAGAAATGAGTTGTACAACACGTAGGAGTCGGATTGTTCATAACTCCTGGGACACCCTGTATAACTAAAAAAGACCTGATGGAGGCATTGCCTTGGCCAGGGGCAAAGGGTATGCAATGACCCGCACGACCTCCAGGTCTTGAAGGAGGGGTTGCTTTGTGCGCCGTGTATTATCAACCCCAATCTGATGTGGCCGTAGCGCTGGGTGTTGCAATGTTGATAAATTGTTGTTTTTGACCAAATTCAGTTTTAGTAAAATGTTTGTTGACTCAAACATGTTATGTAGGACAATGGTAAGATAGTTTGGGTTAAATCTATAACATATATATGTAAATAAAATATATTTAAATTGTATACAATTTGATCTATCTCCAAAATTGAGAGAGTTATGACAGTTTTAATGACATAAAATCGAGAACACGGAAAAAGCCTTAAATCACGAATAATTCGGAAACGAGCCGCCGCGTTCGGAAATGATTTGTACAATAGTTACAATGTTTTTTTATTCCCTACCTTATACGGTGTTTTATTTCATTTTGTCAAATTCCAGTTGTTCTATTCGTGAGTTTCTACTTCTGTATCAATATTCAGTATATTTCACCATTCGTTGTATTTAAATAAGCTTTTGTTGAGTACAGAGGGAATAGTAACGTGTTAGCCTATCAAAATTAGGTTCCGAAAATGTGAAGAGGAACTGATTGTTGTTAGCTGAAAACGTTTCCAGTTGACTACTACGGTAGATTAATTCGAAATGAACCTTTTCAGAGAAATCCAATCCGTTGGCACTTATTACGTTATATTTAGATAATGACCTCCACTCCTTTTAATAATTATTTGTAGTTCTGTGATTAGCAGAAAGGGCTATCTGAAAATAAAATACACCTGTGAATCAGCAGCGTTGGGTTGGTGTTGGGGGGTTCACGGTCAATTACAAAGGTTCATTATTGAAAATAATAATTCAAAATAAACCTTTCCCATCTAGCCAAACCTACGGGCCCGTCTTGTGCAAGGTATTTTTTTTTTCATGTTGTAACTTTTCAGGAGAGTTGAACTTTACCTTAAAGTTCGGAATGAAAACTTTTTCTCCTCTAGCGTCGCTGGTCCCCTTTTCAAAACTTTTTGCTGTGACTTTTTTCAACCTGGAACACATTAGTCGACACACTGTGCGTCGAGAGTTACATAAGAAGGAAATTACATCCTGTGTTAGTAAATAAATCATAAAACGATGTGAAAATGCTTTTTACTTTCTGTAAAATATGGCCCTTCTGCGTCAGATCACTAATCTGTAGAAAATTATCGAGTGGAGTTTGTGGCGGATATACCATTAATAACGAAGAAGCAGTATGCTATTAAAAAAATGGTTTATAAGTCAATCAATTCCAGTATAATTGGTGCTTTCTACGGAAAATAACACTTGATAGAAAAAATCATTTTCCTATTGTCACTAGTTTGTTCAACACTTTCTACAACCCCAACCCTCCCTTCCCTAGCTCCCTCCTCACACATATTTTTCACGATCTTCTTACACAATGCCAAATCAATTCAAAGCTTTTTATAGGTAGTATTATTATTTTTTTTTTTTTTCATGAAGTATTCAGCATATGTTTATCTATAACGATTTTTCATCATATCATTTGAATACGGCTACTGTGACGGTTTATAACTATTTTCTTTGTGCTATTGATAATCAAAACGAATTCAATATCATTATTTACAAAACGTGATATTGAACAAGAAAAATAATAAAATGTACGTTAATTGTGTACGTGATCATGTGCTGTCACTTTATCAATCGGAGATGTCGATTTATTCTTGCTTAACAGACTTATCTTTGTCGCTTTCCATCATCGTTTGAATGTATTTGTGATGTAGTTGTTCCTATTTGTTAAATTGTTTCCAATCTGTTCAGTTTTTCATTCTGTTTGGTGTATTTCGATTTGTAAATTTTTCACTTAAATTTTAAAAATGTTTATTTAATTTTGGAGAAGCTATAAGTAGCATGTTTTTTTTTTTTTTTTTTTGTTTTTTTTTTTTTTTTCAGGAAAAGAAAAATTCTAACCCCCCCTGATTCCGGACCTACTTACTGTTATACTTTTTTCTTCTCTCTCCTATGATTGATATAAAGTATGTGACGAGAAGTCACCCCCAGCGCATCCTATTAGCGACATCGATAAACTATTAGCGCTGTGGGCAGGGAAGGGGTACAATCAGAGCTTCACTGACGAACCCCCCTGTCTCCTCCCATTATCGTTTCGTCGCGACATCGACTGCCATCTAAATTCACGCGCAAATTTCTAGTTTTCTTTATTTTCACTTTTCAGCTTTCAATTCGTTTGTTGTGTTCTTTTTAGAGTCAGTGCACTCAGGTTTGATTTATCATTATTTTTCCATTTTCGATCTTTTCAATTTCCAGTTTTCGTTTGTCTTGCTTTAATATTTTAAATTTCGTTTAATCCCTTTTGAACCTTTTATTTTCGCTTTTATTTCATTTGCATTTCCTATTTTGATGTACAGTTAATTTTCCCTTACTTTGTGTTTTCTTTATCATTCCCAAGAGTTCGATTTATTATTTTTCGAGTCTTTTATTAAAAGGCCCTGGTAACAGAGAATTTCATTCAAGGAATTTTACAAGGTTCCTTACAAGTATCAGAATTTTAGTTGATCGTTAACATGATTAGATGAATAATTATCTACCGAACCCACGGAAAACTAATGGAAAATCAATTCAATCGATGTCCGAGAGAAAATGACATCAATAGCGGCTCATTTTGTCACGGTATTAAGTTTGAAGGGATTCGATTGCGCACGATTGACCTAGAAGATTGTCCGTACCTTCACAAACGGATGGGTTTCGCGAAGGGTGTGGAACCCCAATTTCAATGAAAGGCTGAAACTCACCAGTATTGAGGAACTCAGGGATATTCATGACTCCGGGATATTTGGACGCCTTTCCTGAAAGTGAAAAAGGTAGCGTAGGAAATTACGCGGAGATATCAGTCATGCAATACTCGAAATCCTCCCAATTTCATGGAGCCGAATGGAAAAAAATATATCCGGTCCGAGCCTCGGCTGAAATTAATGAAACGACTCCCAGATTCAGCCTCAGGTAATATAAATGTAAAATAAGAACCGTTTTTGGAAACTAAAAGAGATTTCTCTCTCTGCCGTCTTCCATTTCCCCCTCGGTCTTTGTTTGAATGGAGTACCAGTTGGTACCTACCAGTTTCCATTCAAGGACAAAGACCATCACTTCAGTTCACGCACGTACCCAGAAAATTTTCATGCGGGAAGTGTTCATCTCATTTTCATTCTTGGAAACTCGTCCAACTGAAATTACATAAATGGCTTTACTTTAGGTGGGAGAGGGGACTGATGGTACGATAATTTCATTTGCTGAACTTTACACATCGAGATGGATGGTTGATTGAGGGAGAAAGTTTGATGTGAAATTACATCCACGTCGGTTTCTACAATACGTTACATTCCGTCAGAGAGAGTAGCGTGACGGATCCGAGGTCTGTTACGCGTTCGTAGTGATCAAAAACGGTCGGTGGTCCAGTTTGTATGGTAGAATTTTCGTATTCGCAATTAATGATACAGAAATGTTTAAATTTTGTAGGTATGTGAGTTGTTTAATTACCGTTAAATTGATAGACTCACGAATTTTTCAGTGGACCTTGTGGCATCAAGCTACTGAATAAGGTAGGGGGTAAGGATTTTAGTTTGTTATTTTCAATGAGATTGTATTTGAATGGCCTTTCTTATTTGCATGGTATAGACGCTATTGAAGATGAACATAAAAACTCTTCGCCCAGTTGGGAAGACCGAATAGGTTACACTGATTGTAACATAATAGATTAGAATTCATTCAGGAACAGAATACGGCTTAAAACTATTAAACGCAAAATATGAAATCAATAAATGTGTACCTGTCTATTATGCAAAGAAAGCTATAAATCGTGTTCCATTTCATAACAAAGCAGCATCAATTCATCGGCATCCATCATCTAAGCCGTGAGAACAACAACTAAGAGCAAACTGGCACAATAACATACCATTTCACCTTAACTAAATAAACTCATATTGATAATGATTTTTTCTAGTATGATTTTCTCGAATTTTCGTATTGAACTAGGAATGGCTCCATTTATTGTAACATAATTAAAATGATACCTGCGGGGAGGTGAACCCAATTACTTGCTTCCATAATTTGAACAAATCAGATAGTTTAAACGTCGAAATCGATTGTAAGCAATTCGTGTTTGCCCATTTGTATGCACTACGAATAATTCGTGTCCAAGTGAACTTACAGAAGACTGCTATCAGTGAACCCATACAGTCCTGAAAATCTTATCGACGTCAAAAGTCTCTGAGTTTCAGCTGTACTAACTAACTCTAGTTGTATGCATGCGCAATGCTGCTTGGTACCTACACGAGCAATAGCAATGAAATTCAAAGCGCACTGAAAACTATACTCAACTCCTGCTCGAGTTTTGAGGAAATTGAACAGATTCAACGTACAGAATCGAAGTAGGGAAAATGATTGTTTGCGCATGCAGTTGTAGAATGGGATACAGTCCAACTCCAAGGCCCTCCTTGCTGTTATCAGGAAATAATCTTTATTGGGGCATCAAAGTATTTTCTTTCTCATCTGTCTATTTGTTCTTCCTTGTTCATCCTCAGGCCTATCATATTCCGTTGCAAAACGTTGCGTTCAAAAAATGGGTTTATATTGTTATATACGTTCCGTCTTGTTTCATGGATTGAAAAATTCCTGCGTAAGTCTCAAATTGAACTATTTCGTAACCTCAATGGGTTTCTAACACGTTTTTCAGCTCACCCGATCAATTTTGTTATCATGCTTCACACACGGGAGAAGGAAGTTTTCTACGGGTGCTTTCAAATTCAATTACGATAAAACGTCCTTTCCGACTCGAACGTTCTGTGATTATATTTGACTCTGCTCGAGAAAATATTGTCAGCCTCTTGCTCGAATGCTGTTGGTTCTCTATCAAGCACACCCTTAATGGGAAAAGGGAACTTCGTTGAGACAGAAATGAAAACAACTTAGAACTCCTTAATATCATAATTGTTAAATCGCATTAACACTTGAAACATATCTTACCTAATCTGATTTTACCATATTCCTCTGTGAACAAGAGTACGACGTAGCTTTTGACGAATACGACTTACAAAGTAGAGTGCTACAACTTTAAATAATTTGCATTTAAATTAGTCTTCTAAAGTGCTTCATTAGGAACAAATATTCGTCATTAATACTCATCGCTTGCTCCATCAATCCACTTACCTAGTGCTACTGAAACACATTTGGATTGCTAATAGATCTACTCATTTCCTTCAAATTCAAAATAGAAATCAACTAAGAATTTGCTGAAATAACCACCATATTTCTTGATTATAGTATTGGTATTCGGTTTATATTACTAACCCTCATAATGAACAAGAACAAAATCACATTGTTGTTGTTTTTCACATCTCCTACTCAAAATTCGTTGTTTTACATTTCAAAACGCGTAATTCCCACAAATCGACTGAAATAATCATTTTGTGTATTATCACAGAAGGTGAGAGGGATTTCCACTGAACCTTTCATTTCTCAACATAATAAAGTTGTTTAAATAACGTAGGAACCAAATTATTCAAACTCAACACATTATGTTTCGACAAAACCAACGCTCTCATAAGTAGGATCTCATTTCTCCTGACAAATAATGGTAATACTCGTAACCAAGAAATACGGTCCTTGTCTCATTAATTTCAGCTAATTTCTAGTTGCTATATATTATTAATTACTAGAATAAAAGTAGAAGTGTTAGTGAGATGTGTTTCAGTTAAACTTTTTAAATAGATCTCGAATCACTAGCATTTGTAATGGACATGAAAAAACCTGCAAGTTGTTACCATTTCCCATCTTATCTGCTAAGTTGAGCGTAGTTTGTGCACACTATCCAAACCTTGGCTGCGTCTCATATCTTGTAGTTGCATTCTAGATTACATAAAAAGAGCATTTAATCATGACATTAGACGTCAAGCTTAGGTGGAAGGAGTATGAGAAGAAGAAAAAGGAAGAGCCAACTACCAAGTTTAGAACAAATTAATTGCTGAAGGGTCGATAATCGCAACTTAGATCAACAACAAAGAGCTGCTGTTGAAGATAGTGCTGATGGCTGTACCGACTTTTACATTCAACTAACGGGGTGCTCAATAAAAACCAACATTAAAATGATATAAACCATCAAAAATAGAGAACATGAGAACCGTAGTACGTGAGGAATGACTAAGTTTGTAGAACTGCCAAGTTGAGACTGTTAATGAGATAATTACAATTCGAATTACGTATCGTGAAAATCAGATGCTAATTTCACCACGAAATCTTTCTTGGGCAGTGTGGACAAAAACACAAGGTACTGTTATGCGAAGTCCACGAAAGAAAGTCCTCGAGCTGTTTTTGATAATGGAAAAAACATTTCCTCATCTAAAACAAGTTAAACAAATCATTGCTGACAGTGGAAGAGCATTCGCATCCCAAAAATTCAAGATATTCGCTGGCGATCTTGAGATTAGACTGTCCTCCAAACTGTACCGTCAGAAAATTAAAAAAAAAATTGTGGAAAACATCATGCCAAAAATATTCCAAGACTCGAACCAGGCAACTATATTCTTATGCAGAGCATGCGCCGCGAATAAAACCTACATTAAGGGTTAGGGGTCTCCACATTCAGCCTCAGAAAAATACTCACAATGAATGGAACACCAAAGACACTTCTATGTGAGGATGAAGATCGACTCCAAACAGCAGCAGCGTTGAAGAATGTGATACATAGAATTCTATGATACGTCTGGGGGAGAATTTAAGGTACCCTCAAGTTGAACAACTATCTTAGTTATTGGTTCCGTATATTAGCAACTAGTCAATGATTCGAGCCGACAAGAAGAATAAATGAATTGGAATTGGTACCTTACTGTGAATCTCGGTTTCTCTTTATTTAAATAATGTTCAACTATGGCAGATAAATTGTTTCTCTGGTTCCGTAAAACAATAATCTTCTTAACGGAGTGATTGCTGGCAAAACTGCCCTAACTAGTCTGCTCAGATTCCTAGGACAGTAATGTATGTAAGAATCGGGAGTTGTGATTTAAATGTTATGTATTATGTGACTACCTGGTTACTTAAAGAGTAAATACCACAGTTACTTTTATAAATCACATCACAGTCTAATTGGTTTTTGCTCTATAGAGGTTACCCACATTAGATTATGACATTATGCCAAGAAGAGCCCAATGATGAAGACAATCATTCACAAGAAGTTCGAAGGTATCAGCGCGAGTTTTGATGACGTTACTGAGTGAAGATAGCTCGGCTGGCTGACAGTGAGCGATGAACCGGCGGATTAATGAACCTCAAGAACTCGTTCACGCTGTGATGCGCTCACCACCAGCGGTGAATACGAAAGTCTAGAACTGTTGGTACGCTCAGAAGAGAGTTAGAAAAAGTCAACCACGTATGGAAACCTGTATTGGTGTATTTAGACACCCATAAAAATGTTGTGAATTAGTTTTATCAGTGCAACAGGCAAGACGCTAACCGTCAAAATTTGGTGGGTTTATTTTGATCGTTAATTCATCTGAACCGGAGTTGGTAAAACTCAGAATCGTTGATTAATAGCCGAGAGCTCCGGTTTATTGGGTAAATGTTGATTGAGACCTTTGGTGAAACTTTTCTTCAGTCATACTATATTAATATACTACATTACAACGGAGAAGGCATCTAATCAGTTGCCTAATATTCGATAGTAAACTAGTGTGATTAATCTGGCTTGTAAATTGAAATATTCGAAATCCGTGCATTCACGAATTTGCAACTAAAAATTCAGTGTGTCACTTCTGGAGGGACCCAAACATCATATCAAATGAAGTACGTTACAAAACGAGTACAATTTACAGTTAACATGTTTTTTATCATTAGATATTAAATACCTGAGAATAAACTATTCATTAGATAAGAATTTATTTATTTACTCTATTCTCCGTTGTTGATAGGCGAAAAGATACAGTTTATGTGAAGATTCGAGAAGGCATAATAAACTATCTTCAATATCATTCGTGCTCGGTGGTCTTCAATGGAAAGTTTTCTTAAAGCTCAAGAGTTGAATTAATTTACGTTTTTACTCATGATTAAGTTTGTTTTTTTGCTGTTTGATGGCATTGTAAAATAACAAAAGATCTCGATTCGGAGGAGGAGGTCAAACATCTGTGAAGCGGACCCCGGAGCAAACAATCACAAAGAACCGTGGCAGTTACCAGCCCTTGAAGCTCTTAAAAGAAGAAAAATGAGTTAATCCGAAGTTAAATTAGCGAATCAAGAATCTTAGGGTTCGGGGTTGGGGAGAGATTTTCTCCGTCAAGGGAGAACAAACTTTTTACCTTAGGTTCCCGATCTGATGAAACAGTTCGACGAACGACCATCCGTCTTGCAGACAGATTTTCTAATGGCCTTTTTTTGTGCGAAATGTGCTTTATTGAAGTTTTGATACCACATATATATATGTAAGCTTTCACAATTTATAACCACCACCTACTAGTAAAATTGCTCCAATTCGTAGATGAACTGGAACATTGTGGTTCTTAGTTACAGAAATATTTTACAAGTGTAAATAATTTTGTTCTCGAATATTAAATGTGAAAAATTAGAATATAGGATGACGCATTATAGTGTACAGCTGTAGCTACATAAGTACCTGCTGCTTGGCTGTAGTCATTCGTGTACCTTGACCATAATAATAATGAATTTCATACATTTCAATTTAGAATTAAATAAGATAGATTACGTCATATAGAAACAATCAGCAATCGAAAATCATTTCAAATCTCTCGAATATATTGGTTAACACCGAATATATATATAATTTGTTTTTAAAAATAATAGCGAACACAGAAAGAAAAAAGATGTTTTTGATATTTCGATTGATATCTTGATCACAATGTAAGAGGAAAATGAAAATAATTAATTTGTATGTTGATGGGGAGATGGGATGATTTGTTGGTAAGGAGATGTGATGACTGTTGATTGGCTTCCGTAATGTTGATTTTAATCATTAATGTTGAGGCCAGGATGTTGGTTTGCTTTTAGGACCCACTTGTGTGCCTTTTCTGACTGGTGGAGCTGTCTGTCATTGGATCCTGGTGTCATCTTTTTGAGGACTTTCACTCGAAAACACTCATCAAATGATGCATCGTGGGATCTTGCATGTTCATTGATGGGGAGTGGCCGATTGTGGGTGACTGAGGCTCGGGGGTTATTTACTCGCAGATTCAGCTGTGATGCTTTGCCTACATAAAAAGCTTTTTGATTGCTCTCGCATTTTTGGCAAAGCAACTGATAAACGCACAGTTCTGATTGGCATTCTGCTGAATTCACACATTTGTAGGAATGTGGAATGTTAACCGACGTGAATTCACCACTTTCGATCACGAGTTTACAGAGTTTACATCTGGGTCGGCCGCAGGGATGTAAGCCTGATTGTTGTGTCTGTGTTCGGGGTTGCCGATGCGACAAAATTTCTCCAATGTTTCTAGCTTGTCGGTACGCTACTTGTGGTGTGTCTTGAAAAATGTCTCTTGTTTGCGTGTTGGATGTCGGAATGGGTTGTAGCTCACGAAGTACACTATTTAATTTTTGAGCTCCAAAGAAAAACGTGGTTACTAGTGGAAACAGTAGCAAGCCTTACCAATACCTACTGCACCAATTGTCTCCTTGACAATTTCCACAACAATCGACCTGTGAAGCCCTGAAGGTTGGTGTTTTTGAATCTACATTAATGTTGGTGAGTGGTGATGAGAAACACGTAAACCGACAGAACGACACTTTTCTTATGAGAATTTTGGAGAACTTGAAGACTTGGTGTTGTGAAGAAAATTGTTGACAGTTGCAATATTCGGAAAACATGTCTGCGAAATTCCATTTTACACTATTCTATATTGGTGTCTAAATTTCAACATTTTTCAAAGGTACTAACATTTTTTCTCAAGCCATAAAGAAGCCATGAGAAGTGTGAGTGCAATAGGTGAGTGATTATCCACAAAATCCTCTTTTAACAAATTACCATTAATTCCCGAAATAATTTCGCATGTAATAAGTATATATTATATGGGGGCACCAACAATTTTGGAACTTGTACGACAAGATTTCAGATTATGGCATAAATAAATTTAGAATCGGGGAAAAAAATTGAACGTCCATAAGGTATCTTCCTCTTCTCACAAATAGCGACTAAAATAATTTTCTTGTCTCGACCCCGTGAGTTGTTATGAGAATCCTATATCCAACCACTTTTGAGGTTATTCACATGATCCGTACTATACGTGTTCATTCATGTCACCAATCAATGAAGCTGTGTGCCACACCAAACTTGGAAGCCGTTCTTTTTCAATTTTCAAATAATGAAAACAATGTAGTGGGAAGCTCTCAAAGTATAGATTATGAAATAAATGCAATAATTCATGTGCGACTGGGATTTTCTTCTCTTTTGTGTTCAAGATTCTCAAAGGATTCAACGAAAATGAGTTAGAAGATTTCTGAATTCAACGAAGAGAACTTACCCTCGATGGCAGAGATATAATGAACTGCAAACATTAGTTCCGCTTATTATTCTCCTTTAAGTACATCTATTCAGTTTTCAAATGGTCCAGTCAAACTTCAGTTTGTCTTCGCCTCGAGGAAACTGTAATATCGATTGACGTGACGCCGTTTTCTTTCCCAGATTAGAAAAATAAATAAATAAATTGCTTGGATTCAAGTGGAGTAAGCTCTTGAATGGGCGAATTTAAAAGGTGAGCCTCTTACCCCATTCAAGCTCGGATCAAGAAAAAGAAACTTATTGAGAATGGAAAAATAAGTCTGCTCTTTAGAAATGTTATTTTCGGCATTTTCTGTTGAAGTAAAGTCCATTAATTCCGACACGTCAGCCAAAATAAACAGCATTTTAGTGAAAGGTGATTTGAATGAATTCCCCAGATGTAAATCAACCGCCATTGCTTATTGAAACCACGTTTTCCAGGGCATCAAAGGTGGAATAATAAATATTATCCGACACAGTTCATCTGATTGTTGCATATGAAACGTATCTAATTCTCTTAGTAGAATTGTGAAAAGTTGTCCCATTCCCTGGAAAACCTTCTCATTCATATTTCTCATTGTGCAGTAAGGATATTATCAAATATAGGCGATGTTCCTGTGACATTTTTATTTGTAGAAGCTAAAACTTAGGTGTATATTCTAAAAGCCCTATTTATTCTTCACTACTCTATCGATATTCGATTGATTTACAAATATAAGGTGCCTCAGCAATTATATTAGCAGATTAGGTTGACGTATTTTATTATCCGATTTTTACAGAGCTCACAACAAATAAAATTCTCATATATGTTGAAGTTCTCCCTCCAGTGGGATTCCTACTTCTTAGGGCAAGTCAGCAAATGAACGCCCAGCAATCCGTGAGGTCAGATCAAATTTTTCGGGATGATGTCCCCTAGAATCCCTGGTAAACCATGTATTGATGTGAAGGAGCTCCGAAGAAATAAAAACACCGACAGCTATCCACACCCCAACAACCCACACACTACAGAATTTCACTTACAGAAACAAACACCTATCGTATTTCCTCCGTATTCGGCCTTAGAATGGTTTCAAATGGATTTGTATGAAGCTATCTTTTTATTATGTTTGGGTTGTCCCACAAATCCCGGAATCAATTCTAACAGGCGTCTCTACGAACGGAGCCTTGCTTCTGAGGGACGTCCTAAAAATTACAATACTCTTCACATCTTGAAAACGCGGATAACTCGACTGAATAGGCAGGATTCTTGCTCCTTCTTGCTCTCCTCGACCTGCGACTTCACTAAATTGAAGTGTTAGTGACAACGTTATAGGTACTATATAGTATAGTATTGCGAGCGTTGAGGACAATCCTTTCAATTCTATTAAATAGGACCCTACCCTGTAACATCAAAAGAGGGTAGTTGCATTTCGAGATTTCAAATTTCTAATACTTCATCCTTTAGAGATTGATTGAGCAGATTAAATTGATTGAACATGCCGAGATCACTGCCACATCCCGGATCAATGGATCGTTAGATCGATGGATTTCGTAAACTTTGGTCCCACATTTTCAGGGAATAACTTTGGATAGCATAAGGTGAACAAACCTTCTCTTATTAATCTTGTTTTGAAACTACAACTGTGATACGAGGTTAGTTATACTGATGGAGATATATTCATCTCAATCGTCAAATTTAATTTCCATTGAAACTCATGTTCAGAGGTTTCTAAAGGGGACTTCGCTTTTAATTGTCTTCAGGGGAGTAAGAGAGAAAGAGAAGAGAGAGAGAGAAAGAGAGAGAGAGAGAGAGAGAGAGAGAGAGAGAGAGAGAGAGAGAGAGAGAGAGAGAGAGAGAGAGAGAGAGAGAGAGAGAGAGAGAGAGAGAGAGAGAGAGAGAGAGAGAGAGAGAGAGAGAGAGAGAGAGAGAGAGAGAGAGAGAGAGAGAGAGAGAGAGAGAGAGAGAGAGAGAGAGAGAGAGAAGTAAAAAGTTAATGGTCCACAATGGTTGTCATGCTATCGTCAAGAAAACCTGAATCTTCGATCAAACTGTAATCTATAAATTTAGTCATTGGCTGGCCCACTCGAGGATTCAAAATGAGTTCAACCTTTATTACGTCGGTTACATCTATCGTTATGGCGGACATTTCTTCAAAGGGAGAAGTGGAAAAAATGGAAGTCTAAAAAAGAAGAGACAGCCGCCCACAAGCCTCTCGAAAGTAATGATGAAATTACCCTCAAAACCTCCATCTCCGCAAACCTTGACATCACTAAGCCAGTTACCCCTCATTAAAGGTTTCAAAGCCCAAGAATGAAACGTCATTAAAGCAGAAAGAAAAAAAAAACGAAATGAATAAACGAATAACTAAATACATGAAACACCAAGGTCTACCTCGCGGAAATATAAATCTTCGCGAATTCCTTCAAGTGGTCTCTCAGTTGTAAACTACTTCCTAACTAACTTCATAATGAACCTCCTATTCCGAGAACCCTGAAAAACTATGTAAAATATCTCTCTAAGGTTAAATTCTTCTTTAACTTTGACAACTTTTCCAAACTTTCAAGATTTGTTATTTTGAAAACTATTGTTTGCTGCTCTTTTATAAACTCCATGCGTTTGTAGTCATGGACAATGAATTGGACTTATGATAGTTGATATTGTAAATTAGTTTAAGTTGAATCCATCAGTCGTTCTTCAAGCGCCCAGAATGTATTAATACTCAGTCCCAGGAGAAAATACAGTATGATATAATAAAAACGCAACTAATAATTCCAGTACAGTATGTATTAAAGATACGCACATGTGAGTATGTTGACTAAAAACTTTTTAAAATTCAAACGTAGCTTATACATTCCGAAAACGGGAAAACGGAAGGACTTCTAAACATCATCAATTTTCAAAAAACTCCTACACTTCTAACAGTTTAACAGGCCTAAACTCCTACACAGTCCTACAGTTATAACAGATCTAGAAACTGTAGGAAGTTGGGTATTGCACATTTTCTCGAAACATTACACGATGTGTACATTCATATTTGATATGAATTAGTCATAACATTTGAATATATTTAGTTGTTCATTATTGTATTAGGTAATTTATTTACTATTAGAAATCATAACTTGGTTTTATTTTCTTCGCTTGTAAATAATCATTAACTAATTCATTTTAATTGAGATATTATCCTATAAATAATCACATTACTTTGTATTAAGTACCATTACATTAATTAACATAGGTGTTAATATTATCTCATCTCATAATTATTATATGGCCTATGCAACCTACAAATATGGGATTCTAGCTCAGAGGAGGGGAGCTAGTAAACAGAGATGAAAGCTACGGCTGGAGGGAGGGGGGGCTAACAAGGGTTTACGAGAGCCCATTCTGTGTTCATAAACGGTTCTTACTAAGCCTAACCAACTCCCTGGAAAAATCTGTAGATTCAACCAGAGCACCAGAGAGGCTAGTGCTTACCAAGGTGGCAGGTACACGAATGACCTCCTCGGGCGGACGGAAAAGTGGTGATGCCGGGATAACAAAGGGCGGAAGGAGCCCACCGGAAGGTTGGTTGAAGGAGTGTTGAGCGGGGGGGGGGGGGGAACTGCGGGTCGGTTGCAAAGAAATGGATTGTACACCTGTTAATCATTTAAATGATAAAAAATAATAATAATCTTGAACAGTAACGTCATTGTCAGTAACAAATAATCAAATAACTTCGTCGTGGAAATAGAACGTTCTGATCTGAATTCAGTTTTCTTCCTTCACAAACAAACACTGATCAGGAAAACGCTAAAATGTGGCCTTGATCAACAAAATCCTCCCGCAAATGGCATTCATATACAAATATATAAAATCACAGTGCATCAACAGATATATACACAATGCATTCACATACAAGAAACAAAAACAAATCATTCGTGGGATTTCACAATGCAGACTAACAACCACCATCCGCTGCCAAGTTGCGTGGAAACGGCGCGATGAATACCAACATCCCTCAGGCCTACAGCTCTTTCGTCCCTTTTCACTCTGCTATCCTCTCAGCTTACCTCGGAATGAGAGGCAAAATCAAATCCTCTCAGGTTGCTACGTTGGTCACGTATCTTTTCGAGAAGTTGGGTTATGCATTCGTCATACGTCTAGGAGAAGGTTTTATATCCCTCTGTACCAGATTATTAGAGCTCACTGGCTTCAAACATCCGTTGTGCTTAGTTGTTTTACATTTCCCAGCTTTCGCTCATAAGCTAGTTACAATACGGAGCTAAACAGGCAATTTACACTTTCAACACGAAATGTGGGGAAGGGGGACAGGTCATGAACTCACCCTAGAATATAAATCATACGTAATCTTCAAATCACATAAATTCATGATTCAAATTTAAACTCTCTCTCCATATTGGGCATATTGCGTAACTACAGTTTCAACACCCAAAAAAAGTTAGGCTTCTGACAATAAATATGAGTACCCTAACAAATTTTGAATTATTAAAAATCAAAATACCGTATAAATTATCATTATTGGGAATACAAGACGAATACCTAATCCATCCTTGTTAACACAACGATTAGTCGACCTCTCATTCGTCATTGCGTCCATCTTTTCATCTTTGACTTTCTCCGTAGAAAAATACTAGTTATCCGTAAGAATGAATGAAGTCAAATACCAGGCCATGACGCTAGATGTCAATCTCGGGTGGATAGAACATCTCATAAAACATTGTGACTTCGAAGGATATAACGGCTGATCGGCCTACGATCTATTATGACCATGAGCACCAAGCTTATTTGGCCTGAAACTCTGCGTCTGAAGTAGTAAAGCGTAAAACACACATAGACTGTATGTTCTTTAAATCATGTCTCCTTAAGGCAGGAAAAAGCTCCTCACCCTAGCCAATGTCGCAGAAACTCATCAGTCTCACTTACTACGTAATGAACACCATGGAACAGGTCATTGGGCAGATGATCAAAGATGCAAAGGTGCAAGACGCCTACTGAAGGGCGGGTCGACTCAACCAGCCACCTCTAAAACTGTTTCACTGGTCGAAAGGGCCTTAGATTCTAAAGTAATCGCTCTAGGGTATTTTCTGGATGTAGCAGTTGCTTTCAGCAACACTAACTATGCCTTTATAGAAAAAGCTACAAAGAAAACGGGGGTCAAAGACTGTTAAATGGATCAAGGCTAAGCTGGTTAGCCGGGTCATCACAGCTACTCAAGGCCATGAAAGCATTAGTGTTCTTGCTAACAGCGGATGCCTAAAGGAGGTGTACTTTCCCCTTTATTCCGGCTATTAGAGGCTGATGGGATCTTGGAACTCTTCATTCGTGAAGGCTACGAAATAACAGCCTACGCGCCGATCTTAGCATCTTCGTAAGAGACAAGTTTGACCATACTGTGTCAGACCGTATGCAAAACGCCCTCCGCACGGTCCAAGATTGGACCTCAACTTAAGGGCTTCACTTGAACGCCGAGAAGACCATTGTGGTTCCCTTCACCAATAGAAGGGAACTTTCACTAATATTCCTACAACTTCGGGAACAGAGGATTCATTTTTCAAACGAAGTTAAGTATCTTAGGGTGGTGCTGGACTGTAAATTAACATAGAACAAGCACTTGATATACACTGTCTCAAAAGTGACTAGAGCTCTACGGTCATGCCATAGCATGCTAAGTAAAAATGGGGGTTTGGCTCCCAAAATGACACTTTGGGCTTTTTTGTTCATTTAAACACTTGTGCATGTACTGGGTTCGGGGACGGTCAATGTTTTTTTTCTCCAAGTATTAGACATGAAGAAAATATGAGAAGTTATGAAATGGGTAGGGGCGGTTCAGAATCGATAAAAAGAGCTGAAAACTCGATTTCTCGTATAATTTTTATCCTAACTCGTTCTAAAAAATGTCTTCCGAACCTCCTCATAGGGCCATTCTCAGAGTTTTAAGCTCCCGCCACTCAATTCACAAAAGTGGTTAGTCATTAAACTAGTAGCAGTGGAGAAATTTTACGAAATCCCTATGTCCTTCAATCCTCATTAATTTGACTTGTTCTGAACCACCAGGTTGATACATTTTTTGTTGGTTTTAGTGGAATGTTCGAAGGGTCAGAAATAGTGTACCTTGAATATTTTCAAAATTGTCATCAAAGACTGAAAAAGTAAGTCATTTACCCGTATCAGATTCTCTTTTGTCCTACCTAGATCTTTTGCATCTATCAGCGTTCCTTCAACATAGAATACTTGTAGGCGTATGCAGAATGAACCTAGAACGAAATTATCTGGTATATAGTCACTCCATTCTAAAGACGGACTGTATTTTACCATTGCAAAGCGGCAATATAGAGACAATTTCATCTTTTCAGTAATTTTACATTTGTAAATCTTCCTATTCGATATTGTTAACTTACAAAGAATGCTCCACTTAGCAACATTTGGATTACTTATCCACACCTTTATCTCGATTATAACACTCGGTAAATGTGCCAAATTACAGGTTCTATGCTCAACTACATCAAAGTTTGCCCAAGTTTTGAGTGCTTTTGACGGTTCTGGACCACTTTAAGTAAGCCTGAACCTTTAAAAACCACCTATACGTATTTCTGACGGTCTCTAACTATATTTCCTGAATGCCTAAACAAATCCAAGAAGACATGACAAAATTAATCAACGATAAAATGTGAAATCGGAAATATAACATTGTAACAGATGGTCGGTTATCTTAAAAAAAAATAAAGCCTTTTCAATAAATTCTCATTGACCCGCTACGTCATAAAAATGCAAAAGAAGAGAAGGTGGGACATGAGTAGAGTAATACCCTTAGACTGAAGTCCCGAAAACCGTTACGCAGGAGTCTGGAACGGACCACCGAAGGGAGTGGGCAATATACAATCTGTCAAAAGTGTAAAGGGGGCTGAGCAAGAACCGCCAGGTGGTTGGGCGCCATACAATCTCACAAGAGTATGAAGGGGACGGTGGAACGACTGCCAATGTGGATGGGCATTGTAAAGTCTCCCAAGATTATGAAGGGGCTATACGGTCGCAGTGAAAAGAAAATCCGTTCTTATATGGTAGTAAGGAGCGCTGCTAAACCATGTTTCTTGAATTTTAGTCGTAGGCTCTTGACCAAACCATCCTTGTTAGCAGGGCTTGTCGATGTCCAGTTAATTATTGATGCTGTATACTTTTCAAAAAGAAAAAAAAAACAACCTTAATATATTTTGTAGGTAATCCCTTCGGCAGTGAATCATCGTTTGTACATTCGAATGTACCTGATGTTGATTTAGAATTCAGTGCAATGTAAACCAAAAGTTAGAGCTAGCGGTGGATGGAGAGCAGCGGGGTAGGGGACAAACTCGACTACAGGGGGTTATCTCGACGTAAATGTTAGTCTCAGGACGAATCCAAGGTGATATTCCAGACCCAGCTCTGGCAGGTGACCTGCTCCGGATGTGAGCGAGCTGAGACAGGGGTAGATAATTAAGCCAGCGGTGTTGGTGGAAGGGCGAAGGGTCGCTCGGGCGGGAGGTGAAGGTGCAGGTGGAAGCCGGAGGATGGAGGCAGCCTTTTGGCACTAATCCGAGCCTGCTCACAAATTCACCTCGAGTTGGGCCCAGGTTCTTGGCGACCGCCGTCCTCCTCGGTACTCTACCGGCCTTCCCACTCCCCTCGTATCAGCCAAAACCCATCGCGTCTTAGTTTCGAAGCGTCGCTCGCATCGAGGAAAACCCACACGGAGATTACCGTGGCTGATTACGGAGCGATGTTCACATTATGAATAGCTCCGTGCTTTACAGTGATTTTGGTTTGTTATTTTCTATAATTGTTTTACCAAATCGATCTTAGAAACCTACATTTAAAAATATTGAACCAAAATCAAATACAATTACAAGTACCTATCTCAATCAAATCAAATATGCTTAATATAAGGTAACGTTATTTTTTTCTTTACAATATTTATACAATTGTGGGCCAACAGTAGTACTGACTTTCTTCAAATCGACTCATTTAGAATATAGCCTACTCTTCCCTAACATATTTGCCTAAAACTATCAAAAGAACAATTTTTTCTATTTTTTATTAATTTTTTCTCACACCTTTAACATCAAAATCAATTACAAGTGGCCACGTCAATCAAAGCATGTCTCAGTAGTGGCCAATTGACATTTTGCCCTCCTTACGTGTTTAATATCATTAAATTCGATACCAGATGAACAAAATTGATTCTATCCAGTAGAAGCTCTAGGATACAGCAGAACAAACGAGGAAACTAGGGACGGTTATTGAAGAAGTTTACTAATTTCCAATGATGCTCTGCTTCCTAGCTCAACCTCTGACTACAAGATGACATGAGCTGTACCTCCTGCAAGTTTGAAGCCACAGGAGACCGGGAATGTTATTTCTCAAATATAAACTTTAAAATGGCCACTACTGGAGCAGTGGCCACTCAAGGTGCCGTTACCATCTATGAATCACGTGTTTGCTTTTCTACCTTGTTTTCCTTCACATAATGTTTCGGTTGAGGTTCAAGTACATTACTGGTATAATAAAATAACAATGTATAATAAAATAAATCAAAGTTATAATCATATGTTAAGTAATTGGCGAAGTCGACGATACAATATCTAAACTCGGCTCATCGCGCCTCCATCCATTGTAATGGAGTGCGGTTGTTTAAAAAAAAAAAAAAAAAAACTCCTGTTATAATTCAGCAACTAATTATTGATTAAGGAATAAGTAAGCCTCAAGGGTCGCTCAACTGATCAGTGTGAACGATCCCTTGTTCTGTTGACCTCTGGATGTCTCAAATGAGCTCTATTTCAAATTTCAGCAATGAAATAAAATATTTAATGAGTTAGCCACAAGGTTTTCCGCTGACCAGCCCTCCTCCTCGTTATATTGAAGTATGTACTAGTGTGTCCTAATCTTGCAGAAATAAAGCACCTATTTCATTCAATGTCGCGGCACATAGGACATGAGACTGATTGTGTCATGTATCCCCTGCATTTGATGCTATCACTACTTCCATGTACATAATTATAATTACATAATTATGGCGCTTGGCCTTTTTGTCTCTTTTCTGGGATTAATAATCAACCCACTGGTAGTCATGCATTGCCCCGAAGTTAATAAAGTGTTGAGCTTCGCTAAGCATTTTAGTACATTAAAGCGTATTTTCTTCGGTTCAAACAATACGACCAAACTTTCTAATTGCACGTAAATTGTCCAAAAAGAGAATCAGGATCCTAAGGAGAAGAGGACGCTTCCACAATACTTCATCCGCCAGGCAGAAGTGAAGTTTATTCAGGGGTACGGGTAGGGAATCAGAATACTGTTCCCCCGGAACGTTACAAAACATTACGCTTCGACTCTAGCAGAAGAGAGCGCGAATTTAATTTAAAGCTCTTGCTCACAAATATTTTATTTTGATGGATTTACTGTTTCTCTTCTTCCATTCTGCAGAAGCCGAAGGGATGAATATCTTCTTAAATCACCGTAAGCCTAAACTGTCCACAATACGCGGGCGTCTAAACAGAGGAAACTAAATAAAAACTCCTATTTACACGACCAGCGTTCCCCTTGTCGATGCATGAAAACAACTCCCCTCGTAAGTCGAGCGTGGACGGAAGATTTTCCCATATTTCCTTCTACGCGCCGCTCGTTGCACGTACATAACGTTTCAACGCATCCAGCCCTATACGCTATCTTCTAAGAAATACTATGATGAATGCCGCTCTCCGGGGGGGCCGGGATTTTCTCAGGCTGAAGAAGGGGTGGCAGGGGAAAAAACCTCGACAAATAATACATGTCGTCTTAAGAGCTTCAGGAGGGGGCCCGTCATCTGCTGATCTTGAGAAGAGTTGCCTACGCCCGCTCTCTCACTTTGCAGAAAGTTCTTCCAACCTCCAGTCTTTCCCACTCCTCTGTGGAAAAATGTTTGGAGAAAAAATTCCAACTCAAGAAGGAGTCTAGAAGAGATTATTAATTCATTCTGGTTCATTAGTTTCAATAATAAACCTTTGAAGTTGATATAAAAGACTAATGAATGACATGTTAACCCTCCCCCCCTCCTTCTCAAAGTGTATTGCTTGTTGTTACGTTTCAAGATGCGAATAATCCGAAAATCTAATAAAACACAATCTATCCGTCCACCGTTCAGAGCTTTTCTCCGAAACTTCTCGAACGAAGGTAATTAAAGTTGGGTTAAGATTCAGAAACTGGATGTAGTTGGGGATGAGTTCCAGTCATCCGTGTCATTCAGTCCTAAAGGGGAAAATCGGGAAGCTTAAATGTCAACAAATAGATTATTGAAAACCGCTACTCATAGACACTTCAATGGACCGAATGAGCTCATTTGGACCGCTTTGTGTTCATCGTTTTGCTCTCCCTTTGGGCAAAGGAAATTTTACAGAAAAAAATAACTTCAAGAAGAATGTATACGCCCTTGTACATGTTGAAAATTACCAGTAAATTGTAAAGATAGAATCTGCTGAATTAATTGCAACGTGATTTTGTTTTCAAGAATAACTGTTAACAAAAACAATTACAAAAAGCTTGAAAAATGAAAAAAATTGTGACGTTAAAGGTTGACATGCAAATCGATGTTTACGACAAACACGTAGGCAGGCAGGAAATGAATGAACTTGAAGCAGTGGTCGAGTCGACTAGTCATTCTGTTCACGGAACAAATTTCTTTCTGAATCCAATAAAAAAACTGGAATTTCGATATTGATAGCTTTATCCTCGAATAATATCTGTTAGAATTGATTGATCAAGACTCCGAGATTGTTGGCACATCCCTAATCGAAGTGGGGTTTATGAGGACTGATGGATTTTTCTTTAAATCAGACTTTTGAAATCTACATATCTTGAATCGTAAACCAAGCAAATTTATATATTTTTTCTTGGTCGATTATGTACATAGGTTGTATATTGAAAGTAATAAAAGTTCCTCGACGTGCAAATAACATCGATCCGCAACGTACCAGTATTCTCGTTATCTTCATCTAACCTAACGAGTGACATGTATGGATTAACTATCAATAAATCGAAATCTTAAGAACTTTCGGTATAAGAAGGTAGTTTTTTGTTCTATTCAGATATAAAACAGTTCCGCGAATCGAATGAGACCTCTAGGTTGCTGTTCGTCATCCGTTTGCTCACCATTTGAAAATCGGTCAGGTAGGCGGGGGGCTGCAGGGCCTCAAAGGACAACGAAAGGTTTGAGTTAGACCGCTGGCTAGCGATAATCCAAGCATGCATGATTCTCTACGATCATAATATTTATAAGGCCATCTCTCACGCTTCAATTCAGTTTAGGAGAACAAGCGGGAGCATTTTGATTGAATGTATTTCTATTTTGTCTTATGGAATTTCAGTTAGATTTTCATCTGTATTTCCCAGCGTACCTTGGAAGCATTATCCCTGGCTGTACAGTTCACTTCTGGTAGTCCTGCGATTGGATGGTTGTCTATTCATTATAAATTAAACTTTCTCAAATAATTTGAAATGTTTTTGTTTTAAAACTTGCAATGGAAGATGGGTTTTCAATGGGTAGACTTTCAGGTAGGAACACCTATATAGGAATGCAAACTCCTCTATCCTCTGAATTAATGCAAACAAAATTATCATCCCGTGAAAGCTGACTCGGTACCCGTCCTTTGTTTTGAGATTCCCAAACGGTTCCCTGGGTCTCAAAGCGGTGATCCCCAATCGGCCACAAATACGTGGTCTGCAGTTCGAACGAGGTGGTCGACCGCCAGAATATAGAAATAGATGTTACATATGAGTTTACTATTGCTGACGATGGATCAATTTTAAAGCATCTGAACTTGGGTAATGGATGCCCAAGTGAACTTGGGGATGGATGGATCTGAAAATGGGTAATCGTTGCCTTCAAATAATGGGATACGACTAGCTTAGTGGTAGCTTACCGATAACAGAAACGAACTATTCAGCTAACATCTAAAGGACGAAAAGCCGTATAAAGATAGCTTTCTCTTGATTTCGAATTGATTATAACGCGGTTATTACAACTTGTATCATCAGAAAAGTGTAAGGTACGGTAGGTAGGTTTTTTATTTCATCTGTTGAGTTTAGGTTGTTTCATATTGCATCTCTGTAGGTACGTAGATATTAAATTTTGTTACAAACTGAGGGACATGTAACGTTTTGGTGTTTTTTTCCTAATCAATGTATGAACATGAAAGAAACATGAAGCTGTGTTATACACCTAGAATCCAACTACAAGGTACCGTAGCACCGTGTTTACGTTGCGTTCTACAAGCTACTACATCGATTAAAATTGTATAAGTGATTTACGTAGAAGAGTTGGCTTCGGTAATCTTTCTAAAACTGAAATAACAACTTTACGAAGTAACTATTAGCGTTATTTATTATTTGCAATCTCTATCTATTGCGAGGAACCCGAGATAAATGACCAAGTCATTACTTTTCGGGGCGTCCCATCAGAATCAGGTTTTAATCATAAGACATAGTCATTCTATGAGTAGGAAACTATAATCAATAATTTGCTTGGGTAACAGAAACTGACGGTTGGAAATTCCAAACCCAGAGGAGGAACATTAAATACCACAACTCGTGTTGATTCCTTGAAAAATTCGATAGAAACCCGAACGTTGAAGGACTCAAAAATGTTCAGACAGTACTGATGAGCAACATCCTAAACTGTCGATATTTATCAGAATGGAACTGCTTATTCCAAAAAACTTGTGTCAATGTTACATATAAAGGAGCTGAGAACACCCTTACACGAAGCAAAAATATTCTTAAACCCTCTCGATAGCTTCATTCTAATAGAGTTTCATCATTTAAAATTACAAACCAAACTCAACTCATAAGGTCCCTTAATAAACGTCCGAACATCCGTTGTGCGTCTAATGTCTCATAATTACTGTCTACTATTTGACTATTTGAGCTTTTATGTTTGTTTTCAATTTCGCCTTGCCATAATGGTTATCTTTTCTTTCCGAGTCTCACCAGACATCAAAATATCCAATAGAACTTTACACTTTGGATCGTTCTGTTCAACTTCCGTTTCATGTCTATTTGTCTTAGTCTCCCGAAGTATCCTGAAATACTACTAGCAAGATTAACTTCCACATATTACACCAATCGTAATTAGGTTTTTGGGAATTCTTGAAGTTTAGGGAGCTGTCAAAACCCCTTTATAAATTGGCGTACCAAATTGGATGATACTGTCTGGTCTACAATGAACACCATGTCTCATTGGGAGTTCGAGAACGTTACATCTGTCAAACGTTATCTTCCCATTGAATAAATGGTCAATTTTCGGAATTATGTTAATTTACCATTTTCCCAATAATAGAAAGTCGCAAAGGAATCTTTCAAGATTATTCAAAAGATTTCAATAACTCCTGCGTTCAAGTTACGGATACATGGAAGATATGTGATGTTCCCCCTCGATGGACATCTGTTGTTCATTTATTTGTTTAGTCTTTGGTGAATTTATCCAATGTCGTCATCAGCCATCATACAGTTGTACAGTAATACGGTTCGTGTCATTTTAATAAGTATATTCGATCGGTAAACAAACCAGACTTCAAGTTTGGTAAATTATATCGCCACATAAATCAAGTTAATTCATTTGTTTGAATCCTTTGTTGTTTCTGACATCTTTTTGGCTCGCTGCACAATATATTCCAACCGGAGTGGAAGAATACGTCAAACATCACCGACAACGGAGAGCAGAGGTGAGTTATAGGAGCAGAGCTTTAGAAAGCACAAACCAAAGGTAGATGGGAGAGTAGGGCCAGTGAATTCCGTAGTTCCGAACCTGGGTGATCCCTCCTAATAAAAAGTCTCAACCTCCGCGGCAGATGCCAGAAAAACAGACGAATGGTTTGAAAGTTTATTCTTGAAATTAACCTGAACGAAAACCTTTTCCATTCACGTTTCCACGATTCACGCGATGATTGATTTGCCATCGGAGTCAATTATTCTGAAGCGTATGAGCTTTCGTCGGCGTGCATCATCCTTCACTCGATATGGCTCAAACTGTTATACTTAGATTCTGATATGCATTATCAAAATAGTAATGCAAACACAAACCCAAAGTAGAAAAAATTAATCATTCAAAGAGGCCATCATTCATTGAAAGGGCTAAATAGAAATTCAAAGATGTGAATATCGAAACTTCGAAGATAATACTTAAGTTTTTACGCTCGTTACTGATAGACGTCGCTACAAAAAATCGGACGAACCCACCCAGGCCGATTTACATTCATCCGTTCACTCCCCCCAAAAGCTAGATGTTAGACAGAAAAGAATAACGTCAACACGCACATGAATTTGAACGCGCTTGGACATAGTAAATATTGAACATAAAACACTAAGGACGCCTCGTATTATGCGAAAATCATATCAGCTGATGTAATTGCAAACTTTCTTTCAATAATTCCTTCTATAGATTATTTTATCAATACAGAAATAATAAGCTTCTGTGTGATCATTTGCAGCGGTTTCTTATAAGCGTTTCGTTCAGTTTTTATGCATTAGTTCCTACTTCTTTAGTATTTCTATCCGCTGAAGGGACAAAACATCCCACATATGGTTCATGTGACAGAGTGCGGTGGTCCCTTGCTCAACGGGATATTATTATATCTTCCCCTCCGATCTTCCAGAGGAGCCCGCGATGGAAATCCGTTTAGTGACGGAGGGTCAATATGGCTTCCTTTAGAATCGTGTCCCTTGTAGTATCCCCTTTGACACATCGTACGATGTCCCCAATGACCTTTTCGGTAGAAAAGCGGCTTAAATTGTTTAAAAATACATATAAATAAATGAATGAATAGAAAGAAAATGTGGTGCACACTATTAAATTGAGGCTTATTATCTAACTATGTATTGGAAAACTTTCCTACATTTATCACTTATCTTGGTCAATTGAACGTACCACACCCAATTTTCTCTCAGAATTGTTCGCTGATTGATTGACTACTCGGTGATAAGATGGACAATTACCGCTAAAAACCAGTGGTAAAGTGGACAGCGTAAGGTGGACTGTAGCCCACAATGGTAGATGTGTCCTGAATTTTGTTCAATCAAAGGTCAAAAATTTAATTTTATGCCATTGATTCAAATGACAATACGGTTCACAGGTGCAAACATTTGAACCTGGTCAAATGAGTTCATATTTTAAATTCTGAAACATTTCACTGCAAAATACGGATTCGTCTTTGAACAGTATACGTTTGTATATCATGGATTGAGTGGAATGAGACGTGTAAGAGAACGTACTTGGAAACCAGGAACGTACAGAAACCATTGAATTATATTCAAACTTTACAGCCAGGTCAAGGAAGAGTCAAAACGTGTGATATGAGTGAATATGATTATTTCTAGAGCGACGAAATTCACTGACTTTGTAACCTCCATGTTGATCACAGGAAGGAAGTCGGGTGCAGTGTTGATATGTATCGATCGTCTCCATCTCAATGTAAACTTGCACTGAGCTCATTACTAATGATCTACATTATATGCAATCAGACTCCAATTGAACAGCGGTTAGCGTGTACAGCACATTATACGCAAATGAGGACCATGGAATGTCAAAATCACAAGAAAGCATCCGATATTTCACAATCCTTCTTTTTAGTAGATTTACTTCTAGAAAACTCCAATCTGTAACATCTTATACAATTGTAGTAATTAGAGGAAAAATGTATTTATCAATGTTAGTTCATTTGCAGGAAAAAACTGAACAAGACTGAGGGTTGAAAACTGTCCTCGAAAGGGTCATCCTGGTAAACTTTAGATGTAATATTTTGAAATGCACACTCGGACTGGGAAATGTGAAAAGGTTGACTGTATATTTCCTAAAGGTTAGAAGTTTGTAGACCCATTACATACAAAGATCATAACTAAGGTGTCCTCTCCAAAGGAAAATCCGTTAACTATTCATTCAAGTGGTCAACATATCTTTCCAGCTTCATACAGCATTTCTCACAGGAAACCCAAATGCATTGAAAAGGCTGTTGAAAAACGTAACCTGAACCTTAGATACCTACTAATAACAAAAATGTTCCAATTAGCGGATTAAAATGTATGAAGCCTCACTACTCATTGATTTTGATGTGACAACCATTGTTTTATCGATCGACTCATCAACGTTTGCGGTTGGGGCTTGTTTGCTATTTGTAGCTTACTACATTTCATGTATAACAACAACCATTCGGGTATGTGCGAAGAAAGCAAAGCGAAACTCAACAAACGAGAGAATAAAGAGGATTTGTTTGCTGTTAGTTGGATGTACTGTGCTGAAACAGTTCGTTCGGGCAGCTGTTAAAACAGACCACTAGCCGATGGTCACACTTTGTAAACGCAATTTCTCAGTATTATTGAACTTCAGATCAGGTGCTATTTTGAATCTAAATCTTTAACTGTCACTTGGCTCCCTCAGGAAAATATATGTCTACCGCAGACGCTTTCTTATGTTTTCCCTACGTGAATGCAAACAGTAAAAACATAATGGAACAATTTAAAACACAAATGGAGGTGGGCTCAAACAATTGTAATTGTAATTTACCATTTCAACCCCATTCAACTGTAATTCACGATTGTTGGTTATTACTTGCAAAGTGAAAATCACTGGAGTTTATAATTCAATTGGCTTGCGTTCATGATTTGAATTTCTTCTAAGCTTTGGAGTGTGGGTCTTTCACAAGTGATGGAGTGATTATTGAATTTCAGGAGATTTGCATAGAGCACGTGAATCTGTTCTCAACCAAAATACCTATTTGGATTGATCAGTTGATCATATTCTGTGCCTCCTGAAATTCAATAATCGCTCTATCACCTGTGAAACACGCACACTCCAAAGCTTAGTATAGATTCAAATCATGAACGCAAGCCAATTGAATAATAAACCCCAGTGAAAGAATTTGCAGCGTTTCATGCATATCAGAATGATTCAACCCGTGAATCGGCTACAAAGCCTTTTAGGAGTTCACTCCAGTATCCACATTACTACATCACTAAATCACTACGTCACTAGGTTACTGATATCAAAACAAAAACAATAATATACCAAAATAACGCAAATGTTGGCGCCATAAATCGGGCCATACATCGGGAATGATTTGACCTACGGACCTGCGGAAGGGCTCATTCGATTCCTCGTGGAATGTTCTTCAAAAATAGTTCAAATTTAGGCCGCCTTGACTTTTTTTGAGGTTTTTAGGGATTTTACAAAACTTTGACAACCCTTAAAGGGCACTTTAAATTGAGTGAAAGTGCTGTCTCAAGAATTGGGGCGTCGCCTTACCAACTTTGATTTTTCCTGAAAATTTCAGATATTTTGCTCCAGCCGTTTGGGAGAAATCGTGCGTACGGCGTACGACGTACAGCAGACGGATTGAAATTTTTTATTGCAGATTCGGATTCTACACCCTTTGAAACGTAAACCAAAATCAGTTCAGGGGTTAAATTTTTTTTTTTTTTTCAGGGTGTATCATTGAATAGTAAACCAAAACATAATGGAACAATTTAAAACATAAATGGATGTGGGCTCAAACGATTCTAAATGTAATTTACCATTTCAACCCCATTTAACTGTAATTCACTTGTTCGTTATTACATCAATGGCAAAGTGAAAAACAACGTAACCATTATCTCAATCTAGAAACGTCAAAATCAAACTCGGAACTCAAAATGTCATACGGTCCTAGAATATAGAGTACATCGTCACTGGTTCTTATATGGGTTGATCCAAATACCAGGTAGAACGTGGTCGTAAAAGTTATGATGGACATTAGAAAAAGCTGTGAAATAATGCACAAAGGGTAATTATTTCTGCATTAGAATCAACATTCCACGTGAATATTTGATCTACTCATATTAAATGTCGTATGTGGTACATTACCTAAAGTCAAAGCATCGTGCTTCTATTTGTCTTAATTGCGTTCTAGGGCCATGAAAAAAGTGCCATATTCTCGTACATTTTCAGCATGGTATCTACTGCTCTGTAATGAAAACTAAGCTTTTCTATTGCATTTAGAATACAATTAGAACTCAGAGGTGACGAGCTTAGACAATGCCGACACCATAGACTGCTTTCAGTAAGCGTAGTAGATGGGCGATTCATGTAAAAGGACAGAAAAAATAAACCATTGTAAAATAATTTGCAACTTTTTAAAATTTCATGGCGAATTCACAGAGGTACCCAATTGAGCCGAGTGTAATTGTTTTATCATTACTCGAGATGCAACTAAGCGGATTTATTCAATTCCCTACTAGCATACTTAAAGTGAAATACGGAAACGTAGCACATATTATGCGCGGTCAAGCGGGAGCGAGAGAAATCGGGCAGACATACAAATACTGCTCAGTCTCCTCCATCTATAAATTAGCTAATGGGGGAGAGCTACTAATTGATTAATGGCATTTACGGACCCCACGCTCTCGTTTCGCGCGTTCTTTAGGCTTCCTCTTCATCCGTAGAAAGGGTTCGAATTGTATGTTCAGGCCAATGAATTGCCGCTCTCAAGAGAATAATGAGCCAAGTATTTCCAAGAGGCCACCCTTCAACCTGCTTTTGCGTTTCTAATGAATTTCTCCGGAGTTCAAAGAAAACAATTTCTTCAGGTGGGAGGCGCTTATTCTTCAAAGTTCGCATCAAGCTTCATAATTAGGCAACCTGATATTTAATTTATAACTTTCGTCACGTCTTAAAACACTTTTCAGAAATAGAAACTGATGGTGAAGACAAGTTACCAATCAGTCCCAACCTAAAAACTCACATTCATTTGACTGTCCCAAAGGTCACACTTTCTACACCCACGTAAACAAAAATAAAAATTGATCCAAAAAGGTTCATCATCTCTGTATTAGTTAGATATTTTACGGAGATTACTGACTAATCAAAATACAAAAACATAGAACAAATAAAAAATGAATCACACGATTAATCATAGTAATCTTGGTTATAAGACCCAACGGCGATTATGGGCTACCCTGCCGGCTAAAGGGTTGGAAGTTGTTTAAATACACACGGTACAAATGCCCTACATGAAAAAATAGTATTTGAGTTTGTAAATATATTTTTTAAGTACTTTCGAATTTTTTAAAAACTCGGTAAATTAACTTTTGTGGTGCCCCTTGTACCAGACGTCGCAGTGCATTGACTAGGAAATAATGAAATTATTGAGATGTAATTACCTAATTATGATAGCTGCAACCCCTATATTTGGTATCGAACAGCTCAAAGAAGTATGTTTCAACTCAAAAATTAGAAGTTAAATATTACAGAAGCTGTAGGAACAACCGCACCAGATGATATGGTGATGATATAACACTGAATTTGTGAAGAATAAGTTTAATTTAAATATAAATTAAACTTGTTCTTCGCAAATTCAGTGTTAGATAATAATGCAAATAATTATCTTATACTCATTATTATAATTTAAATATTTTCCATTTTTTGGGTTAATGGCTAGGGTTGATGGTAGTTTGTTTATCATTTAATTCAGATACCAAATACTTCCTGTCGGCTCTGGCGTCTCTCACAAATTTGTACAGAAACATTGTTTTTTTCTGACCCGTTTATGATTAGTATTAAATATTGTCCATCGAAAAACCTCTTGCCCAAATACAAACGCACATCCTCGTCCTGACCAGTATTACATGACCAACGTCTTGCTTCTAGAGCACCCCGGTTCCATCTTCTGCAATTTAAATTTAGTTGTTCACTGCGAACCTTCAACTGTAGTTTTGAAATAAGTAGCTGTGCATGTCAACAAAAGGAGATTTCCAACATTTGTATAGAAGATGGTTTCTTGAACTTATCGCCATTCTTTCCCATTCCCATAACTCCAACTCCTTTTCCTTAATAAATAAAACATTTGTTACGGTTTTAACTGAGTGAGCGCAGTGAGTATTTTTCCGAATCGTTTGACGTTATTTTTTGTGCATCGGAAATAATCGATGTAGGTAAGTCCCATTTTCAACTCTTTTTTAAGTAGATTAGTTTTCATGTAAATACGCAGAATTTCATCATCTTTCTGAAGCACTAACCAAATTTAAGTTTTGATTGTAAATGAAGTCAGCGTGAATGAATTACGAAAAACGTAAACATTGGGGTAATGCCGCCCATCGCATCGGGGGAATGCCGTGCATTTATGAAACATCAAAAAAAGATGGAAAAGAACAACAAATAACCAACAAAGCGCCAAATTCAGCTGGATTTTGATCAACTCACTACTAGTAGCAGAGATGGGGTTCAAAAGAAGAAGAAGAAAGGTGGAAATCATGAAAAAAAATTGAAAGACCTCAAAAAAAAAAAAAAAAATAAAGAGAAGCGCAAGAGAACCAGAAGTGAGAGCAGTGAAAGTGATGACTGGGGAGATATCTCTGAGGGAGACCTTGTTGGAGACACAGACGAAGATGTTGAAGAATTCTTGACTTCGTCTTTTGTGGACAGCTTGTGTACAATTTGCCAAGAAGCCGATGATAATTCGCCAAAGTGGAATTGCGAGCACTGCAATCACAGCAGCCACTACATGTGTTCCATGGGACGACCTGATCACGGACTATGTGATGTATGCAAGGCTATTTTATAATTTTGTAAAGAATGAAAAGCTAAATATTAATGTGGGTTCAAAAAGTTCTACATACAAGACTGTAGTTTACCTATTTCTAAGTCGTCGTTCATTTTAACTATAGTTTATTGACTGTTTTCATGGTTTTTATTGTTATAAATACATTTAACCTTCTAACTTTGGAAAAAATGGTTGAATGACGGTTGAGAGAGGAACATAATTCAGTTCTCGGGGTCGGGCGTTATTACCCCGCCCTTTTATGTAAGGGATGCTCAGATATCGAAGATAGAATAAATTCTAGAGCCATTCTTGCAAGAAAAACGTATGACGTTCTGTCCCTTAACTGTATGGTTCTAAAGTTAAGTGCACGGTATTACCCCTCGTTCCCCTATATCAATCAATATTTGATGAAAGCTAATATGCATGTTTCCATGCATTACCACGAAATGAAAGACCGATAAAGCAAGTTGAATTGGATCAAGTTGAAATGGGCGTAAGTTATTCACTGGCATAAATTTGATTTTCGTCCCACTTGCACCTAGACAAGGGTGGATCCCATTACAGAATACCACCTGCTGTAATGAGTTTGCTCTCAACGTTCCCTAATTTCTCCAATACCCGGCAGTCTTTTCCACAGCTCGTGCTAATACTCTGAGTGAATGATTTATCCGTAACTCCGTTCGACGGGGAGTAGAGTCTCCTCTGGTGAATTATTTATGTTCTTTCGTGTCCCAGTTTGTTGGTAATGTGAGTCTATTCATCCGTCACGTCCCCACGTCGGTCCATCAGTGTCTGCCAACGCTCGGATGTTTTGCTGCTCGGCAATGACCTTGAAAGCAAGTTGGATATATATGTATTCACTTTGTACGGTCTCAGCGTTTTAAATCATAGCCAATATCCCTCCTTACTCCAGCTCTTCGTTAAAATTCTCATTTATTCTTGTTAATGTAATTTGTCAATCTCTTCTACATTAAAAAATGTTTTTACAGATAACCACGTTAAATCTCGAAAGGAAAACTCAAACATTGCTAGGAAGAATATCAGATTATTTTCAAAGAGCCTATTAAATTTAAAGTGTATGTCACATTAGTTCAAAAAGAAAAAGTAATGTAAAAAGTCCGCAAATATCAGTGTTCTTATATCCTTGCGCTTGATTAGATCACCAAAATCATAAAATATTCCAAAATGAGTTCTTATGGTTGGGGAATCACGAAATGAGGAAATAATAATTGCTAGATGATTCATTTTGCATGCAGAAACGCCTTGCGATTTGGGTGTCGCACATAGCTTTTTCGCTTACGTAACATGATCGTAAACATCATTTGAAATGGTTTAGATCACATCAGAAAATGTATCATATAAACTTGTTTCAACGATTTACGAGAAACAATTGCTAGTGATATGTTCTCGCGGATATTAACTTCTTCTGAAAGTTAGTCGACATATATTGCGGGTCAGTCGCTATAATTACAAAGCGGTTTGTAAAAACACGATCGTGTTCATGTGAGATTGTTTCATTGTTCTTTTGAGGCTACCTCAACAATCTGAGCGCTATCTGACCATGAGAATCTGAGAAAATTTTGCTAGGTGAAATTTACGTTAGAGACGCGCGGAAGCTACCATCCCTTGGCATCATAATGACATTAGCAAAACAATATCCTCCCACTAGCCTGGGGATGTGAGAGCGATTGGACCAGTGAACCTGAGAAATTGATATCGGTGTACTTTACGTCATAAGCATGAAGCTAATTGAGTTATTTTCAATTATGAACCTACCTGCAACTTATCACACGAAAGTTTATTATTTCTGTTTTAGAATGCCGTCCTACGCGGATCACGGGACTACCAAAATTAGACAATATACCTGTAGGATGGAGACAAAGACATTGCAAGAGGGATGGTATACGAATTTACTAGTCACATCGCCTTCTCCGATCGAGTTTTCGTAAATTATTCACATATTCGCGAGCAATTGATGCATTGATTGGCGTTTTTTAAAATTAAGTTAACTTTCAGTTTTTATATTCGTAGATTTCTACGACAAGCCGATATGAATGAATGAATGAATTTAGTGTTTATTTCATGAAAAATTTAAATATGTACATGATATTGCACGATTGTATGTATAGCATTTTCACGTCAAATCGGATGTTTTTCATTTCAAATTGCAGGTTTTACACATCAATTTTCAGGTTTTAGACATCAATTTGGAGATTTTTCATTTCAAGTTGGAGGTTTTCTATTTCCAATTGGAGGTTTTTGATTGATTTGATTTAGTTCTGGGAAAGCAATAGCAACAAATTAGCGAGTGAAACGTAACATTCAACAAGTAACAATAAACATAATGAACTGAAAATAGTGATCAAATTTTTCAACGTAACTCTCTCCGTGCATCAGCGGCTATCAGGTCCATCATAATTTTTATCACATAATTCGTGGAGTCGGATATGGTGACAATGGGAATGCTTTGGGTTACCGTGTCACACAGGTCGTGGTTTATTTGGGGCTCACTGAGAATTTGTCTTGCTGTTAACTTGATTTTTGAAAAGTAGTGCTCCAGTAGATTCAAGTTGGGAGAGTGGGAGGGCAGATAGTTCACGTCAAACCAAAATTTGGAAAGTGAAACCTCCAGTTTGAAATGTAGAACTTGATGTGTTAAACCTCCAAATTGATATGTACAACCTCCAATTTGAAATGGAAATCGTCCAATTAGACGTGAAAATTATATATCAAAGTTCAGCTGTTGTTAAATTTCTCTTGCATTTAAATTTGTTCCGACTATACTTAGGAACCATTGTCTCAGGTTGTACAGTGAAGCTCTGGAAGTCTGGCGATGTGAGTAGGGAGGTTACATTGTACAGAAATAACAAACCTTCGTGTAATAACTTGCAGTTTTGGTTTATTATTCAATAATAAACCATTTTAATCGCTTTAGAAAAAAAATTCTAAACCCCCCCCCCCTGAATATTTGATGGTTTACGTTTCAAAGGGTGTAGAATCCGAATCTGCAATAAAAATGTTTCCGTCCGTCCGCCGTACGCCGTACGCACGATTACTCCCAAACGGATGAAGCAAAAAAGCTGACATTTTCAGGAAAAATCCATGTTGGTCTGACGACGCCCCAATTCTTTAGCCAGCACTCTCACTTTATTTAAAGTGCCCTTTAAGAGTTGTCAAAGTTTTGTAAAATCTCTAAAAACCTCAAAAAAAGTCAAGGCGGCTTAAATTTGTACTCTTTTTGAAGAACACTCCACGAGGAATCGAATGAGCCCCTCACCAGGTCCGTAGGTCAAACCATTCCCGATCTATGGCCCGACTTATAATGCCAACATTCGCGTTATTTTGGTTCATTATTGTTTTTGTGTTGATATCAGTAACCTAGTGACGTAGTGATGTAGTGATGCAGTAATGTGGATACTGGAGTGAACTCCTAAAAGGCTTTGTAGCCGATACACGGGTTGAATCATTCTGATATGCATGAAACGCTGCAAATTCTTTCACTGGGGTTTATTATTCAATCGGCTTGCGTTCATGATTTGAATTTCTACTAAGCTTTGGAGTGTCCGTGTTTCTCAGATAGCACGATTATTGAATTTCAGGAGGCACACATCTGATCAATCCAAGTAGGTATTTTGAATGAGAACTGATTTACGTGCTCTTTGCTTATCTCCTGAAATTCAATAATCACTCCAAAGCTTAGTAGGAATTCAAATCATGAACTCAAGCCAATTGAATAATAAACCCCAATGAAAGAATTTGCAGCGTTTTTTCTCAAAAGTTTTTGGTTCTACTCAATTATTGAAATGGAAGCTAACATTTTCCGACCGATTATGAAAACTCCTTTTTGAAAATAATAAACTACCCAAAATTGATTGATTTACGTTTCAAGATGTACAGATTTTAAAAACGGTCCTCCGTCCTCCCATCGTACGCCATAAGCAGAGCCTCTGCTGCAGAGGGCTATAAGTACTGTTGCGATTGAGTTTAAGGTTACAGTGCGTGCTTCATAAGCGTAAATTACCTACCTAATATTGGATGTATACATTAATTAAATTGAAATACATTAATTCTACCCTGTAATATTCGTACCTACACAATAATTTACCGCATATATGGAGAAACTATACATTGCAGTATTTACATTCCACTCGTATCAACATGGGTACGTTGATATGGCATGTTGGGTATAGTTTGGGTAAACTATACACATCAAATCGGGTAGTAGTGTGATGGGCGGAGTTCGTCACACACCGGCGAGCAGCTGACAGGCAAGCACTCCGGTTCTACTGGGAAGGGACATGTAAACCCAACCTTCGCGAGAAATTCCAGTGCGTCAATATTTCCGTGAATTACCTCTCCTGCAAGGGAACACCATATCCGATTTCGAGCCCCAGAGCAGAATACACTCTGGTACCTGTAACATTCGCCCAACACTCACCGTATTTTTTATAGCTTTGACATGTCGGTTCGTTTCAGTTCAAATCGGAGCCATTGCTGTCAATTAGAGGTATGTCGCAGGAAAGAAACCCTCGAAACACAATCGCTTTGTAAAACTTTGTTTTCACTTTTCTTGTCCACTCTGGATAGATACAATTTGTTAGTAAGACTGTATGGTGGAAATAGTAAACAAACTAAAGGATATCCCGATCGGCTAATTCCCTCATATTCACTCTAGGGGGTTGAAATTTGATCGAGAAACACGGCTTCATTAGGAAAAGGATGAAATAACAGACCCCATTGAGAGCAGGATTGATTATCCGTACCCACAGCATAACATTGTCGATTCCCCAAAGTGTATTGTTGCCCGCAAACTAAAACTATCGTCCACTTACTGGATAACCATTGAAATCTATTTATGAAAATGGAGTTTCCAAAAACATATTCATGATTCAATGCTATTTAATGAAAGGGGAAAAAGTTGAAATTGCTTTCTATATTGTACAAATAAAGTACTGAACGTGATTTTTATTGGTTATTCTTTGTACTATACTTTGTGATTTTTATTGGTTATACTTTGTATTACTTTCATAAAATATGCGAAGTTCATTGACGGTTGGGCGGTACGAAGTTCGCTGGGTCAGTTAGAGAATTATAAACATACATGTTGCAATATCATAACGCGAACAGCAAGTCATGTTATTCATACTGCAAATATATTCGAATAAGAACCTTTTTAATATAAAAAAAGATAATGAATCATATAAATCTTGAAAATCGAATAAATAAGAATAGGAATTGTAAAACTGTTGTTCATCGGATCGCCAAAATCTGCTTCTAAAGCAATTACACTATTAGGCCCCGACATTTACTACTAGAATAAGTTGGCGTGGCTCATCATTCATCGTTCCATTCGTGGGTTTCAACATCGTGTCAATTTACAGTACATCGCACCATTGTAGGTATTTAGATATCAGCAACTAAATATCTACAATATCAGTGGTTCCGTTTATCATGCCGAACAGATGAAACTGCAAAGCATCTGATAATGGAGTACATCAAAACGCGAAACCAAAGAGCCACGTTGCTCCACAAGTGGTACAAAGGATTATTGAAGAAGAAAAATTTCGTTCCAAACTTCCATCTGGGTACATCTCTCTGTTCAACTTCCTACAAGCGTGCCGTATTTTTCAAATTCGCACATATGCCCAGGTGTATTACTGTTGTTTTACATTCAACCATTATGATTCGTGTTTTGGTTTTAAAAAATGTCCTACTCACATGTTACAATGAGATTTTACAATGAGTATTACAATGATGATTTTGCCAGTTTTTGATGAGTTTGGACCATAGTGATGGGTCCGGTAGACGGATGGATTATTTTTTTAATTTCATTTCTGCAACCTAAACCAAGAATTTTTGAGGCTAACTTATTTTTTCCTTGGTCGTTTATGATGGTTCAATAATGAAAATCATAAACCAAAATTGTCCATCTTCCAAAAGTGAAAACACAGGCCCCGCAACTTCACTACAATCGAAATAAACAATAAATAATCAAATAATTTGAGATTAAAATCTGCTGACATAATCAAAAAGCGTGATTGTCTTTTTTGGTGAGCTGAGGTCCAGACAGCTGTTTTAGCAACTAACTTACTAACAACGTTGATTGGTTTAGAAATAGTGAAAGTATTTCCTTATGGCGTTAGTATTATGAATATTGCTTACTTCGGTACCTAATCATAAGACAATTTTCTATCGAGGGTGAAGGCTCATCAGAATCGTATTTATACAACGCTGATTGTCATCTATTAATATAACTTGTGTTATCCGAACTAGCTTGGTTCTATCATTATTTTACAGAAAAGAGCGTAGATACCAAATTTAGAAGGTCAAGAGAAATGATAGCAGCTTTCACCGAGCCTCCGACTATGACTTTTCCTTTGTAACCAGCAGGTTTTACGATACCATGAATTTAAAATAGAGCTCGCGACGCTTTCTCTCCATATTATGAGCCGGAGTAAGAGGGCTCCTTTCGTTGGAAAAATCCGCATTTTCTCCCACTTGGCACAATAACATCCCTAAGAAATGTACTTGAGTAGCTCCCAGCTCATTTCTTTCATCTTATCTCGTTCATAATGCATGGCACGGGCACAATGAGCTGTACCGGTGGAACTGAAAAGAGACGAGGACGAATTTCGTTACGAAAATGGCGTAAAAAAGAAGGCAGCAAGCGGTCTCGTGTGGGAAGAGGTGAGAGCTTGCGATTTAATGTAGTTCGTCTCAACAGGCGAGCTTGTGCGATAGTGGCAGGAATAAAGTAAGAAAAAAAGTAAAGATCCGATATTTCTGTCATAGTTAGTTTAAGCAAATCATATTTCTAAGTAAATCTACTAAACTCACCGACAAGCTGAAAACTAATGAATATGATAAAACACCCACAGACGCTTCAGTAGCCCATCTATAGATCACAAAAATTATAATAAATTCAATTAATTAAAGGGAAGATTCCACGGGAAATTACATTTCATTCCCCAATAATATAGTCGATTTTCTGGGTGTTTGCACCAGTTCACATATTGACGTTATTTTTTCCACTTGAAATTTTAGTCCTAAAGGGAGGCTAGGTTCGCCAATTAGGGTCGTCTTATTCGATTCTTTGAAGTTACGTTTGTCGATAACGAACAGGAAACCACTGATCTTATTTTTAAAGTTTCAGATACCTCGTTTTTTCATTATTAGCAGAAAAGGAAGCAATAAAACTAGTCAACCATTGCAGGTTGAGGCTTTTGCACGACTACTTCTAAAGATCTTAAAGGAGGATCAGAATTCGGTCTGATGATTTCGCTATAAAGCTACTAATTGCCTCCCCTCCTTGAATGGAGAGAAGTTTGTCATACAAAAATTTTCAGGAGACCCTTTCTTTAGATCCAAGTGCTCGACGTTGCCCAACTTTGCTAATCGCACGGGAAACGCTTCATTGGAATGCCTATCCTGTACAGATTCGATTTAAAAAAAAAAAAATTATACCAGCTCTTTAATTCTGCACTTTGCTCTGATCAAAAGTTTTAACAAGTAAGAGATGAAATTTTATATTTCCCCCTTCTAAGGGCTGAGGCGATAAGACTGCAACAACCAGGGAAAACTCTTGAAGCTAAAGGCATTAGTTTTATATCACAATTAGCAGTTTCAAGAAACGGGATGAGGGGGTTGCCTATACTCAACAGTGATGCCGAGAAACCACTCTCAACTACACATCATAAGTATAAGGTCTGACCCGAATTCCGGAAGAAGCTGCCCGAAAACAATGTCTAGTGTTTACGCCGGTTTAAAAGGAGCAGAAGCGATAGCGGATTGAGTCGGAGTTACTAAACAAATTAACGCACCTCATTGATATTTGTATTTATCGTGAATCATACTATCCCAGATTATCCTGGTAGATGTTGAAATATCTTGGTAGTAGGAATTAAGATATTGTAAAAGCGATTCATATCAAAAAAACTTTTAACTACTGAAACCAAAATGAATCTGAACCTATAAAAATTATGGTGAGTGGTTAATTTTCTTATAAACCAAGCAGTTTGATATTCCTGCAACGAATCGTCGTCAATATCTTTTACTGCATGCTGAAGAACATATATGCAAATATATGCAGAAATAGACTCTATTCAGACTTTCATCACATGCAAACACACCCAACCAATTATATGCAAAGAGCATGAGTAAATCTCTAAACTCGATGATGTAGACGACGATTTAATTCCGATTTCGTCATAATACTCCTCTGAAACGAAAACCAATCATCACTTTGTATAACAACCCAATGAAGATATTGTAAAAGCGATTCATATCAAAAAAACTTATAACTATTGAAACCAAAATGAATCTGAACCTATAAAAATTATGAGTGTTAATGGTAGGAGTTGATGCACTCAATAGAAGAACTCAGGACCTATGCTTATCACATAATTCAAAAGAACAGAGTGATTACATGATTTTTCCAGCTGAAACGAAAACAATCATCACTGTTGTATATTTGAGCTATATACGTGGGTATATATGTATATGTTGGAATTGGAAGGATGTGGAAGGGATAGAGGCTCAAAATATACTCTTGGTTGGCAGCCAAGAGAATGAACTTGTGGATAATAGGGACCTGTTTGAAACGTGGCTCTTACGGTGGAAAAGGGGAGACTTTAGCCAAATGCTCTGGGGTGTGGCACACTGGCACATTGATGAAATCATTGCTGATTTTATTATTTGATTTAGGTACCCTCACAGGAATTTGTTCAGATGTTGGTGGTATGGTTGTAGTATCTGTCCCCGTCCCATTTTCTCACTGTACTGCGAGCGATTTGGAAGCCGCCCGAGATATTCGTTTTTACAGTACAGCTATATTCAGTGTTTCTTCCAATGTTTTAGACCTAACCCCCATGACTTTGTCCCACAGGGTCTGATTTCAAAGCCCTTGCTTGAAATAATTAACTCATTTCTTCAGCTGGACCAACTAGAGAGCCTTCTTCCAACTTCTGAGCCTGACCAACTGTAGCTCTGCGAGTTGATGCGGACTCAAGATCCACAGTTTGAGTTGGGTCAGTTCCATCCATTTCGAGCTCCTTGGCACCCCTTTCGACACTCCTCTCATAAGGCCCTACCTTAAATACTTGTGCAAGGGACTGGTTGGACTAAACTTCGATCATTTAGCACCTAACTTCAGTCTTCTTGTATTTCAATTCGTAGCTCTGCCAGGATTGTTCAGCTTGTAACTATGATCATTGAGATTTGAATTCTATCCATTAAATTTACAGCATCTTGTGATGTTGACTGGTGATGAGTCTCATAAACCGTCTTCTCCTCCGTAATATCCACGGAAGAATTGTTAACTAGTATGAGCCCGCCGCTGCACCACGCTGCCATCAAATTTTGTAAACAGACAAAGGTAGCAGGAAATATGAATATTACCGAGTAAATAATCAACCTGGTTTAACTAAAAACACGAACTGAGTTTATTGTGTAGGTGAGCTAGGTGACGTCAAGTGATTAAAAACCAAGCAGTTTTTATAGTGTAGGATCATCCTTAATAGTCCTCTCCGTCTTGTCCACATTTATTCAGCAGTTGGATTGCTAAGGAACGAAATTATCAACAACAGCCTCAGGATGATCACAGATCTCTGTCCCTTGTGATTAACCTCTAAATGCCCCTAGATAGTTTGATGATTTCGTCTTAAATATAACACTCCTTGAACACCAACGTTCACTTTATAGGAAACAGAAGTTGATATCAAAACTTATGGCTCAAAAAGCTCTCCAGACCATGAGTTATTCCATATCCGCTAAGTTGAAAATCCCAAAATTTACCTCAAATCATCATGCTACCATTCAAATTTCAGTTAAAAAAGAAGGACATGGAATGCCAATATCCTCAAAAACAACACCACACAATAACAATACCCTGTTCATGGACTCGACGTCACGAACTAAGGATCAAAGATTGAGCCATATAATAATATGAAGGAATTTCGGACATTAATTCCTACTTCATATTTTTAAACGTTTATGAACGTTACATATTTTATAGGTTCATGAACGATTTACTCAAGTTCCAAACTCAAGAGAATTGCTTAGAATATAGACTATACAGGTGAGAAAGTAATGTCTCCCTACTAAGATTAAAAGAAAAAAACGTCTGCCAAGTGGGTGTGGCACATAGCTTCCTCGTATCCATAACATGACTGTATAGATCATTGAAAATTATTATTGACTAAAGAACTTCGTTCAATCAAGCTCGAGCCTAAAACTTTATTTTCTCTTTATTACTCACGAGGACCATCTTTACATCAGTCCAAACAATCCCTGAAAATTTCATCGAAATCAGTCATGAACTCCCGGAGTTATGCGCGTAACAAGGATTTCACGTTTGCGCATGCGCAGAGGCTACTATTGATCCGGGGGTCACACATGAAACTCATTTCATCGGGTCAAGAACCATCTACAAGGATTTCCCCAACCCGCACAATCCCTGAAAATTTCATCAAAATCGGACTATAACTTCGTGTAGTTTTGCCCGTAACAAGGATTTGCTGACAGACAGACAGACCAAAATTGTTCAGAAAGGTCTAAAACGCAAAATGCGAGTGGAATTTGATTTTGGAGACAAAAAAATTTTCACATTCCGAAAGTGAAAACAATGCTTCCGCTACCTTGGTAGACTCGGAAGCAATAAGGGTGTGATAAACAGGCTACTGAGATTATCTGAGTCATTCTCGTGAATATGTCAACACTTGGGTAATTTGTATCAAGTTCATGCTCGGAATAGGTCTCACCGTACTTGAAATTAAATAAATTGAACGGTTTCATTTTTCATTTCTAGATCTTCTAGAAAGAATTTTAGAAAATAGAGTCGAGTGACTTAACATCTGGTCGTTGACTATCTGACATTAATTTGGAAGGATGAAGGTAAGACTGTACGTCTTCCACTTGTAGAGAACCCCAAACAGCTGCAGGTAGCAGCTGTAGCTTATACAGTCAAATCGACTTCGAATAATGCACGCTACGAGAGTATGAACCAATCGGCGAAACGCAAGCCGGATGAAGGATATTTTGCAACTCAAACGGTAACAGCTTAAGTTGGAGGGGCGGTCGTACTAGAGTTTGCTTAGGCACTCCCTCAGTTATGCTTTGTAGGAGTAGGTAATATCCCTCAAGTGGGTCCCAGCCTCTCGACCCTTGCAGTTCCGCTTAAAGCATCCACTTTGCGGAATGTATCTCTATTCATGAACCGAAATATCATTCCCAAGAGCGTTCTGGTATAATTGAAGCCCATTGTTTTCCCATTTCATGGGCCAGGGTTAAATTGCGAGAGCAGGTTTTCACAATCACTTTTCCTCAATGGGCCCTTTCTCCCTATATTGCAAGACAGTCGGACAATATAAGGAAAATTTGTGACCAGTGAAAAATGTGGGCGTTACGTTTAACCTATTTTCATTGTATCCACTTGTCAACAGAATAAAATTGTACAAATTAAAAATTGTAACCTTCTAAAAATTGGTAGACTTATGTTTCAAGACATGTAGATTCCAAAAATCTAATAAAATAGTAGTAAGACTGATAACAAATGAGACGATTTTGGTTTATTATTCTAAATAATGAACCTTTTAACCCTATGATGTTACACCAGGGTATTTGCTGACAAATTATGTTTTCATCGAATATAGATATTGTGTAAATAAAGCCCTACTGAACCTGACAGCAGTTGATGTCGGTTGCTGTGCCATCCTAGGGTTAATCGACCAAGAAAAGAAAATTTAACCGCTCTCAAAATTTCTCGTTTCACGTTTTAAGATGGGTAGAATCCGAAAATCGAATTAAAATCCGTCCTTCCGCCGTGCCCCGTCCGGAGTTTTTCTCTAAAACTACGGGCCAAATACAGTTCGAAAATCACATTTAAAGCCTAGGTAGTTGGGACTGAGTTGTCGGCACCACATTCCGTCGAGCGAAAAAAAAACTGGCATATTCAGTATTAAGAAAAACGAAAACTTTTGAAATAATACTAATGTTTTATGTCCTTTAAGAATGGACAATTCTTTCACGAATTGAATGCATTTCAATAGTTTTAGTTGTTTCACTTTTTACTTATGAGGTACCGACTCTGTCCATGAAGGATGGAAATTATCAAATGCTTGCTAGAAAATGAAACAGCATCCAAATAATAGGTAATAGGACACGGGGAGAAAGACTCCGGATATGTCTAGTTTGACCATTACTGAATTTGATAGTGTGTCCTCACAGGAAGCCCAGTATACGTTACATTAAGTGGCAAAGGAACTAACCACAAGGGGGATGCTAATTACTTTCAGAATCGATGTAACCTGCTGACATACGAGTATGAATAGAAATCTTTTAAAGAAATATGGACTATAGTTACAAGGAACGGAAGCGACAATCTAGGATTATGTACTATGGGCTTTGTCTAATGAACATAGTTTTGTGGTAGAGGAAAAATAAACATCTAAGTAATAATTTCATGCATTTTTCATGATTATCACACTCATATTCCTTAACTCTGAAGTAGAACATTCACATGCCCGTCTTTAAATTTGTTTTCAAATGTATGAATACAAATAAAAGGTCTTACAATTTTACAAGCAGGGAAAATATCAACGTACGCATCCATTCTTCAAATAATTTCAAAGAGATCAAAAGTCGGACAAGTCCGAACGATACGACATTTTTCATCACACCAGCTGTTATTAAGGCCTACTAATTTCTATGTTATTATTGTTTTATTTGATATTTTATATTTAAGACGTTTATATTAAAGATAATGTGGACAAATTAATCATTAAGGTCATTAAGTTAGTTAAGCTGGAAGTTGGGAGTGAATTATTTTCGGATTGATTCGTACAAAAGCAAGCCTTAACACACCGTCTTGAACAAAACTAATCTTTAAGAGGACAATACCCTGGTTGATATTTAAGCTAACATCCACCTCACTGGTTCGGACAAACAGAAACTTCCAGACGTGGATAGTGATCTAGGACGAAGGCCGAGTAAGATGAAGTCACTAAAAGCAATAAATTTAGCTTTGAGTGGAGGAGCTTCAATGGGGAACTTGACCGGCCGACTTTTTCCGATTGCACTCTCTTTTCAACCGACCACCTAGGTAAGTTCTTTCTAGGCTGGACTGTTCCCGACTCGGAAGGAAAAAGGTAAAGTTCCCTCTTCGGCACAATAGAATGTTTCGCTCGCGTCACCTGTCAAAGGCGCCGTTGGAAACGTAATAACGTTCGACGTCACCTGGTGTCGGTGGACTCACAAAGGCCTCGAGCTAGCTGGTGGCTTTCCCCCGATTAGTCCACTTGTCAACCTCTCATTCTCGGTCTCCGTCCGACAGGTCTACGATACATTTTTTTTTCAGTAGTTACTCACTCGCCCTTATCTGAACGGGAGTAACAAGTTGGGACGAATAAAAAATATGTCAATCATGTGTGTGTGTGTGTGTGTGAGATACTAGTAAATAACTTCCTTGAAATGTTTTATAACTGCACTGCGGTAGCTTTTTTATAACAGTTTTTTCAGCAATTACTGATAATAGCAATCCATAAATGAAGAGCCATACAAGTATATAGTATGTACTTACAGTGTGTGTACAGTACATATGCAGTATTATGCACTTCGATCTATAAAGAAAATAGCACCATTGTGTTTATTGGGTCTAAACATGGTTTAGACATTGTTTTAAACCTAACCCCCTTATTTAGGAATTCCAATGCAGTTCTACGAACGGCATTCTACGGAAAACTGAAAATATACTACGAAAGAGACTTACATGAGTGACATAGTTCAGCCTCATGCATGAACTTTAATAGGCGGGAGCAGGAAACTCTGAGATATTTCTTATTCTTGGGTCTAATTTATTTTCCATACGGAAATCATTATTTGTCCGGTTATATATGTAATTATAGGGAATGTGACATTATACCGACAGAAATTAGAGTGGTCTGAGAGAGGTGATAGGGAGGGGTCTCACCTGGAGGTGCTGCATGCTTGGGATGATAATCCAGGAATTTCGTATATATTTTTGATCGTTGGTTATACGCTTCAAGGTTGAAAGATCTCTCTGACCGAATAGAATAATTACTCTTCCAAATATCCAATGGAATTTATTTTGAATGCTAACGTGAAATTTTGTTGTCTTTGTCAGAAACTCTGTAAATACAAAAGGATGCAAAAAATTATGAAAATCACAAAAATAGTAATGATAAAACAATATGGATGATATTTTTGATATAGTATACAAGGTTTAAGATTAAGATTTCAACGAAAAAATATTAATTTCTCTGCATGTTAATTTATTCGTATCGCCAATGTGAAACTTGGTTTCTTCATTAAATGAAGAAGGAAGCATCGACTTTGTCTGAAGTTTCCCAGAGAGGTACTTGGAATAAGAAATCAATAATTCCAAATGTTTATTGTAATGCTGAGACGTGTCATAAATATTTCATGTATCTCTGTTAAAATGGGGTAGCTGTGTATTTCTCTGTCTTATTCCACATTATAATACCCGGTAGGGTTGTACTAAAGGACTATTTTTTATTCTGTTTTGATCTTAAACATAATAATAATTGATGTATTATTATTATTTTAAATAAACATTCGTTCAATAAAGTTTTTATTTTGTGGAATCTAATATCTGGTTCAAATATTATAATACGATAATTCGCTTAAGAGGCAGGTATATGAGCCAAACGGTTCAGTTTGTCAAAAAAAAAAAGTTTGTCTCTATTCCTTTATTTCTCATTTATTTTCTTCAGTTTCTGGTACCCTCACTGGCATTTGGCTGGTCAAATTAATTTCTTCCACCAGAACGATACCTACCTACTTGTTAAGAAAATGCTCTATCCCTTGTTTTAACATCTTGGGTCAATCAGAGGTCAATTTGAAACGCTTACCGTTGGTAAAGGTAGAACTTGAAGTAGCTCGAATTTTTCCAAAATCGATCAAAATTTTGTAGCCACAGCAACATTTTCTACAAAGGTTCGTTGAAACGAGATTATGGTAGGATACTCCAAGTATTCCATCTTATTTTGGAGATTCAAGCAACAAGTATATATCTATCTGAATAATGTTGTTACATCGAATTTATGTAACATTCAATACATTTTAATGTACTTCGACTTAGGTATAAGCACCTTGAAAGAAAATAGATGTTGAACATGAACATGATCTTACTTATTTGATGGAACACAAAAAAAAGTAGATTGTTTAACAAGTATGATAGTTAGAGTGAGAGGATTAGAGACAAATTTCCCTGTAGATAATGTGGTTTGTTATTGTAAAAAATGAAGTAAACTTGGAATAGTACTAAGTAATAAAGCCACTTAATTGCGTCTCTCTCCTTGATCGTTTCTGATGTTCATTACCTGTGAGGTTAATAAAAACTTCCAAGCCGATGATTAAGAGAGGGAAGTTTCTAGGAAACCAACGTCGTGAAACCCCCACGCCCTACGTTGCCACCCCCAATCTCTCTGTTATTAACATGAAAAGCCTGCCCGATACTTTGTTATTACGCGAGAAACCCTCCAAAAGTTCGCGGGGCTTCGGGTTTCGGCATTTTAAAAGCTCGGTTATTAACTAAAACGGGGGGTTTTTAATTAAAACGAGACGCCGAGGGTTTTGCGTGCGAGTGCAAAGAACGGCGGTCAGTTCTAAAACCTTTAATTTCAGTTCCTTCGATAATTTGCATCGATCTCAAGTTGCAGTTAGACAAAAATTGCACTCAACAGGGAATAATTGGGATACGTTTTGCCTTCCGAGTTAATTTCATTAACAACCAGCCGAGGTTTGTGACTTCAACTCATTACGGCAGAAAAGCATTTTCTCGCATTGGCCGGTCTAGTGAACCACACCATACCAACATTAAAAAACCTTTTGTGGGATTGTAACTGGAGAATATAATCTACCATGAACCATAGAGAAATCGAGTTGTTCGATGTTTGAAATTAGTCTAAGTAGGTAATGAACCTAATTACTGCTACTGCATAGTGAACTCATTTCAATGTAACCAATATAATTGAGCTGGAATGTACAAATAATTTCATCACCAGAACCAATAATAACTTCTAATAATAATTATAATTATTATAATCCGCCTAATTATGTCAATCTCCAAATGAAACAAATTTAGTAGCTTGCGATTCACCCTACAATAAAATTAACGTATCCGAACCATCTAAAGAATAAGAAAATGATCAACATTTTTGACATTTCATGTCTTTGCTATGGCACACAACCAAATTGTCGTTATGTCACGTTACGTTACTTAACGAAATATGCTCAATGATTATTATGATTCGTAGAAGTGAGGTAGGTAGGTAGGTACCTATATGATTATAGCTGAAATTTGGCTAAATGATTATTATGATTTGGCTGGTAGCCTCCTTAGGACGTGAACAATAAGGTGCAGAGGGTTTTGATCAACTGAGTGGCTCCTGAAGCTAACTTCTCTCCTATCAACTGTGGAAAGCTGAAATTTGGCTGGTAGCCTCCTGAGGACATGAACAATAAGGTGTACAGGGTCTTGATCAGCAGAGTGGCTACTGAAGCTAAAAATATGAGTTTAATTTTTGTTTTCTTTATATTGAAAAAAATGTAATTCACAGAGGAAAACAAGATTGCTAGAAGATGGAAGGGAAGAAGGAGGGAGGGGAAAGACATGAAATGTCCTAATGCGTTGCAGACTTGTATGAAAGAATTTTTGACATTTTTAAGGTAGTCCACCATTCTGGCTCTTCTTAAGAATGTTTCTAACCCAGTTAGATGGATTGAATTCACGTTTTCGCCCACTATTCTGGTTGTGAAGACTGGCAGGAGAGATTTTGAAGGTGGTGGCGACGGCCATCGTTAGCAAATACGCTAACTAAATGATCAACATTTTTCATCCTACAATGGCAGAACACATCGATACAGACGTTGAAACCCTCAAACTGAACACTGAAATTTAGTGAGATAAAATAAAATACGTACCAACTCCGCGAAAGCTACTGCTCAAGTATATAACAGAAGATATGAAAAACTCGGTTTCAGAAGGATATAGATACCAATAGATCCGATCGTCACATTCTACTAGGAGATTTCTATGTTTAGATACATTTGCATTCATTTGTTCGCTGACTTTTTTTTCTGTCAAAGTTATTAGGAAGAGAGAACAGGGTGAAGAAAAAGCGGGCCGAATCTTCGAAAGATGCTTTATATCAAAGGGCTTTGTTCTTTGAAGGGCTGTGTATAAATGACGAACATAAAAAATGAAATGATTAGAAGCAAATTTTCTGCTTCTAAATTCTCGATATTCTGATTTTTTTTTTTTTTTTTTTTTTAACATTTTGGTCCTTTGATTTTACCTTCTAGGGGCACGTCACCAAACTCGGCACTTTCCATTGTTCGGAAGCCGATTAGGCCAAGTCGACACTCATAATCTATGCTGAATATACATCAAGTCCCCATGGTTTGGGTGAAGGGATTCTACTGAATCTTGTAGGTTGTTGTTGTTGGACAACTGCGTTTCTGGAAACCCAGTGAGGTTGGAAGACTCAGAAAGAATGTCCAAGATCCTGATCATTTGGGATACTGGTTGAGGTAATTTTTTGAACAATCGTTCATCCAGCTAGCATCAATTGAAACGGTGTTCTACCAGCAATACTCACTCCAACAACCGAACACCACAAAAACACGATGTCTTGTGGAACAGTGTTTTTGGCAACTACATTATTAGCCAGGGCAAATGGGCGTCAACCACTCCCGAAATGTGCGCCAACCACTACGAAAACAACGTTTAGATGACGAATAGAGACGAATTGTTCTAAGCCAATACTAGCAGCAGTTCCTTTCTCATCGTTTATGAATCCTTGACCATCTGGACCGAAATTCAAGTATAAGCCTGTAAACATCAATGAATAAAAACCATGTACTTATCTTGTTTTCTGACTTCCTAATGTAAGTACTGAATATAATGACGATATGATTCGTACTCTTTATTATCCCCCAGGAAATTTTGAAAATTAGACACTTGAAAACAGTGTTTTTAAGCACTTCTAGACAAGTTTGACAAATTCAAAATTAGGCCTAATACGGGTACAAAAAATTAGGTTTCAGTGAATATATTTGTGGAAATTCCATAATTACTTTTTCGTTGTTCAATAAAAATATTAACAATTGAATTTTCAGGAATGGGAAAATTTAAAAGTTAGACATTTGAAAACAGGGTTGTCAATCACTCCTAGACGAATTTGACAAATTCAAAATTTGGCCTAATATAGGAACCAAAACTTAGTTTTTAGTGATTGAATATATTTTTTTAATCCCATGATTATTAGTTTTTCATTATAGCTTTCGTTGGGTCACAATGGCTGTCTGTTCTGGTTTTTTCCGTTGGCGTCCGCGGGAAGCGGACCGGACCAAATCCTTCCGCGGGCCATAGTTTGGAGACCTCTGATCTATATTATGGGTTTCTGTAATTAATTTGCTTCACTGCTTTATTGCTACATGCTTTATATGCTATGGGTTGCTATCCAATGAATCAATTGAATAAGTACATGGTGTAAAAAACATTATATACGTGTAAATAGAATATAAATTAATTTGAATTGAATTTGTTGAAAAAAAAATCCGATGACATTGGCGAACTATGAGAAAAGTACCACCAAAATGACATATCATTATCATTTACATTCACCTGGCTATTTTTTATTACCATTGATACCGTGAACAACATATTATTTTGATCAAATCCAACATTTCGCCAACTTAGTCTTCTCGGCGGAGTTGTTTCTGAAATATTTACATTTAGATTGGGAGTCTTCCCTGCCCCCAATATCGGAGACACTTTCATGCATGAAATTGTTTCCCAGCTCGATTATCAGTCTAAACATGATGCGATGTGATAAAACAGAACGATTATGCGACGCGCACGCACGTAGGTAGCAGGGGGAGTTTATATATATTTCGAACCGAACCGCAGTTACGGAAAAACGGGGTTAATTGATTATTGAGTTATTAGTCTATTGGATCATAAGTCTATTGTTTAAGTTGCCTGGCTTCAAATCGATTTCACTGCGTGATCACACATTACTTTAGTAAGTCCACATGCAAACCAGACATTAAATTTTTTAACCATTGGTATGTACGCGTATAAAGGACATGTGCGATTAAATCCTCAAAATAAATACTATAATTTTATACGATGGAGGAATACGGTTTTTCCAATTGTTCATTCGAAGTTTATCAGATCCATTTTTTGTTTAAATCACTGTCTTCTAGAATGAAGAAGTAGAAGCAAGTTCAGATACGTATGGGAAATGGTCATATTTCAAAACCAAATATCGGAATCAAACTTATAGGTTTCAGCTGTGAGTTCTTAAGTGAATTATATGCTCGAAAGTTGGATTTACGAGGGATATACTTTTTTCCCTAAATTATGCCCTTCTTAAGGCAACCGGTCAATATACTCAATCGTTAGCCGACAAGTTCCAATCTTCCTAATATATCTTTGTTTGATGAAAATAGTGTGTTTCCTTTCACCAAACCATCTGGCAGAAAGTCATCTTCATAATAATGATATGTTAACTTCGTATCCGTCATGTTCCGTAAGCAGTTTCGCGATTGTATTGCTGGTGAGAATTGAAGATGGTGTTGATACTTACGACTTCTTTCAAATGAGTAAGATCATTTTGTTGTAGTCAGACGTTGATGGAAAATACAATGACTATCATTAGCGGTAAAACACTTACATATTGCATTAAGCGATGATTTCAACTTCGTTATTATGAATGATGTTTACTAGGAGATTAATCTGTGTAAAATGAATTATATACGTATTATTCTAAGTATGGAACGGTTTTAGTAAAATAAAACTATATTTTTCCAGATAATTACAGGTTTTCTTCCAAATATTCGTTAAAAACAGGCACGCCCATATTTCAAAACTCTGTTGAACGCACTCCATACTGATCTCCTACCTCCTACTTCGAAAGGGGTCTCATCACGATGAAAGCAATGGACACACTTTTAATGCCGTTACTAAATCTCTGGAAAACGTCCAAAACGTGAAAGAAAAATTGAAATATTATCCAACTCTCTGGCTGTTCCTGGCGGTAGAAGCTTTGGTAAGTTGGTGGACTCATATCCTGCTAACATGAATCATCTAATAGCTTCAGACGCCAAAGTGATTACACCCTCAAATTATTTTCGTATTTTATTTGAAGTCCTGCGGATACATCGTTATCAACCAAATCGGAATGAAAAATTACCTATTCATGGATCCATTATATTATGAACTTTAACAGTGTTCATCCGGATCAGAATCTATCGTCTGTTCCTGGCGACGAGAGTTTCAGTACTCCATAACTTAAAACTGTAGTATAAAAAACAAATGTATGTGTTTTTCAGAAGTATAGTAAAAACCACTGCATCGATTCCCATGCGGGTGGGTGCAAATTAAAAAACAAAATCAAGGAGTGGTTATGGGCTATATCACAATCCTCTAGATTTACGCCTTCGACGTAAACATGGTCTTACCTACCGGCATGTTAACGCCCCACTACAAAATTGGGCTTTTTATGAATTTTAAATTTTTAAAAGGAGGGTAGTTCTATCTAGCAGGTTCTCACTCTAGTACCCCAATTGCCTGCATCTCTTCAATGAAGCCCCGTGTGTAGCGAAAATCGCAAAATATGAGCTGTTTCCCTCACCTACACATAAGGACGTATGGTGAATATTATGTGGTAATTTTGAATAAATTAACATCTCTCTCTCCATCATCATTCTAACTAACTCTCACTTTCTCTCTACTGCTCGATGTTTTGCGGTAATGGGGAGTTAATCTTTCCTGGATCGGGAGTTCACCAGCTGGCCCACATGAAACTTCTTTTTTCTTCCATTTTTCCATAAACCCCCTCCCCACCCGTCCAACCCAGCCTTAAGTAAGTAATAAACTTTCCGTTTTAATCAAGCAACCTTCCACCCTTCATCCTTTCTTTTTAGCACTGCTAAGCCGCATTTTCATCACATTTCACTTACCCCCGTTTCAATAAACTTCAAAGCTCTTTATTCCACTCGTTGGTATTAGGGCAAGATGAATTCTATAAAACTCCACCTTCCTTTGAATCTCACGAGAAAAATGGATCCCTTTCTTCAGGTTTGGTAATCTGCAACCTGTTTGTCACGTTGAACGAATGAACACAGTTTCGAGGGGTCACTTCCCTTGACCAACGAGTAAACATAATCAGTTCACAAAGGCCCTATTGAACTTTTCGTATTTGAAACCACGGAAAACGTATAGGTATTCTCAATAGGACCTGAATGTTTCTAGTTCCATAGGTAATAAATGACAACCTCAAAGATTTCATTGAACTGGGCTGAAAATTGTAGAAGTGTTGCATGTCACACGGACTAGGTGTCTCTCCTTCTAGTTAACAACTTTCGCCACACAAAGAGCTAATGGTGCATTACGTGAACATCTTATAAACGTTTTTTGTCTTTTAGAATCCCACAATGCAATTTTTATGATGGTATCATAATATCTCCAATAATGACCCTCTCGTTCTAACACAACAAAACATAAATATCATTCATATCACAACAATAATTGTATTACCCATGAATACAGTAATTGGTTACTCCTCGGACTTTTGATTAACGTTTCATAAAATTTAATTTGAAACTAAGTATATAATTGTAAGAGATATGTTAACTCGTCGGCCAGCATCAAGTTACTATTCTTCCAAACCAATGGATCGTACAATACACACGGTCCACACCAATGGTCGGAGGAAATCTAGACCGTATTATTTCAGGCATTTACGATTCACATCAATGAAAGTCATTTATCAACGATGAAGGATTCAAATCCATAGCCGTCGTCTTACAACTAATCGACATCAGTGGAGGATTATACAGGGTGTCCCAGGAGTTATGCACAATCCGACTCCTACGTGTTCTACAACTTATTTCCGAACAAAAATGCCTTCATGAGCAATTTTTTGCCAGAAGCCACATTTCCCAGTTATTCGCGATTTAACATTGTTTTCGTGTTTTCGATCTTACATTAAAACTGTTATAACTCCCTCAATTTCGGAGATAGCTCAAATTCAATGACACCGTTGGAAAGAGCATTAAATTTTCTATCTATTTGATGTCAGAAAACATTTTTTTTATTGCATGAAGATGTTCAATTGCTGCGCGAAATGGCTGTTTTGTCAAAATCTTGAAATCTCCGGTTTTTAATCTCGCCTAGAAACCCCATTAATGCTTGACTCAGAACTGTGCAGGCCTGGTAAAGCGTGCGCCAAAATGCCAGCTTACCAACAGTGTAGTCGTTTTGGTTTTCAAAAATATTTGTAGTTAAGGAAATGGTGTTTAACTACAGAAAAACGTGTGTTTTCTGGTAAAATTGAGGTTTTTCCAAAAGTCTCTACGAAAAAAGGTTGGAGGCGGGATATACATAATTTTTCTCGCGGAATCGAATGGTGATAACGCCAGACCTCTCGAGTGACAATATTATTTACCAATATTTTTTCCTCATACTATCCAACGTGTTCGCAAGGGTGTGTGTGAGTTGTACACAGGAGTAGTGAGACCCCGTTGCTGCTTCAGAAGCATTACCATTGTCGAAACCGTGCACAAAAATCATATCAACATACTTACTTGTGGTATAGCTTGTAAGATGGAAGCAACTCATTGGAAATGAGTTGTAGAACACGTAGGAGTCGGATTGTGCATAACTCATGGGACACCCTGTATAACTAAAAGAGACCAGTTTGAAAATCGGAAAAGCTACGGAGGAGGCATTGTCTTGGTCAGGGGCGGAGGATATGCAATGACCCGCACGACCGCCAGGTCTTGAAGGAGGGGTTGCTCTGTGCGCCGTGTATTATCAACCCCAATCTTATTTGGCCGTACCATTGAGTGTTGCAATGTTGATAAAATGTTGTTTCTGACCAAATTCAGTTTTAGTAGAATGTTTGTTGACTCAAACATGTTATCCAGTTACAGGACAATGTTAAGATATTGGGGTTTAAATTGAGTTCATGTAAGGAGTTTGAGTTTAAACAAGATTGTTGAGATATAAACCAACAAATAAATATTAAAAAATGAAAAATGAAAATGAATTTGATGAATGAAGACGTTCGTTTGTTAACAGCTTCTACGGCGTTCCTATACTGTTCAGTCAAAGTCAGGATAATCGAAGAGCAGAGAGACGGCTATTGTTTGTATTCATTTACGATTGATTGCGATGAGTTGCTTTCAGTTGAGTAGCTATACCACAATTGAGTATGTTGGCATGATTTCTGTGTACGGGTTTTGCAATGGTAATGCTTCTGAAGAAGCAAAGGAGTCACACTACTCCTGTGTACAACTCACACCCTTGCGAACACGTGGGATAGTATGAGGAAAAAATATTGGTAGAAAATATTGTTTGTGTCACTGATCCTTTTTTTATCTAGTCGGCTATCTTTTTTTATTTACTAATCCTTTTCTGTCACTAAGGTTTTGGTTATTACTACCAGCTATGTTCAATAGCTATAGCGCACCATGATGAATGGGAATATGGAATAGGGAAACCACACTGAAGGAAATACAGAGAGGAAAGAGACGAAACGTAAGAGTTGGTAATGATACGGAAGCCTGGTTTGATAGGGGTCCAAACAATTGCCGTTTTTCGACTCTTCGATTATCTTGATTTTGGACGGACAGCTTAGAAATGCCGTAGACGCTGTTCACAAACGAACGGATTTATGCATTCGACAAACTAACCTAAATCGTCACTCGAGAGGTCTGGCGTAATCACCATCCGATTCCGCGAGAAAAATTATGTATATCCCGCCTCCAACCTTTTTTCGTCCGGACTTCTGGAAAAACCTTAATTTTACCAGAAAACACACGTTTTTCTGTAGTTTAACACCATTTCCCTAACTACAAATATTTTTGAAAACCAAAACGACTACACCGTTGGTAAGCTGGCATTTTGGCGCACACCTTTACCAGGCCTGCATAGTTCTGAGTCAACCATTAATGGGGTTTCTAGGCGAGATGAAAAACAGGCGATTTCAAGATTTTGACAAAACAGCCATTTCGCTCAGCAATCGCACATCTTCAATGCAATAAAAATAATGTTTTCTGACATCAAATAGATAGAAAATTTAATGCTCTTTCCAACGGTGTCATCGAATTTCAGCTATCTCCGAAATTGAGGGAGTTATGAGAGTCTTAATGACATAAGATGTTAAACACGAAAACAATCTTAAATCTCGAATAACCCTGAACTGTGGCGCTTGGTGAAAGATTGCTAGGTGGCATTTTTGTTCGGAAATCAGTTGTAGAACACGTAGGAGTCGGATTGTGCATAACTCCTGGGACACGCTGTATAAGCGATGGAGGATCTGTTTTGTAATCTTTATTTTTATTTATGGTCACTGACTTCGTTGTTGATAGGAATAACTGATCCTCATCTAATCAGCATAAAATTATCCTTGAAAGTAAATTTTATGTAAATACTCCCTCACAATATGATAATAGCAATTGAAATAGCTCATGACATCCTGCTATGTTATCAACTGTAATTTAAATACGGTAGCTTATAAAATTAAATGTTTACACTCCATATATTTAGGAAAGTATTAAGTATGGTTAAAAAAAAGTAACTTATGAAAGTCAAAAGACTACACAGCTAATATCAGTTTTTATATTTTCTTTTGTTACAGGTGAGTCCTCTAGTGTACATATTCATTACGTAGCTGATGGAATACATCCGGTGAGTCTACTGCGATCAGTAATTTAAGTCTGATAATAATAGTCAGTAAGACAGATTGTTGTAAATGTGGGCATAAAGGATTGTACTACCCAAACCGGGAATCGAATTAATTTGAGACATGTAGTGAATGACGTTCATAGCGTGCACTGGCTAACAATAGGCATTTTGAACATATTCATTGTTTTCACTACCTAAATAATCCGACTAATTATACCGAAAACACAGAAATCGGTAAATTCCTGGTCACTGATAATGATCGGAATCATGACGTTGAGCCACTTGTGTACCTACCTCGCTACCACCGAAACTCCTATGAGTAGATGTTACTTTGTGGTGCAGGTTATACATTACGCTTGTTCCGTCATAGAAGTTATTTTTATCGATAGTAATTGAAGAGAGCCCAATAGCAAAATGCCTTTTTAACAAGGATGATGTTCTCTCTAAATGTCTCTTTTTGAATAGGAAAACAGTGAGAGAATTTATTATGGGACTGAATAGAGAAATTGGAAACTCACTGTGATTTAAATTCTGTTTACGAAAATTAAATACAGTTATCTTGTAGAAAGTAAATAATGTCCGTGTTCGGAGACATGTAGGAAGGTGGAATGACTTGACTTGAAGCTCAATGATCAAGATCGCCAATTTCCTCGAAGAAAGACAATAGTTTAAGTGATTGTCGTAGATGTTGCTCAGTTGATTTAGGATCGAAGAATTGGCAAACAAAATGACGGAGTTCCAAATCGTATGTTGCTGAAGTCCGCGATAAGCTTGTGTAGGCAGTAGGGCAAAAGTCGTTGTTTCATAACACAATCGGCCGACAATTCCCAAAGTTACGATGCGTATCCCCTCGGTACTTACACGATGAACGAGGTTTCGAAGTAGAGAGCCACGAAAATGGTATCATCAACAATAGCGAAGACGATATTGGCTGGGTTGGTCCGAGTGGAACATACTGAATGTTCATGATGTGGACATGCACAAAGAGACGGGCACCGTGTTTAAACAACTTGCAACCTTGATAATTTAAGCACAGTATTTGATCCTAGGTATCACCCTACTCCACAACAAGGTGGGCAAGTTCATTCAAATGGTCAAGGAGCCAAAAGTTCTGTAGAAATGATTACATTAAGTTTCAAATAATTACACCGATGATTAAAATGCTGCAAGAACAATGATCTATGAACAGGTCCATCTCATTGTACAAATATAATCACATTGATAATGCACCTTCAGAGAGAAAATTAATTTTGTAAAATTAAATTCCAACCAACTTACACTTCTACCTACTCGTGATTAAAGTCGTATAAACCTCGATGAATACACTGGTTCGATCATCAATGAGGTGGTGTTGAATTAGATTAGTTAGCGAGGTGGTGTTGATCATCGGTTGTGGATGAACGACTGACAAACACATAGGAACTTGATTAATGTTGATTTAAATCTGTTATTAGCTCTTGAATCTAAAATAATGTAGTACTGCTTCCAACAATATTAAAGCGGAAATTACCTAAACTACGACTCACTGCCTTTTACTATTTTATTTTTGTCTGCCGGTTGACAGCTAATTTGTTTTTCTACTTACCTTCATCGTCGCAGGCTACAGACAGTAAGAATAACAAAATTTACGTACATGGTTATTATATTTAGTAGGTAAAAGTAAAGTTTCGTAAAAGTTAAGCACGTTAGCGTCCATTACACACCAAGGCGGACGAGTATACTGTTGTCAATACGACGAGCACCAACTGAACTTCACCAACGGGTATGCATTGCTTTATTCATTCATGATCGTGATCTGCACAGTATCTTAGTATCTATTTAAACAGGTAATATACCTGCAGCATTGTACGTAACTTTTGATTTTACAATCGTAACACTGTTACAAATACTGACGTAAGTAAATAATATGACGATTTTTCCCGTTTAAATCACAATTAGAAACCTCTATTTTGTAAGATATGTATTTGTATTAAGGAGGTACTTCTCGTTCTTAGCTACCATCAGGGTTTTTCATTTTGTTCGACAATAAGTTATTTGAAATTTCCTTGAAAATACCAATCAGCTAATGGAGTGTTGATAAACGGACTGAAATTTTCGAAAGATACTGATCATTCATCAGGTTGATTCTAACAATAGTTATTGAGAGATTTGATTGAAGATTCGATAAGCTGGCCCTGAGTCATCGAGTGGATTACAACCCTATGACCGATAGAAGAGGAATGCAGTGACATACATCTTAACTGATTATTGTTAACAACATGCGTTCATTAACAATTTGATCATAATTCGATGTTTCTTTTATATTCAAAAGACTGACTTTCGGGACGGCCTTCTGAGGGAAGGCTTCGTTAATAGAGATACTCATTAGAATTGATCAGAAGAGGGAACTGCAGATGTTCGAGTGACATAGAGTATCATTCTATAGTATCATCACATAAAAACCGGACAAAGGAGCATCTCTGTTATGCATGAATTCCTCATCAACATGTTCATTTAATATGCTGTTTACAATATATACTAGTCAAAATAAGAGAAATTATCAACACTGTAGTCTAAATTCTCTTATTTAGGTACACTTACACTGTGGACGCGATGATATCTCAGGTGAAAACCGAAGCAATAGGTAGCATACCCTTACAATGAGTTGACCGAATATTTTAATACAAGGATTAGAAACAAAGGTACTCACAATTGTTGAAGAAGTAAACCTTGAGAAAAATTCCACAGGGGATAAACTCGGATAAGAGATATGATTCGGAACATGTAGCATTCAAAATCCATTACCAGAACAGCTATTTGGTTTCGCGAGAGAGTGGAACGCGCAGGGTTTCCATCCCACCGCCAATGTAGCCATCATCTATTGATTGTCAAATTTGCCGTTCGAGTTCACCATCACTCCTCATGGTGAATTCTTGCACATAAATGTTGTCTTTCGTTTTTTGACGCCTACGTTCTAATTATGGTCCTACTCATTGTCCGACACTTTAATATTGTAATTCCAGAGGTCTTGGGTTGAGTCAAGTCATCCTTTTTCAAAACTCTTACTCTTTAAACTACAACACTTAATTATTCACATAACTTTTTAATATTTTCTCATAACGTCAGGGCGCCTCAAACACCACGTTATTCAGAGTTTGTCTTCTTTGCTACTTACTTTCCAAAACAATCATTTTAAATGTACCATCCTCGAAAAATATAAATTAGGATCATGAATAGATCTTCTGTTCACCCTAAAAACCCGAAATTCGATGTGGAGCCTTCCTGAGACATTAGGAAAATAATGATATGTAGGTTCCAACTTTATCAGCTGAATGAGCTCAATTCTCTCCCAACAACCCTAGAAAATAAAAATGCTTAGCAACTCACAGAAATAATTATAATTATGACAATCAGTATATGACAATTAGTAACGAAACCGTCGGCAAGCTCCTTGGCTTCAAGACGGCTCACTTATTTGTTGATTTTCTTGGCAGATCTCACGTTGATATAGTTATACGTCGATAATCACGTAGCATATGTGAAGTAGCGAGCTGCGCAGAAACAGCAACCCTAAATATTTTAATCATTGTTCTTTTAGCGAACTTCCGTGGAATAAAGAAGCTACTTCCATGGCTTTGCGTTTCACTAATTCTTTAAACTTCTCTCTCTCTCTCTCTCTCTCTCTCTCTAAATCTCTCCAGATTCACGCATTCACTTCACTCACTGTACACACTGATGTATCGTGATAACAGTTCTTCCTCCATTTTCCTGAGAACTCTCAGCTGCTTTGTCACCCACGAACGAAAAAAGTAGCTAAATACATTTTGATGTAAGGCCAGCCCTTCCGTCTTTCTTTTCTCTCTCCTCTCGTTTCTTTTCTCCTGGTCTACTCTTTTTCACTCTATTTATCAAGGAGTTCCTACTCGCTCTTCGCTCTTTTGCCAGCCTTTTTGTGAGATGAGTTGAAAGCTACCCCGTGGTGCTCGTATCATCACTTTGGCTTTTTATATTGCAGCCTTGGATGAAACAACTAAATATTTTCGTAGGAACTCATGAAAGAATAGACCACTGCTACGACATATTACAATATGATATAACTATTTTGTAGAAGTTCATACTGTTTAGAGAACAGCTGCAGTTTTTGATACGATGAAGCGTGAGAAAGGACATTATCATATGCCGAAAGTTCATGTCCAGGTATTTGGTAGCAGCCATCGATGTAGTAAACACACTATTGTAGTTACTACATCGATGGTTGCAGCGTGGACATGGAGCCCTCTGTCAAGCTAAGACAACTGAATTTGACAGGAACTAGCTGTGCCAAGTAATATCTGAAACATGGTTCAAACTAACTAACATTTGGTTGTTTTTGGGACATGATGATTGATTACAGCACAGGAATTAGTTACTTTATACTCCATCTTATTTTAATCTTGATTTCTCATTTCCTTTTACCGGAAGAACCTGATGAGGAATTTAATTGGATTATTCAAAATATCTCAATAATCTCTACATTCGAGTTACGGACACGAGGAAGCTGTCACTATGTGCCAGCTCAGCAACCTGGCAGATTTGTTCCCCATTTTTTCTGAGACTGTTTAGAGCGGTGGCTTTGTTTTCAAATGCGGGAAATGAAATTTTCCATTTTTCTGAAATGGACCATTCTGAACAACTCTAGTTTCGTGTGTATTTGTGTGACTTTATGTGAGTGTGTGTAATTATCAGCTCCATGCACTTTCCCACACCGATATGGAACCTATTGGCAGCGGAGAAAGTATGCTTGATGCATTTTATGAAAGGATGATCAATTTTTTAGTGTTACAAATTATAGAGAATCATTTACAAACGAACTTGCTAATTTACTAAACACTCAATCTGAGTTGATTTAAGTACAAAAACTGGTCTCTCTCAAGGATTTCTCACTCGAGCATGTGCTGACGCAAGTAATGGTATTATGGCGTTGAAATTGATAAAATATTACGTAGCCGTACTTCCTTGAAACCATATTATGTGACCGAGAGAGAGAGAGAGAGAGAGAGAGAGAGAGAGAGAGAGAGAGAGAGAGAGAGAGAGAGAAGTATCGAATGAGAACAATCAAACTCATAGATGACAATACTCAACCCCACGTGTGTTAAATTAGAAAACCCATTTAATCAAATTCATTACAACCAATTCAGTAGTCAGGTGAAAATAAATTCAAAAGCGTTATTTAAATGCAACAATTATTGCTACTATGCCTGCTAAACTTAAAGAATATCACCAAAGGCTAATGGACATCAGGTTTATGATTTGGGGTAACTGTTCCTATACAGAATAAGGAATGAGAACTATCCATGTTCCTCACAGGTAATACGCGAGAATAATTTTCAGGATGATGGTTTGTAATTCATTCAAACGGAACCGAATCGTGAGAATACGGTTCGAAAGACTGTTCGACATCAGTTATTCAAGGGCTCGTCAACAGTTCCTCTGTTTATCCATTAGTTCAAGGGGACCTTGCAGGACTTCTGAAGAACTTCGTAACAGGAAGGTGCCGGGAAAGTGAGAGACCGGGATTAAAGAACTTGGTCCCCTCGCCAGCTGAAGGATTTCAGGAGGGAATGGAAGAGAAATAAGGATTGGGAGAGGAAGTCGAAAGGATGTCAAGGAAAAGAGTCCTTTTGGATGAGAGGTTTCCCAAACCTGAGGAATCAAACTTGGACGGGATACTTGCAGCCTCCTCACCCCCTGAGACCCAATAAGTCGGCGACTCAAAACGGCCCTTTTTTCCTGGAGAGAATAAATCAACTTCGAGCCTCCAGCAACGAGACCTATTTCTATTTACCTCTTGTTTCTTTTTATTGCAATGTACCCCCGTGGAAATTGGTGGGTCGAAAGAGAGTAAAAGGACCCACTAGTGAAAAAGGTGCTGACCCAAATATTTACTGTGAGAGGAAAACGTTTAGGGGCGGTGAAATGTGACTCCCGGGGGAGACTTGTTCACCGCGACTTTCTGCGCTGTTGAGCGTTGACAGCCGTGACCGCGGGGACCGTACGTTGCTCGTTGGAATATTTTCACTCTACATTTATTCACGGCTCGGTATCATGAAATGATTTATTTATTTTAATCCTATATATAAAACTGAAAGTTTGTTTGTTTGTAAGTACCTAAGTATGTATGTTCACAATATACTACTGAACTACCGAACCGATCTCGACGTGAGGGGTAGCAAAATGATCAGCAAGTTCCGGCGCACAACGTAGGCCATTAAGTGTACCTCTAAAACATCCTTCTACTTCATAATCAGCGCTATCCTTCGCTACCAGTTTGAACGGTTCCCGAACTTTTGTTATAATGGTTGCTAAAAGGCAGCTTATTAGTGGCGGAAAACCGTGACAATTGGAGAAGGCTTGACGAGAATTCGATACGATCGTGAAAAGCAATCCTAAACCTAGTATCAGATACTATGGTGAATTCTACCATATTTTGGTGAAATCTATACAACCAAACTAATAATTAAGGCCGATTATTGGTATTTCTGAATTATTCAATACCTAATGAAAACAACGTATGTTTGTACTCAAATTAACTATATGTTTATTTCAACGACCCTTGAACTAATTTAGTAACTAAACTCCACATGTTTGGATATTATAATAAACATTGAAGTTTGTTACACCCTTTCTCCCCTGGTGGTTCTTCTGCCAGTAAATTATATCAAGCTAAGAAGAGTTAGCCTGTATGAACATTTCGGATCTTCCCAGCTGGGTTTTTTATTTGAAAACTACATCGGGAATCTTCAATATGATTTTGCTCGGACAAATCCAATCACTTTCCAGTTTCAGGCATTTTCCATTGCGAAGTTTAGACCACAAATACCACACTTCCTGTCCAATGAAGAAACTAGGCTTTCCAGTGATCACATCGTACCATATTTTATTATATTCCCCTGTTTTTATCAATGTTTGTCGAGTCAATTCGTAAACTTTTTCTGTCTGCTCTTGGATCGCTAACTGTGCATCTGGAACAAGCGGAGTCAAAAGGTGTTCAAAAGGTGAAAGATGCTCTCTTTCCTGTATCATCTTTGTCAGAGAAAACCAGGCAGCTGAAAGTTCTATCCCTCAAAAAGCTAACAATACAAAAGGTAATCTTGTGTCCCAATCACACTGACTTTGATCCATAAACGTTGGCCAATATTTCCTTTACTTCAATGTTGAATCTCTCCACTTGCCCAACACTCTGAGGCCGCCTGGATGAAGTGAGAGTCTTGTATCTATTTTGAAGGCTCATCACTTCATGGACGACTTCTGATACGAAAGTACGTCCTGAGTGAAGCTCTCTTGGCACCCATAATCGGAGAATCACTGTGTCAATTAATCCTTAGCCCACTGTCTTAGGCACCGGATATACTTCTGTCCAATTCATAAAGGCATTTACTACAACAACAATTTACGATTCCCTGGAAGAGTTAATGGTAATGGGACAATAACATCAATGCATAGCCTTTCAAAAGGTGTTCCTGTAACAAAATGCTGTAATACCTATAGCTTTCCTTATTATATCCTTTTCTCCCGTTTTCCGACGAACTTGACAACTTCCATTGACCATCTTGATAACACGGGTCATTCCGGGCCAATAGAAGTTAAATCAAAGAAGTCTCAGCTAATAACTTAAACTAATAAAAATTTCATGGAATCTTGTTTTTGAGAGTTCCTTTTGAAATCGAGTTTTTCAGGTCTTATGTGTATTAACAGTTGACTAGAGAAGCGTAGGTAGGTGTTTTACCTCGTCAAATTTCTGTTTCTCAACGTTGTGTCCCATTGCAGGTGTTTTGATGTCAGTTTCTGTTCCGTACGAAAGGATCAGTAAAGATTGGAGTTCATGAAATTACATTTTGAGGAAACCTTCCATCTCCCTTCAGTACATTTAGATGTCAATTACAAGTTATGGAATGACACTTATCGGCTGAAGTATCTTGTGTTAATTTCGTCTCCACACTGGCGAATCTCTGACTGCAATATAAATGGGGCCCTTTTTATGCCATCATAAAAGATAAGGAGATGCGAGGCCACGAGTTCAGATGATTTGTCGCATACTATGACTAATTCTCGTAGATCAGTGATTTATTTAGAAAAGCTACTCCAGTAAAAATAGGTAACCACTATGTAACCATTTGAGTTTTTTGGTGCGGTTTTTGATTTTTTTTTTCAAATTATATATACTTTATTGTGGTTTACACTATCAAGTGAGCTCATGGCAGACTTATACAGTAATAACATGGCATTTGACGCATACTTGCTACCCAGCGGTAGGTACATGCTTATAGGTTAGTGAGAGCAAAAATAATAAAATTAAATAAAATTCGTAATTTGGAGGACTAGAAGGATTGAGGAACCAGAAGATCTGAGTGCCATTTCCGTTTGAGTCGATGGAGGGGGGGTTTCTTCAAGAATGGCCGCGATGATTGGGTTTCCATGGTGGGTCATACGAGCAGCTAAGTTACGGTTTTTGATGTATCTGTATCCTGATACGTAAACTTCGTTATTTTCCTAGTTGATTACAGAAGTTTACGATCAAAAATAGTAGGTCAAAAGTTGTTTAAGATCGTAAATTTGCTTCTAGTTTTGTTTAATACAATAATAATGATAAAAATAAAAATAGAAATGAAGGAATTAAGAAAGGTAAATTAGCATATTTTGGTACTCTTCCACACCAATGTCATGTAAACAGATATTGGTCGGAGTCAGCACCATATATTACATTATTTCAATACCTAATGACAGAGACATAGGTAACTAATCATCGAAAACTCGTGACATTTCCAATACAACTCCTACACTTCACTCGTCTCTGTGTAACCAACAAAGGTGGGACATATGAATAGGTACGAACCTCAGCTTGTCCAGTGATATGTATTAACTTCATCCATGAATGCATCTACTTACTGTTGAATCGAACGCATATTAGGCAGGTGTGGAATGATAAATAATGAATCGTATGTTGGTTAATGGAATATTGAAATGATAAATAATTTATCACTTTGTGGTTCGTAGTTTAAATTACCGGTACCCCTTCAGTGTGGAACTTGCAAGGACACGTAGCCACATGAAATAGCGCAGACTTAGCCAAAGTTGTGTTCTGATGGATCAAACTCAGTTTCCCAAGTTGTCTTTAATACCCAGTCCCCGAAGTTTGGCGGGACGGTTTACAAGTTTACGAACATTCATAACGTTGTTTCGAAGGATTCTTTGAATGGATTCTTGATCAAATAAACCACCTTCTCTTGATGTTCAGAACGAAAATGACTCCGACCAAGTGATCACGGCAACAGCATTCCGGACCCAGTTTTTGAAGATGTAAGTTGATACAATAAGGTTACAGAAGCTATGAGCTTTATTTTTTTGAACAATGAAGGTTCAATTACACAATGCTTTATTATTCCTGTGTTGGGTTCCTCTTCTGTACATTCCAGTGGATTATAACTGTTCAAAAAAGTCGAATTATTGACTAAAAAAATGTTGGCGTACCGATGTAAGTTAAATAAAACATTTAATAATCGCTATCCCCTCTGCAGCTCTTTTGCAAGTGCAGTTGCACATCAGAATATCTCGTAAACATAACTACTATACATGTGAAACTTCGGAACTGGAAAAATCTCAGGTGAGGTCTAGTTGGGACTTTGTTCTATATAGCTCAGCTTCTGTTAATTCTAAAGGTTGAAATAAAAAGGCTACAGAAATAATAATATCGAAAACTTTCAAATAACATAATATGTGCTGTTGACAAAGCCGTCCGGAGTTTTCCTCCAAAACTAAAAATCACATGCCATATCCATTTTCTGTCAATTTAAGGAGTGAAAAAAAGGGCTGTAATATTCAGAAATACGGAAAAGGAAAACTTAAAATAACAGAGGTGTTTCATGTCCTTATGAATAGACCATCCGTGAATGAATTCAATGAGCTCACTCGGACACTTCACGTCATTTTGGTCCCCTCTTCAAGGGTTGGAACTTTGACAGGAAAAAATAACGTCAACGAGCGAATACAAAGGTGAACGTCTCTGAAAGCAGTAAAAATTGCCTAGTTAATTGTGACGGAAGAATTAGGTGGTATAACTTCAAAGGAATTCAATTTTAAGAATTTCTTTTTGGAATTTAATTTTTCATAACGTAAGTTGGTATATACCTATTTGTGGACAAGTGTTATTGTTTATTTTGTTAAATTCCAGTTGTTCCATTCGTGGTTCCTAAGGTCCATGTTGACGCACATATGGCATCATTATAGGTATTCAGGTATCAACTTTGGTTACGTACCAAGGGATTAGTAATGTTTTAGTGTTTAAAGAGTTATATTCAAGATTCAGTCATCCAACAGTTTTTGGACGTCCAAAAGTCAAGTACAAGGTATAGAAACACTGATCTGCTGAAGGAGCTTTGGGACTAATTTGTTCCCCAATCAATTTACCTATTTATTTTCCTAATACAATTTCTAGGTTTGTAATCGCCGAGATTAAATTAAACAACACAGATTACGTCTAACAAACATACATGTAATTTACGGAGCAGAGAATAAATAATAATCCTTTGTGTAAAAATGTGCGATTTTTCAAAACGACATGAGGATTGAATGTGTTCCTGAAATTTAGATCAGTAAGTAAATGGTTTATTAACATATGAAATGCAGAATTATCATCAAATTACCGGTGGGTATACATGTTAAACGTTTCAAGTTCGCAAGCTCATAAAAAAACAATTTTGTTCAAAACAACAAGCAATTTCCATTCATAACTCAAAGGTCACAATAATGCGATTGGTATACAAAGAACATCAATCACCTTCTCTGTACGAAGTAGCTTGAAACACGGCATTTTGGACAAATCATAAATCACACCTCGTATTTATCCTCATGAGTAATGGCTCAATCAATTACTTTATTTTTGCGGAAGAAGAAAATTGCTTAATAATGACGGATGAGAACGCGGCAAACCGAAGAAAAGGGTCCGTATAGACTGGTCCCGAAATCGATATATATATAAATGGGGGCTAGGAGCTGGATAAGGTCAGGGTGCGAAGGAGGGATAGATATCTGAAGTTGGATGAGATCAAATGGGGTGATTTAGGTCCTTCGGTCGGGAAAGAAGAACGGTACAGATGTGATGGCTGAGTTGTATGAAGAGAGGGTTGGGGATGATATCACCGAGATGGCTATACCTCTTACCACGAACTCTCCCAAGGCATTATTGGCAGACTCGTTCAAAGCACGTGGCCTTCCCCGCCTCGCGAGGACACTAAAAAGGCCTCCGCACTCTTCTAACCGCAGTCCGTTTTTTCCTTTTTTTCCCTCTTTCAGACCGTATCTCCACGGCATGATCCTTCGTGGGGATTGTAATTCCTGCTGGGGCGTCACAACATTTGTTTGGGTGATAGATGTACACGTCTGGATAACACCAGATTACCAAACATTTATGCGACCTACCCTCGGAGCAAGAAAAAAAAAACCTCTTTTGTGTTGCCGATGGTCACCACCAATTTCCATTTGCTTACAATTGCCGTTCACAAAAATAACCCTGTGGGTTGGTCTCTTAGAAAACATTAGAACTTGTTTTTGTAACATAACTCTCTCACTTCATTATTCAGTGACGATGAACGGTACCAATCATGGAGGAGGGAAAATTGCCCGTCTCTCTAAACGAACCGGTTAACGTTCAAGGTACATCAACGAATGAACTACACAATATGGAACACACATTTCATATGTCCATGGACCATGATCTAAAAATCTCTTTTCAATAATCTGAGAAAGAGATCAGCCTAAATTAAGCTTAATAGACCGAAAGAGATGAACTCGAACAGTATATATAACTGTATGTTGAGAAAATCCAAAAATATCAAAAAATCTAGACTGGATGTAAATTAAGAACTCAATGAATTCGATAATTGAGATTAGATTAATTGAATACAGAGTGTCCCACGAGTTGCCCCACCCCCCTTCTCCTTCTTCCGAATAGGAGTGAACAAAAAAAAAAAATGTTTGCTGCATCTTCATATTTTTTTGCAAGGATCTCAAGTATCATATTTGCACACCCGCTCAACTGCGCAACCATGCACAAGTGACACTAACTTTCTTATTTTAAACGCGAACCCCTATTTGTTACTGTAGATTCGGATTCTTCTACCCCAAATTCATGAAAATTTGATCTATCAACCAATTTTTTCTATGGCGCGCTCCCGGTTCAGCGAGCTCGCAAAGTTGTGACACCCCAAAATTGTCAAATAATGGATGGTGGTGACCTCCAAAGTGCGGCACATGAATTTTCATTGTTTTGTAACGGCGATTCACGTGATGCTATATGTTTCTTGATTTGACTCAATTTTTGCGGAATAATAACAAAAATTTGTTTATTTCGCGTCCGTTTTTTTCCATTTTAGGAGCCTGTTTTCAGATTTTGACGGGGATTAATTTTCGAGGTTCCGTTGAAAAATGTAAATATAGGAGACTGAAGTCTTCTTCATCGATTAAGTGAAAAATCTTCTCAGGATGAAAGTTGAAAGTCGACATAAATGATGATTTTTCTCTCAAATTTCCATTACATTTTGTTTAGAATCCGAAACTGCAATAAAAAATTGGGGTTTTCCTATTTAAAATAAGAAAATTAATATCGCAGCAAAAAAATATGAACATGAAAGAAACAATTTTTTGATTTCCATTTGGACGATTTTAGGTGGGGTTTGGGGGACAACTCGTGGGACACCCTTTACAGTATTGGAGAAGGTACTATTAATTATTCATACTTGAACTAAATTAATAGGGATCTTCATTTTGTGCATAACCTTAGTAGTTTTTATGTCAAGTTATATTAGAGTCCGGAAACCTTACGACATGACCCAGTTACTATGCAAGAGCGCTCAGTTATGTGAAAAAAATGTATCCTCTAGATGTTTGGTTAAATATTCGCTCCCTGCGAACAGTGTGTGTGTGGTTTGATTTTCATCCTCCTAGTGCATTGTGGCACAATCTGTCTCGCACTCGCAAAGGCACATTGTATAACAAAGAAGTTTATCTGTATTCAAACTCACTATACACCAATCAGGGTTCCAACCCTTGGAAAAAGAATATGTTCGTGAGGGATTTACAATCATCATTATTGTGTAAATACCCAAGTGAAGCCCTGTTATTAATTTTCTGTTTTTCCCTCTAATATTTCAATAAGTAGGTACTTGCCGGCATTAATGCAAATGATAATAAAGCAAAACGTAATACCTTTAGGCTCAGAATAAAATCATTGTATATTCAGCGAACTGTACAGAAATACGTCAGACAGCAACAATCTACACCCAAATAATAGGATCATCAATTCCATCAGAGCGGAAAGTTAGTTTCTATAATTTTAAAACCGTCATTCAACCCGAAAATGTGAATATTCTGAAATCCCGAAAGTGAAATCATTGCCTCTACTGAATATAGGTAGCATGCTCCAAGTTTTGAGATCTGGGCCAACAAGGGGCTAGACCAACCCCTCCCTCAAGACCTGACGGTCCTGCGGGTCAGGTATAACCTCTGCGCCGTCCAAATCACTCTTGTTTCCAAGTGAACCTGTGGGAAGGGAAAGCAGTGGTTCCCCTTTTGGGAAAGGAAACTACTTTTCGCGCAAATCGAAATTTTTATTTATTTTGATTTTGGGTTTCAGACCATCTTGTACAGTTTTAGTTTCGTTTGAGTCCGTCTGTTTTGGATTTGAAACAGAATAACTACTTCTTTATTAGATACTGCTATAAAATCAAATTTAAGATAATTGATAAATCGCCGAGGTACGCTCCAGTAATTCGTTTGAGAACGTCGACAACTAATACATAAACCTATGGGTACAATATTTATTGGATTTGTTTCCGCATTGTTTCCGAACACGTGGAATGAGTTCTAGGTCTTGACTTCTAAAGGCCCCGTTGCTATCGAGAAGGCACGTGACGATAGACGCTTGAGACTCAACGAACGAACATTCAAACCGTTCGAAGTTATCGCTGACGTGGCATCGTTATAGCGGATGTCTTCCTTGACTGTGTATGCAAACTAAGCCTTCTGGTTCCCATACCCTCCTTGTAAGGGATTGAAATAATTTATGGTGGTTTCAGGGCGCCTTATTTTATTTGTGCTACTTCCATTAGGTTAAGAACTTGATTCTACTCACCACTCGCGGAAATGGAGACACGTCTTTGAAATGGGTGCCTCTAATAACCTTCTCCCGTTTATCTTCTTCTGCTAATTTATTTTTCTTTTTCTGCCAAATTTGGTTCAAATTGAACCAAGTTTAAGTTCCTGGTGTTGTTCATCACCAATATAATATATTATGATCTCAAGTTATTCTGAATTGTAAGTATTTGTTGATTCTGTTATTAGTCTTTTATCCCCGGTATATATGTATGTTCTGTGTACCCAGAATTAGGGCTCGAAAATGACAGGGAGAGGCACTATCTGTTACGCTCAAAAAACCGACAACCCCCCTTAACAAAAATGAATAGTTTTGCCAACCAGTTGTCAACAGAAGTAGTGTACCGAATAGTGGGCGGTTAGCAACACAATAACTGAGATCAAATTTTAATTACAAAAATAAGATTACTTTTCTGAAAATCTCATTATTATGCATTATGATTAATTGTCATATAACAAAGCCTGATCGTACCCATCAACCGCGAAACGGTAGATTGATTCGGAAAAATCGGGAAACCGATGTTATCGAAACCGGAATTTGCCAATCTTCCCCAATGACGTTATAACATGTCAATTCATAGAAATGGTTCTGATATCATTGGATTTGTGACAAAAGACTTTTTTAGGTCGTTCACGTCACGTGCCGATCCGATTTGAAAAGTTGTTCAACTGCAATCCCTGTTACAGAACGTATTTATTCAAACAACTATTCAAGGACTGCCGATTCCACGATGAAACAAGAAGTTTTTGTACGTATTTCGTGTTAGATCAATGATTTTAGTTATAAGTAATAAGTACATGTTTTTCTCACCATTTTTGTATCTTTTGAATACAAATTGTTATGTTTGTTTTCTTTCGATAAACGGATAAGAAGGGGAAATCAAAAAGATCAGGATGTATAACCTATTCAAATTTATGGTTCAAGAGATCCTCTCTTACATGCATCAATAGCATTGCAGTAACCATCAAAAGTTTCCTTTTTCAATTGGCACGTATAATTTTGACATTGAAAATTTCTTCACAAGAATTCATTCATTCGACTGATGGAACAAGAAAGGTCTAGGCTGCACCGGCGAAATAAAGGACAGTAGAATTGAAAGAAGTCCGCTCGTTACGCAAAACAATCTGAAAAAAATTGCTGAAAGGGTCCGACTCCATCAAAAATACTGATAGGGATTTGTCTTGTTCGCTGGACTATCATATTATACTGACCATTGCATCCAACTGCCATTGGAAAACGGCAATGATGATCTGATTTCTGAAATTTGATACTTACATCAGAAACCATGTTCGGTTTTACAGGAAGCGACACAATTTGATTTCCTGTCTAATACAATGCAAAATCATATTTTTGAGGATCCATTGCCTAATGCACCATACAGGTGGTTCTGTAACTTTTAGCGAAAAAGCAAAATCGTTGAAATACTTGAATACTAATTTAAGGCATGTCTCATAGACTTGAAAAATCGTGGCTAAAATTAAATACTGATTTATCTTGCGTTATAGGAAGGCTGAAGGGTTAATAAGGACAATCATCTAAAACCGAAAATTTCTAGAAGATAATATAAAACCTAATGAAAAAAGTGTGACAGTTCATGAAACTATATACAGCATTGATTGAAATATGTTACTAGATCAGAATGGACTATTTTATTATGTTCTTAAGTTATCCTTTAACTTATAACTATCAGTTTGAATATCGGTTCTAACTTTAGTTTAATGTAACATTTAGTACATTCAGTAAATGATTTGTCTTCTCATCCTGTATCGAATACACCAGGGAGTTAAAAAACATTGTTCTTGTTTTCATTGTCGTAATAGTAACATCAGAGAGTTGCTTATCAGGGTTGTTCCATCTCTGCCTAATGGGCGTCGACCAGTGAAATATTCACGGTAAACCGACTTATAGGCCCTCCCTGATCTCAACGAGCAGCCTAAATAATCAGTTAATAAACGAGATTTCAAATCTCAACGGAGACCAATAATTAGTCGGATACCATTTGTTCAGAAATAAATGCGATTACCTTAAGGACTAACAGTAATGGTTCCGAGTGTATGAGAATCAAGATTTTCACAAATTCACCTTCGTCTCATCTGGCCCCTTTTCTCCCAGTCCATGATTCTCTCGTGAAATCGTGTTCTCCCTCAGCCCATTCTAATGTCCCTTTAGAGCCTCCCCCTCCCCTTCTTGGCACCCAAATGTGATTCTTGATAAGGACGAAACAGAATGGGCTAATATCACTCTCCCCGGAAAACCCCCTCTGAGAAAAATGGAATGTTATCCTCTGAAACATTATTCATGTTTGCAGTGATTAGTCTGATTACCCTGGACAAAGCTCATATATCTAGAAGGGCTGATAAGGTTCTACTGTGATACATGTCTGAAGAATTGAGAGTGATAACTCCATGATCCATAGTTTTCACTACCACTACAATCAACAAAATATAAAAGGAAGAACCAATTACCCATTTCCATCCTAAATACTACGTAACTCTACTAATGATTTACAAGTCGAAATGTCCGGAAATGGTGCTGATTTCAAAATAAGTACAATGGTGCAATATATCGCATATGTACGAGATGTATAACTCGACGTATAGAAAAACTGAAATTAAAGAGATAAAATGAAACAACTTCCTATTTTTCTTTTGTTCATAAACATAAAACAAAGGTTTTGAAAAACCAAACCTTTGAAACTCCTCTTACTCTTCTTGCTTGAAACTCCTTTCAAGTAAGAATCAAGAGTCACGAACTCCCTTGAAGTAAGAATTAGGTACAATAAAATTAATTTAACTGTCAGAGGTAATATATCAATTAATATATCAATATGGAAACATGAAACACAAGCGTTATGTCTCCTCTTTTCAGGAGGAGGAATAACAAATATTCTTCAGGACGAAAAGCCTTTTTCATTTAAATAATTATCTTTAATACTGCACTGAACCAGAATTTGATCACACCTCCTCCAACGAATTTCGGTCGTCCTTTGGAGGTCATATAACATTGGTTTGCCTTTGACGAATAAAAAAGGCTCCCTAAAAAGATCGAAATACTTTTTGGCTGAGTCCAAGTAATTATTCTTTTCTTCCAATGGATTTCTTCTCTTTGATTAAATTAGCTGCACTTCCATATTTTAGATCCATGGAATACTGCCTTTTTGTTGAATCCTTTCTTTAAACTTTGGTGAGTAACCTATGGGTAAACTATAAGACTTGTTGAATTATTTCACTCCTGACGCAAGACATCTCCTCCAGCAACCTTTAAACGTCGGATATTGGCGGACTTCTCGTAAAGTCACAAGCTGTTCAAATAATCTAACCCGCTAAGGGCTCTGCCATATTTGGCCATATTCTCGGTGTATTTATAGTCATACCATGTTATTCGAAATATTTTCTTCGACATTTTGGCTGAATCTATCAGTTAGCTCATTCCCAGGCTGGTCATATATTTTGTTCTTGTACGATTTCTGGTTCATCATAAATGTAGCATTTAGGCAAGTAGTAAGAATCACCTCCGTTATCAAACCGTCTTCTCTCGAAATTTCATGTTTGATAGGTGAAATAATTGATTAAATAACGACTTGGTAATTACTACAAAATCATGACTAAACATTAAGTTTCGAGAAACCCTTCCGAAGAGCCGTGTATTGCTCAGAACGCGTATTTTGCGTTAAGCAAGCTAGTTAAATCTCGTTGGTAGATAAAATGGGGGCTAAATAAATTGAGGGTCGTTATCAGTTACTATTCGCCTGACTTTATCAATGTACGGAAATCGGGAAAGGTATTCAATATCCGCCTTTGAACTCTCTTTCATGGCTTTAGCAAAGAGCATAAGAGAATGATTATCTTCCACCACAAGGATCGATTGAGTTGTTGCAGCTAGATCCAGGTTCTTCGTTTTCTCTGAAACGTCCGAGGGTGTACGTTCAAAATGGACATCTTATCTCTCTGCGACAATCATTGAACGGGGTCATTCCATACCTAGATAGACTCGAAATGTACCGACCCCCTCCGATTTTGTTCATATTTGTTGTAATTGCTTCCTTTGACGAATAAAAAAGGCTCCCCAAAAAAGAACGGTTTTGAAAGCTATAGCAGTAGGATTTTTGACGATTTTTTATGATATAAACATGGTTTTTAGACTATATCTTTGGTTCCGATCGATCAAATTAAGCGTATGCGGTCTGATTTTCTTAGTAGTAAAGTAAAAAATGTAACGGACTCTACAGAAAACCAGTATGAGCGTCCGTTTTGTTTGTCGGGCGGATAACGTCCGCAAATCTTAAAAACGCGATTTCTCCCGAGTCGCTCAGTAGAATTAGGCGTTCGAATTAAAATGTTTGTAATTACTTGTTTTACAATGCTCCCAACGGGCTCATTAAAAACGAGCGATTTAAATCGAGTTTTCAATCAAAAAGTACAAAACAGTTGAGGTGTGTTTCAAGCAAAACGTTCTCTATCCATTTATCAACCATACAGTACTAACTCCAAGTCATATCAGACTTCCTCTTCAGGTTGTTGAAACACTATTTTCATCCAAAGGGTACTCAACCCACCTCTCTAGGCATCATCTTACAGATCCGAAGTTTTAAGCCGAAAGGTACCTACTTTATCCAAAAATGTTTCAGCCAAAATGTACTCTATCCATTTGTATCAGTCAAAACTTACTTTATCTGTGGTTTACGAATTTAAAACGTGAATAATCACGTTTTCCACCGATTATCTAACTGTTTTGTCACAGAATAGGGGAGAAAAAACGGTCAATTAAAGGAAAAAAATGTGAACCTATGGGCAAAAATTAATGTGCTGCAGATTTTTGCGTTTCCTGCAAAATTCATTCAAGTGGATATTGTACTTTTTGCAACCTCCTCATTTAGTATACAGATTTTTGAAATTTCAGCCTCTCGATCCCGCCATTAGTGATTGTCGGTTGAAACAACTAAAGCCCCAAATGTGATTTTTGACCAACCATTATATTGAAGCAAACCTAACTTTCCTTCAGCAGATTCGGAGAAAAAGGTTCGGACGTAGGACAGCGGACAGACGGATTTGTTTCATTGGATTTCAGGATTCTACAGATCGTGAAACAAAAATTTTTAGGGAGAAAGAGTTGACTTTTTTTTCTTGGTCGATAACAAAGTTTCATTATTGTATATTATAAACCAAGGGTAATGTCCTTGTTTATTACAAATAATAAACAAAGAACATTCGATACACATTTTATTACCATCTATTCATTTCGTGATCCAAATACGGTATGGTTAAACGGTCTGGTTGTCATTTAAATATGATTTAAATATCCGAGTCATCTCGATCAACGTGTCAAAATGAAGCACACGCGTTTTACTTGAGTACTTGTCTCGTCTGCTAACAAGAAGGACAGGCTCTCCTCAACACATCAACCTTCCTTGATAATGGCCACAGGACCGACTGTAGTTAATAATATGGTTAAGTGAGGCGGATTCTAGAATCAAGAATGGCAAACCAACCATATGCATCACAAATTGGTATCAAATCCGTAGAAATTTTCGCTGCAAATAATTGAAACTTCTGAATCTAAAAGTATTTTCCGAACCCCTTCACTAAAAACTCGACGAGATACCTTCTTCATTAAATGAGTTATTTAACACAGAAATGATGAAACATTACGTAATAATTTACTGCTATTTTTCTTTATTGAATCAGCATTTTTGTTAAATTTGTTAAAAGTTGATTGATACGTTAGCGTTTTAAAAAACTGTTAGAGTTTTGTACATCATTCTTTAGAATGTAATTATGTATCGTTAGGTTTTTTGTAAACGATAAATATACACATTCATCTTCATTTTAGCATGCTGAAATGTTAATCGTCTAACAAAAGTCCTGGTGACTTTTGAGCCGACCATTCGTTTTTCTCACCGGGTCCCAGGACAAGGGTGGAGGGAGTGAGGAGCCCCTGAGTGATTTATTGTGCCGGCAACTCGGGCCATCTGCCCCACAGGAGAGTCCCCTGTTGTAATGCGGGGATTCCAACTTGTATAAGCTTCTCAAGAGCACTTTCCCTAGTCCACACGCTGGCGGTTAGGATTAGTCCATTTCATTTCGCCTTCCGCACCCCCGTTTAAGCCCTCCCCGCTAATACCTTATCCTAACGAATTAAATTGGTGTCCTGTCTGTGGATCCAATTTATTATCATAGTTTTATGGTTTCTGATTTTAACGGAAAATCGTTTATTCAATTTCTTCATACCGGTGTACGATTCCGAGAAATAATTATCAACAGGTGCTGGTTTAAAATAGCAAGATAATATTTCTCTCAGTACAACGTTCCCCACATAAAAATGTGAATGCTCTACACTTGCACTAATTATTCCAGTGGATTAACATAAAATATATTGATAGGATAGTACTCAGATACGACGAATGTGACTATCATATCAATATCTAGTAGATTGCGTGTGTCGCTGTTTAGTTGATATCCAATTTGTTTAGTTTTCTTGTTCCTAAGGTTAGTGATAAAATGATTTTCATGAGCAACTAGCTTCACAAATCTCAGAAATAGTGGCTGTCAAGGAAGGAGCTGCGGGATGATTTGAAAGCACTCAATTCTGCGACCATTTCATCATTTGTAGTCTCAGTAACTTAACCAAGAGCAGCAACCAGGATCACTTGCAGTAGACGCTGGGGCATAGAGACATAATTAAGCGGAGAAGCAGACAATCTTGAGAGAAAAAGCTCTTAAACTCCATTTGCAGGGCAGTTAATTTAACCTGTACGACATACAGGAGGATCATCAACACGTGTGTCAACCATCATACCTCTAAAATATGGTCCAACGTTTAAGTGTATTGCAAAGATGTGGTGGTCAAACCCAACACCAAACTTACGGATGAGTAGTCCAGGCGGTTTGGTAAGGAACAAAAATACAATGAAAACGGATAATGATAAAATTGTTGTGTATTTATAGGATAAAAAGAGTTACAATGTTGGATAGATTTCGACGGTTCGGTCATCATCAGTGACAATACGATAACGTAACGTAACCTTAACTGTAACATAATCGTGACACAACGTAATAACAATCAGTAACGTCATTTTATATTTACTGATGATGATCTAAACGTCGAAATCGGAAATCGATCAAACACTATAACTCTTCATTTTTGTGGAAATTGACAGTTCTCTACACATAATTTTTGTTATGTTTTTAGTTCTCTACGAGCGTCGTTCAGCCGGGAGCACTGGCCCACGTACCGGTACAGCGCGTACTACGCATTCCCCCGAGATGCAGAAACCGAGTGGGGAGTGCGTATCGCTTGTTGCATAGTTCTATTGGGTTATTTCGACAAATCAAGTAAATCCGGGGTGTTTCATAAAGATTCTTCATATTTCAATCAAAAATTACTGGACAATGGACGATTGCAGATAATGAACCACCTAAGGTTGGGGAGAGGGAATCGTCAAGCGTTTTTAAGCGACGGTAAGGTCTCTCGGGTTCACTGGAAGGCGTTTGGTCGCAAAAAACGTTCACCCTGGGCGAGTCTCTCTGATATTCTAGTTGAGGTTGTGAAGTTTGCCTTTCCACTGGTATGGAGTGTAGCTTTTTCAGAAAAAACAATGCGAGCCGAGCACGTTTCATCTTCTTCTGCCCTGTTGAGTACGAATTCTCCACTAGAGATGGGATTTTACCCGGTAAATACCCGAGTTCGGGAAAATACCTGGGAAAATACCAAGGAAAATACCCGATTGGGGAAATACTCGAGTATTTTGTCATACCCACCTTAATCCTTTTCAGGTAGTGCAATTAAAATATTACTGAAGAAACCATTCAGATACCCTACTATGAATCTGTATTCCGAATTCAGGGTCTGTAATGTGAGATACATTTTTTTGGTAGAATCATGCTTACAGGTATTTTTGCATGGTATCAGGGCTGAACAGGTTTCTATGTTGTCGGGCACTAGAACTTCAGCTATGGGCACCTGAGTTCATATTAAACTGACTTGCCACTTCAGTAGCTGATTCCTCAATGTTTTTACATGAAAAAGGATAACTCATAAATAATGCTATATTTACCAATTTACTGCAATCATAAAAACTCATTTCAAATTGCCACAAAATATTTGATAATTCAGCCTCATATGTATCATAATTCAACAAATGGTCTAGTACAGTCTAGTCTAGAAAAAACGCGGCTTTTCTTTGACAAGTACCGCGAGTTCCTTTTATAAAGACGCCTTTTGCCGCAAGCAGTGTTATTATGTAAACAATTTTTGTAGTTTGGTTACCTACTTATTAAAAAAAATTTTCTTCTCGAGATCTACTCAAAAAGCACTCGCGATCGACCGTTTGAGCACCCCTGGTCTAGGGTCTGTCATGCAGAACTACTCGAGCTACAAGTTTAGATATCTGCTTCAGTGCGAAGAGACTAGTAAAGGTTGCTATTCACGAAGTTATATTTAAGAAGAAGTTATATAACTTGTTTGGACACATAGAACATGAACACCCCTTTTATTTTCAATAAAAATAGTAAATTTGAAAATCCAAAAAATACGTGTCCAATGATTTTTGACGAGGATTAACAAATTATGTGTTCGAACTTTTGTGGACGTGCGCAGTGTGCGCAGTCCACACTAACTTCCTTATTTCAAATGGGAACCCCTTATTTTTTATTCCAGACTAGGGTTCTACGCCAAATTGTAGGAAGAAATAACCCCATACACGATTTTTTAGGCTCGCGAACACGTGCACAAACTTGATTTTTGGGCAATGAAAACTGTTTCTCTGAACCTCTACATACCGCACATGACTCTCCAGTATTTTTTAACGCTGAATCACTTGGTGAAGTGCCATCCCACTCCTCTGGATTATTTTCGTGTGGGGATGTTTGAAGGATAACGTTTACAATGATTTGCGAACAATTGACATTATTGAAATTCGTGAGAGGATCATTCTTGCTTGCACTTCGATCCAAAGGGAATCCATCCGAACTGCAACTCATCAATGGATAAAAAGAGTGGCGCTATGTGTTCATCAGAATGGGGGCCACTTTGAATCGTTATTATCATGGATGTCTTGATATTTCTACCCAGATTGAAAAACGGACTTCACCACGTGATTCAGCGTTAAAAAATGCTGGAGAGTCATGAGCGGTATTTAAGGGTTCAGAGAAAATGTATGTACTAAAAAATCGTGTATGGGGTTATTTTTTCATGAAATATGGCGTAAAATCCGAATTTGGAAAAAAATAGGGGTTCTCATTTGAAAGAAGGAAGTTAGTGTACAAAAACTCGTGTGCAAAAGCGCGCACACTTAATTTGTTGAATCCTCGTCAAAAATCATTGGACACGTATTTTTTGGATTTTCAAATATACTATTTGCATTGAAAATGAAAGGGGTGTTCATGTTAGGTGGGCCACCCTGTATAGAAGTTAATTAATTGCTGAATTCCCTTGTGGCTAATTCAGTTCCGAGTCAATGTAATGTGCTGTTATGTAACTGAGTATATTTTCATTGCTTCTAGTGAACAACGCAAGATATGGAGGCTCGAGGCGCCGGGTTTAGATAAAATACCGCTGTCTACGTCTAATACCTACATAGATCAGTGATTTCTGTGGAAGGGTGTTTCTAATACAGAAATAGTAAACCCCTGTGTAATGATTTGCAGCGTTCCAAACTATTAAACATTTGACCGAATAAATTGGTCCCATTATGAACACATGAAATAACAAATCTCATACTTCAATGGATACATCAAAACGGATGAAAATACTCAATGCGTTTGACCTTAAAATTGTATTCAACACATCATTAATGAGTGGCTACTTCCGATTTTCCTTCATTCCGTGTTTCTCCTGATTCTGCTCAGTTTGTAAAGTAGAATGCTCTGTCCACACAATTTGAATTGCCAGTGAAAACTGTCTGATCCGCGGATTTAAGACGGTGAACCGCTTCCTTCCTACTTCCTATTAAATCGGTTCGGTTCGAACTGGGTCAGATACTAATTGGAGGGACCCGAAATTAAACCGGAGGCTCGGATTACTTATTGAGCTTGCAGTCTTTACCTCTTTACTTTATGGTGTGTCGGATGAGGTGCGTTTGCTTTCGACCTTTTTTCATCAGTTCGCTTCTATTTCGACTAACCAATAAAACTGAGGTCACATCAAATTACGTTGGGTTGATAGACGGTGGTCAGAAACGAAGAAAAGTCATTAAAAAATTGAAATTGGAGTGATCCCTTACAGCCATTATATTCATTGAACAAACAACACAAACGCTTCAGGCTATCGTTCTTCAGGACTAGGCTGGGAATATTTTATCCAACTCTCGAACATGAGTTATCCAATTGAACAGTTCAGTCAATGAATGCCCGAAATAGAATATTGAAGAAACACTGTATTTCACTTTTGATCTATGTTCAGACAAAATGTATAAATAGTTTAACACCTCTGGTTAAAGCGGGTAGAGAGAGTGACACACCAACTGATTCAAAATGAAGTATGACAATGGTTGACGCTATTAATTGTTAACTCTCACGTTTTCGCTGCAATGACAAACATTTTGGTTTATTCGATTGAACGATTCAGTTATGAATTGAGAATGATAGAGTTTTGAATGTCCCAAAACATAAGTTATGGGAGAGATAGCAGTAAGGCAACGCATTTCCACCATCAATATAATACTGTATTGTTTTGAGTTTTTTCAAAAGCAGTTTCAACTTTATGTAAACAAATTTCTCGTCATTTCCGAAAACTGTTATAAGCCTCATGATGTGTGTACGTGAATTAAGGTGCTCGCGATAACAAAATCCGCACAGTGAAAAATTCAGTGAATCTCAAGTGCAACAAACGGCACTTCTAACGTTCGAAACCATTAGAGACTTAGTTGTGTACCTAAGCTTTACTATAACCAATCCATATTTAAATGTAAAAAAAACAATGTGCTTGAATGTTATAACCTTATAAATGATATTGTCTAAGCTGGTCACGCTTTAATTTGTAACCACCAAGCGTTCATCGACCGGCAAACAGAAATAGGAAGGAGACCACCAGTGCTCTTGGTCACTTTCAATCGAAGATGTCGAACGTTTCCATTGAGTCTTCCCCTATTGTTGGGAGTTGGAGAATTAATGATGCGAAGATGCCTGACGATCTGTCTGTCTGCTTGGGAGACGAAGGCAAATCACTGGGTTGTCGGGAACGAAAATTACGAGGAGCTGAGGTTTACGGCGGATGGATGGGAGAGGCAGCTGGCTAGCCCGCAGGCCTTTTGAATGGAGCCACTGTTACTGTAATCACTGAAATTCAGACCGTTTTGATCTCCACTTTTGACGGACGGAACAGCTGAGGTCGTGACGGAGGGGTTTATTATTAAATAAACTGTCCACAGATACCTTTCAATTAATAACGTTTGAAAAGTATGAACCTGGTCCTCAAGCTCAAGTGACACTAAATTGATGATATTTGAGATTTTAGTGGTGGGATTGTTACTGATACGTGACAACTTCTCCAATCAAAGAAATAACAAGAATTGAACGCAGTCATTAACATTAACAGCATTTTCAAATTCATGGCATTGGGTATCTTATCTTATACATAAAATCCAAAGTTAGTTAGTTAGGGTAGTCCATAGAGATCACCCATATGGATGTTCAGAGGATCACAGATCTTCAGACTTGGTAACTGACTTCTTAATGTCCAAAGACAGCTGGATGGCTTCATTTCAGGTATTACACCTTGAACAAAAATGTTGTCAGCACCCTGTACGAAAAGGAATCTGATATTAATTAAAACTTGTAGCTCACGAAGCTCTGAACGCGAGGCCATCGGTCATTCCATATTCTTTAACATGTTACGCTGGAAGGTCCCCGATTTACATCAAACCACCATGTAACCATTCCAAGTTCAGCTTTGTAGGTCAACTAGGGCGAATTTTACTGTGTCCAACCCCTTTCATATTACCGTGTTAACGTCCTTTTTTTCTGTCCAAGTTCTAGCTCTTACGGAGAGCGAACGGATGAACGTAAAGCGGCCACAGTGGGCTCAATCGACTCTTCGAAGGCAAATTCATCAATAACGAACATAAAAACAACAATGTCTTTCTCCAAAGTTTTCATTATTCGGATTTTCGGAATAGCATTCCTTCAACTGTGGCCAGTTTAGGATTAACTGAGCTCGATGCTGATATTTCAGCCCCGACTGGACTTCAATTGTGATTTAGACCCAAGTTTTTTCACTTTCAGTTCAGCAGTTTAAGAGAAAAGCTCCGGAACGCGTTTAACTCGATTTTTGGATTCTATCGATATTGAATCATAAAACAACAAATTTTTATTTATTTTCTTGGTCGATCACAAAAGTTTATTATTTAAAATAATACGTATTCATCTATCTATGTTTCCAATGGCCGAACAAACTGACAGACCGGTTTTGAACGTTTCGTTCTTGAAAATCCGAACACTCAGGACCTCCAAAACATCCAAATAATACTTCATAAACAGCGACATCTTCGCAAAATTGTTTCGTTCCCGAACATTTGTTGATTTGTCTTCTGACAATCGGAAAATCGTGACAAAAAAAACTGTAAAAACAAATTATGTTTTCTATTGACAGCTAAAATGCCAGACCGATTTTGACGGGAGAGGTTTTAAAATATTCAGCTAGTTTCATTACAGCTAGAAGCTTAAAATGGTTAGAGTAAGGTACCATAACATGGCACTGTACAAGTTTTTGTCCCAGAAAACCCATAAAATAATCTTGTTTTGGCTAAAACTCAAAAAGGTCGGTACATTGCCTCTCTACCATGCCCCATCACCAATTTTCCCCACAAGAAATATCTGGTTAGTAGAAAAACGTTTTTCCAAAAACTTTTGTTTCCTTGGGTCGGGGAAACGGTTGCCTTTTATGGCATAACAAGGGGTGCTCAATATGGAGTGGAATGCCGTATACCTTAGGAAAACAGCGAAGTCAAAACAACCTTCACAATATACAAAGTAATTTTAATCACATTTTTGCATTCAAGTTGGGTAATGCGACTTGTAATGAAGTGCGCGAGTCGATACAGACAACCAGAGAAACTAACCAATAAATGTGACTCAGGAAAAATTCACGAAAAGGACGAGAAAAATTTCATGTTTTCGAATTAGTTCTATGGGTGCAGTTCTCCAGTTTCCAATTAACTTACAATGCCTTAATAAAGCCTAAAATTATTTTGCGCTATGCCATATTATGCCACTTCACACTAATTATCCTTTACAATGCTGAATTACGGTATTTTGTAACTTTGAAGTGGTGGGCCAATAATCGTCGAAGAATTGGGATTGTACGTAACGAAAAGTTTAGTTGAAACTAGCAATATACTCGTACCTCGCACGGAATATAAAATTCCTCCCAAGGCTTTTCCAGTTTGCACAATATCCCGCCGTCAATAAACTGGCTTTGCAACCATAATAGCAAAAGTTTTAGAAAAAAAAAAAAATCGGAAATATTTATGAAATAGAAGTATAGTTTCTGACCTATCTATGTTGTGAGATATATATTTTACGAACGCCCTCGGCAAAATCGGTCTTGCATTTTTATCCGTCTATCGCAAACATTCTTACATACATAGATAAATAAATAGAAATATGATGAATAGATATATTTTCCAACTTCTAATTTGTATGTGCAGAATATGCAAATTGAAAGGGGTTTTTAGCGGATTTTGGTTGTTTCGCAATACGCCGTGGCGCAGTGCGGAATGGATTTTGTATTCGATCTTTTAAATCCGCGTATTTTGAAATGTGATCCAACAAATTTTGAGAGGGTTAACTTTTTTGTTGTTGATTGATTACGAAAGATCATCATTGAAAATATTGGATCGAAATGAGACGAGAATCATGTCATTTGACTCCATGTAACAAATTATCCTATATGGGTTCCTTAAGAAAGCCTGAACAGTCTTGAGTGACGGTAGACAGTTGCTAAACGCACGCCAATCCACGTCATAATCATGAAATAGTCTCACCGCTTGTTACTCCGTTGCGGGCTGGTGTTTGGATTTCCTCCAAGATCTGATACTTAGGTCATGAACTTTCTCCTTGTTCCGATGCTTACCACCCGAGTTTTCCTGAATCGGGTTCAAGGGGTCGGACAATAGAAGCAACAATACGGCTTGGATCGTGTTATCTCCGCGTTACGTTTTCCTCTCGAAGCAAAAAAAGAGAAGCAGGACCGATACCGAAATGAAATGCTGAGCACGATCGTGGCCCTTTCCATGAATATCAACCCCTCCAGCCTCCTTAGGGAACTGATTGTTCCTTCCACCCGGTCAATGTATTCAACTGTATACATTCGTTTATTTGTTAAAAACCGCCCTTCGCCCTACAAATAGCATGCAAATATTATTCCTCCAAGTGATATTATATTCTACCACCGTACATTTTCACCCTTCTGGCGTCATGATGTCGTAATTGAATCGTAGGCTATAGAACTGGTAAACCCTATGGAAAACGAGGTAGAGCTTGAAAATACGTTTTCATATAATTTGGTAATTCTTAGTGAAAATGAAAATAAAATAAATCGGAGAGATATAAGTTGAAATACATTACGTAGATTGTGCATGTACATGTGTAAAGTGTATGTTCACTAGTGCCATCATTAGTGTCGCTATTTTCTGTTGACGCTCGTGCAGCCAGGAACCATACAGCTGAATGAACTAATTTCAAATCAAAATATATTGAGAAAGCTGAATAAAATCCTTGTTTACACTTTTATGTTTAATTTTTTTAAATAGTACCTACTTCGCAATTTGCCCATCGTGGAACGAGAACCCCTTAATTTTCCATTTATGTTGACTTTTTTGTATTAACCGACTACGAGGATTGTGTAATTGATTAGTGAATTCATTCAAGAATAACATGAAGACGATTGATTTTAGTCGTTAAAACTGTTGAAAATTGTCGAATTTAAATTGAGGGGTAATAACAGTTGTAATGGTAAGCGGCGATAAATCGGATTTATGAGGGTCCGTCATTTCCCGGCAAGAGTTGTTCTCAATTGATTTCCTTTCAATTCCGAATCATTGAAGTTGCAATATTCCTTGGTTACATTTCACCCAAGGTGTTCTTAGGACGTTCCACTGAAGCAAACTTAGTCAGTACAAGGACCTATACTAGAATTGTGACAATTTTGTTTAACGCTACTCATGCTATAATTCTCAATCGATTTGGTATAGCTTTGAAACATTCAGAACTATCAAATTTGATTAAGAAGACTGGTGAATGGAGGGTGTTAAATCGTTATTTCCACATTATCTATTTTTTTTTTTTTTTTTTATCAATAGAAAAACTTTTCAATTTACACAGGCGTTCGTTTGTGTGTGACTATGTGTGTGTTTTTATGTAATATATATATGTGTGTCTATATCGTGTATGTTTCGTAGCTATGTAACAAACTTCGAAATTTTGAATTTTCTCCCTGGAGGAGACAATAAACAACTAAATAAAATGCTGCTCATAAAACTTATACTGTCGACTTATTCTGTGGATTTTCTTGCTTCTTTTTTGTTCGTTTGTTAACATTAGTCTACTTACGGGAAATATCTCGGATCATTCAAATTTATTTTTTGATTCATCTAACTGGAGGGGGTTGAAGTAATAAATCACTATATTTTCACATTATTTATTGTTCAATCCTGATATTTTTATACCAAACCTGTCTTGTTGAATAAACCTCGCTAATTTTGAATATGATGTCGGGAAGGTGGATGGAAGGGGTGGATTAAACTGTTTAAAATAATTTTTGAGAACACCGTTGAAAAATACATTTCTTACAGCAAAATAACCAAATTTCAATAAGACTTGAAGAATTATGGAAAAAAGCGACAGTTTTATAGCTCCAACTCCCCAGAAAAATCTTAGATTTCCAACAGCTCACAGACAGACGTATCGAAATTTTTTGGAAAGATCCCTTTCGAATTAGGAAAAAATATGGGTTTTTACGGTGCAATCGACGTTTTTCATCCAAAATCGGCTTGGTTGAAAAAATTAGTTTTTCACCATATTCTATGTGTATTTGTTCGTTGAATGAAATGTGACATTCTTGGGTCACCTTGCTCAACAAATTTCAGGATCATTACCCTGGTCAGAAACTCTGACTGCATAGTAATTTGTTAATTGAGGAGCTCACTTTCAAAAAGGGTCATATCCATTTTTCGAAAAAATGCCTTAAAAAATGGATTATCAATCTTTAGGGTAGCCCACATCGACCCGTAGAACCTGCTAGCGTCAAAAAGAAACAAATCCTAGTGTATTTGTAGGATAAAGTTTGATGTTTGATCAAAACACTTCCACTCCCAAAATATGACCCCTTTTGAAAGTAAACCACGTCCTCGGTTGTAAGTTTCAGTTGTTGATTCAGCTCTTCAAATCGAGGGAAAAAGACAAGAGCAAATATTTAAAGAAAAGAAGGAATATTATCACCCTTTATACTTATTATGTACAACGGCATTAAAGGGTACGAGGCAAATGGTAAATAAGCGAGGTGTGAAGTACTATCTACTGAGCGGTATTAGATCACAAAGGAGAAAACCTTGTTTACCGTATCGATGAAAATTATCACGATACGGATGGTTGCACCGAGTATTACACAATTCACCCCTCGGAAAAGCGGAAGGCCGTTACAAGCCAAGGCCACGTTGCATATCCTCTCGGAAAACACATAATGTACAAAACAGTACCTCCATTCGGATGTTTACTATTATCAGAGTGGCGCCACCTCTACGACCCAAATAGCGCCATGGGTTTCTGGTATTGCCATTTAATATTGTTCTGAATTTCTCGTCGGCTATGTGTAGATTCGTAGAATGGATAATTCCTAACACGGAACGCCATTGCTTCATTTAGTCTGTGTGCACGTAGGAGTTTATGTGTGTGTAGTGTATGGCTCTATCCGGCGTCTAGCGGATGATGTACGATGCACATAACGTTTCAACAACGGTGCCAAGATATTATATAGTTTATGACTTTCATTCTTTTTTGGGTAAATGTTACCCCGAACGTTGCTACTAACAGTAAATCTTTCAAAACTATTCAGCTACATCGAGTGGCCGAAAGATCCAAGGCAGGTACTACCAGAGACACATAACGGCCTGCAATAACCGGTGAGATATCGTGGCCCCTTAATGTTCTACGATATTCATCTCTGCTTCCACAACTATAATACTCTACGGTTCTCTGGCAAAGCTAGACCCTTCCAAGGGCAAAGCCGGAAGCGGGAGAGGTCCTTTTGTTTTACATTGCCCTTGTTATTACAGGTTAACCACAAGCACTAACTCTATAATGAGAAAGAGCAAAGAAAACGAATTTTCGTGGTTAAGGTCGGAACAAGCTCGGGCACCCAGTGGAACCCTTTACCATGATTTATCTGGTAATTCACTTCATTTTAACCCGAATGACTGTAATCAATCTTTGAGGAGGCACCCCGCAGTTCTGATTTACTGCCGTCGTTTACAACGAAGGAAGCTTATGAATACGGAAAAAGTTCGGATAGGATTAGAAAGGAGTTATTTTTTGTTATATTACAGGGAATACCCAGTCATTACGGTAAAACTTATTGAACTCATTTAAGATGTTTACCAGTTAATTCAGAATATACCTTAAAATGTACTTTACCATTTGGGGTGATATAGCGCAACATCTGGCATGAACCTTATCAACACTAAGAATTTATTCCCCACGGGTAAGTTTCTGTGTTCAATGAAGATTATGATTACCAAGAAATGTTCCTTGTAAAACCTTTGGCCTTGACTTCCAGCCTATCTGATAGCAGCCTCCATTGGCGATTCTCTGGTGATGTTTGAATGTATCTCTAGAGAACCTGGGAACGCTTCTTGTTCAGAAATAGCCGAGAGGCGAGTGAGCCCCGTCACGGTGGGTGAATACGGGATGGTTGGTGAATGATAATTTCGAGTGGAACGCGTCGTTGCATGCACTTGCCCAACGTTACCTTCAACTGTTAACCAACGACGAGCGAAGCAAATTTCACTCAAAGATTGAGTGTATCATTTTTACACTTCGAAATATCACCATCTGACGATTCAGTGAAAAACCCTAAAGTCAGGCTAGCTAAAAAACCATAGAAAGAGGTTTTAAAAATTCCTTTTATTCCAGAAAATATATTATTTTCGATTTAATGAAGTAATTTCAATAAAATGGGTTACAAATCTCCATAGAATGAACCCATTTACCTATTACTTACATCAGTAACCGTTTATTGGAAGGACGAGTTTTGAATAACCAGATTTGGTGGCTCAAGTACGAAAAATAAAGAACTATATAAAAAGAAGGATGTGAAACACGTGCGTATTAGTCACACTTAGCCAGGCGATTTCAGTCATCTTCTCTTGTCTTGATCACTTTCGTTTAGATCACTAATCAATAAAAACGAGTTGAATTAGTGTGAATCATTAGAACTATAGCGAATATTTGGTTTTGTCTCAATCTTTCTGTAATTTAGGTTCTACTGGTTATCTTCCTTCACTCCGTAAAACCTTTCTAGGGCGACCTCCACAACAACGCTTCGCCGGTACAGGGACTCTTATCGGAATTGATCCTGGGAGGTATGAGATAACATAAACATACTAACAAAACAACTGAACACAAATCCGTTTTCAGACCATTCTAAGACCGAATCCGCGAAAAAATTGGGCATACACCTATACATTCAATTTTGTGTGTGATTACGTAGGTGTCTGCCTCTATAGTGCCTGTCGGGGTAAAAATGAGAACCTGTATCATGTGGTGCAGTAGTGTCCAATAACTCATCGTGGCCGCATTCTCCGTAATGCTGAGGTTGCTGAACAAATAAGTACATTGTTATCCAGTGGCTGGGATGTGGCGAGAGAGAGACTATATCATACGTTAGTGACCGATATCGTTGCCATTAAGCCTGATGGGTCTCCATAATTCTGAATGTCCGAGTTGTCAGCATGGAGCAGACCTGGAGGGTTAAGGAAAGTGAACATGATAAGGACGACCTGCCGCAAGGTTTATCTGAGCTGAAAGGAATGCGTCCAATGGCATCTAAGGCTATGGCTGCAACCGTGCCATGGCGCGGATTGTGGTGCAGGAAAAGTGCAACGGAGTAACTTGAGCTGGACATCTCGTCAGGAGTACTTCGTGGTATTACCACCCGCATCATCCTGGCTTTCATTAAACTGGTGGTCGTTCCGCAGCGGTACTTCCCTCCCTTCCTCCTCCATCTTCCTCCATTTCTCAAATCCCAAGAACCGGCTTCGGATGAACCTGGGAGTCCTAATCACTTTTATTTTGTTTAGTTTTTACGTTTTCATTCAATAATATGCCCCCTCTGCCTTTGAGGGGAGATTAAAAAAAAGAAAAGTGCTTGAAATAAACTTTGCCGCAAACTGGCGATTTGGAAAAACCTATTGCACGAAAATTATAAGTAAATCATACTAATATATATTTTCTGGATCGCTCAATCGATTAAAACCAAAGTCAAACCAAAAGATCACTATCAAATGGGTAAAATGGTAAGACAGTTGTATGAATTCTGAAATACATTAGCAATGACTCGAACCATAATGCCAAACAATTATGGTTCGAACGACTTCGAACTTGGGACACTGCATGGCGTACGACGAACGGTATTATAGATTTGGAATCTACGCACCCTGAAAGTAAAAGTTGAAAAAAGTGTCAGTAAGAGGTGAAAGTGTCAAAGTTTGAGTGGTGTTTTAAAAAATGTTCGCTTTACGATCACAAAGGCTTATTATTGGAAATAACAAACCAATATTTGGCATAATAAACTAAAAATGAAGTTTATTTACAACATTTTAATGATAAACTATTCATCTCATCGGTACGAGGAAGCTATGAGCCACACCAAACTTGGTTACACGATGAAGATAGAAAAGTTGCCTGCGTTGTTCATAAATTATAAATTTCGATTTTTCCGTTTCGTTCGTTTGTTAAAACATTTTAAACGGCATTCTTTTAACTTACGTTGTTGAAAATACCGTTGGTTTCTCGACTAAATACTGTTGATGAAAGATCGAATCGGCTAACTTCCTACCTACACTTACCTAGTCCGGTTGTATAGAATCACAATCCGGAACGAATATTTTTGGATATCGAACCTTAACCATAACCATGATCAGTGGTCGTCTATCTACAACTTTATTCATACATCTTTATGAAATGTGTAGGTTTTAATTTAGATTAAGTAGGTAGGTGTTTGAGACGTCCACAATACGATAAATGGTGAAAATTGCCTTAACTTCTTTTTGGAGATTGTGTTTGGGATGTAAAAGCAATATCATCATGACGAACTTAGCAATGAAATTAGACAAAACATGAACAACATCAATCACGGACGGTCACCCAAACAGTATTTAAATCGTTTCGATTGCAATAAATAAGGTAAATGAAATCAAATTAACCAACAGTCTGAAGTAGACATATCGGTTAGGGCGATCGAGCCTCCCATGAAGCCCGTCAATAACCTGTCGAACGGTGTTTTGTAAATTGTTTTTATTGTTTCAATTATTTTTCCCTACTTCAATTATGTATGTGATCGATACCGGTTTTCATAGGATTATTTCCTCGTCGTCCTACAATTGAAGTGACCGTGAAATGTGGGTTCTTGATATCCGTTAATATCATTGGTCAAGCAGTTTGAAACATTGGATGCTCAAAAAAGAGTTACACAATTATTGAGACAGTTGAGGGAGAGGCATAATTTTAGTGCTGAATTTTGATAATTCTTATGATTTTGAATTAAGCGGTAATTTAGGATTTCAGATGTAAACATACGAGTACATTCTTTCGAGCTTATTTTAGAAGAGTGATTTGTTGTTTCCGAGGAAGACAAGGCACTTTATGTGCAGAAAGGGATACTAAGAGAAGATTTACAGTTTCCATAGTCATACTAGTAGGAAAATGGAGACTATTAGAATAGGTCCCCAGAACTTGCGTTTCTACACGGGTTAGAACGCCGAGAATAGATTAGATTGAAGCTAATAAAACCGGTCGAGTGGAGTTCGGTAGCCGGATACTCTGCATATATACAGCTTCTTTCCCTCTCAACTGCCCACGACCTCCTGTGCCTTCCTTTCTACTTTCCACCTAATTCGTTTAATAAATAATTATTGCATCATGTATAATATAACAATAATATTGTGAAATACGGACAAATAACTGAAAGAGTAATCGAAATATTAGTGAAAATAAAATGTACAACTAAAAGACCAGAGCTCAAAAGTTTTCCTCTCGATAAATTATGTTATTACGCCTGCAGTCATTCGTTGCAAAACATCTATTCTCTTGTAAAAATTGAAAATAAAACATTTTTTAAATACTGCAAATAGACACTTTAATTGTACCTTTATGATATACCTACGTTTCAGAAATCTTGAGGGATAGTCTTATTAATTACATCTTAATTGGATTCTCGATACCATTGGAGATACACTCCATTATTATCCACTGTTAGATATCAGTTATTTATTAAACATGACAATGATTTGAAAAGCTACGGTTATTTTTCAATTGGTATTTACATTTTGGATGCCCAGTTACTGGAACCTTCAAATTCAATTGATCGGTAGATGATATTGTAATATTTGAATTTAATTACAGACTATATGGTATGTATTTGATTTCGAATCTCATCTTTTCTATGTTTAATAATCTGTTTAGGTCTCGAGCATGTATGGAGATATATTTTTATTTTATATTAGCTGCGTAGGAACTCCTAATTGAAGGATGTATTTAAAAAGTAGGTAGGTCGTGCGAAATCCCGTTCGACCATACTAACTTTATCCTTTTACTTTCAAACAGGATAAATTCCAAAAGCAACAACTAACTAGACTTATTCATTACATTATATGACATTCACATTACCATTTACGTTTTCAAAACATAATAAATTCGTTAGATGTTATTTGGTTTAACAATGTTATAGTAACTTTTCTAGAAAAAACGGAAGGGGTGAGGCTAATGGATACTCAAAAGCGTGTTGCAACATCTTCCGTTAGAGCTTTCAAAACCGTTTCCCATCGTGGAGAGTCACAAAGCACCCAAACCTGGTATACATTGCTGCAAGGTCAGTTGGCTTTTCACTCAGCTTTTTTCTTTCAACAGTGATCAGTTCGGAAGTCAGTGGACCTTGGTTACGTGCCAGAAATTTTCTTCTTTTCTCTACACAACGAAAAGCGACGGACATAACGACTTAGTGATTCCGATGTGTAGATCAGAGATACAGAGCGGAAACTCTTTTGAACGATCCGGGAAAAAAGCACTTAAGCTTGGTTCTTTAACTGTGCGATTGCAACAGCTGCACTCGTTTAGAGCCATCATTCCCTAAACACAGACGGCCGCAGTGGTAACGCTTATTCTCCTTGCGTCATACGCTGAACTAGAATGACGCAAACCGGCACCACCTGTGAGGTGTAACATTTTCATTGCTTTTCGTTCTTCCTATTTGGGGTATCTTTTTGAGAAGATTCTTTTCAACTCCAAAATCAAATGTTCCTCAAACATTTCTGTTTCCGAAATTCCTGCACAATTTGAGTTTATGCACCCGGGTCTGTACTTCATTCATTCGTGTGAGGAGCGTGTGGCCGAATTTAGAGATTTATGCTTGAGACGGTGATACGAACATCTCTATTTGGATCATGACTACCCCGTACACACGCGAACTAAAGAGCGTGAAGCTGATTGCTGAAATTTTGCAGAAAATTAGAGGTACTGTTTTACAAAATCCTCTTTGACAGATAGTTGAATAACGAATACTCACTGTAAAAATAAATAAACACGGCAATCAAATAAATTCTCACTTAGCTTCTCACGACCTGATGTTAAAGGTTGGGATTCCTATCATATTCTTGGGAAACCGTGAGGTGATGGAATGGTATTGTTGCCCCTTCTGATGAGCTGAATGCGATATAATGCTCCGCCACGCTCAGAGGATGACCCAGACGCTTGAAAACGTCTGATTCATCTCCCAATGCGACGGATTCTAAAATCGGGAAGGGCCAACTAACCATATCCTCTTATTCATGAGGGGGGGGGGGGGGGGCGCGCAATAATTAGGGAAGGGGAATAAAAATTTGTGGGGGGAAATGGAACAATTGAAATAAACATAATGTATTCAATCATAATTCACTCACTTGAATTACGCTTCAATAACAATTCAATTATGATTCCAACGCTTTAATTATACTTCTTAATTACTCTTAAATCATGATTCATTCTCTCATTTGAAGTCGAGTAACGTAGACCAATTGGGATACATATATCAAACAGATGGCCTATACAATAAAATATAGGTAATATTAGGAATTTTCTCGTCTTCCAAATCACATTCCACAGTAAGTGAATTAATCAATGTTACAACTGAATTAGAATGAATGCAAGGGTATATTATATGAAAATAATAAGAACAGAGAACTTTAGACGCTGATTTTTATGATATGAACCTCAAGTTTGATTGACATTAATGAAAGTTTAATGGCAATTAATCATTTGAACGAATAAAGAACACAATTCGGAACTCCCTCAATGTAATGTTTATAAAAGGACTAGTCACACGGACGGTCGCATAAAAACTGAGACGCCCCAAGCACCAAGGGCTGTAGGGTAAAACTAGCTGTATACAGGGTGTCCCAGGAGTTATGCACAATCCGACTCCTGCGTGTTCTACAACTCATTTCCGACCAAAAATGTCTCGTAGCAATTTTTTGCCAGAGGTCTCGTTTCCGAGCTATTCGCGATTTAAGATTTGTTTCGTGTTTTCGATCTCTAGTAATTAAAACTGTCATAACTCACTCAATTTTAAAGATAGCTCAAATTTGATGACACCGTTGGAAAGAACGTTGAATTTTCTATCTATTTGATGTCAGAAAATATTTTTTAAATTGCACTGAACATGTGCGATTGCTGCGCGAAATGGCAGTTTTGTCAAAATCTTAAAATCGCCTGTTCTTCATCTGGCCAAGAAACCCCATGAATGCTTGACGCAGAACTGTGCAGGCCTGATAAAACGTGCGCCAAAATGTCAGCTTTTCAACGATGTAGTCGTTTTGGTTTTTAAAAATATTTTTAGTTAAGGAAATGGTGTTTAACTGCAGAAAAACGTGTGTTTTCTGTTAAAATTGAGGTTTTTCTAAAAGTCTCGAAGATGAATGCAACTCATCGCAGTCGGAAATGAGTTGTAGAACACGTAGGATTCGGATTGTGCATAAGTCCTGGGACTCCCTGTATAGTTAGGTAAAATACAAGGTACCTCTACGTAGAGCTAGCGGTGGTTTTCATTCCGGAGATGCACCGACGCTCCAAATCCTCTTCCCCGAGACATACATATGCATTGAAAATATAATTGAGTAGGTAACAACTGGCAGTCAGGGGATAATCAGTCAGTTTTGCTAAAAATGTTTACCGCCCAACGAAGTGGGTACGATTCAGCAAGTTTTACGTATCTTCATTAATCGTTTACAATCAGCATATTAAACCAGATTAACAGAATGCTCGACTAAGAAGAGCTGCCAGTTGGACAGTTCTCTTCATTCGATTTAAATAATTCACATGCAGATCGCTTGAGATCCGGCCTACGTCGACGTTCTTCGCGGCACTTCTCCAGATCCAAGTTCTTGACAAGATCCCAGACCGGATTCCTATTGTTTCCGGATACTTCAGCTGCCGGGGAGCTCGAGGCTAACGGATGTCGCTGGGGCTCTGGCTGGCTCTGTTTGGCCTAGTTCCGCTCAACTGAACCATCTTAACCTCGAGCGAGCTTCTGAGCTTTCTCTACACACTCATCTCCCTTTCCCGGTTTCCCCAAAACATATTCACACGCATAACAAGGCTGTTACCAAATAACACCTTCATAAAATTGATTCAAAAGGGATTGAAATATCATGAGTGATCAATATAGAGAGAAAAAGAATTAATTTAGCAGTTTACCATTATAAATTTTACTTCTTTTAGTATCGGGGGGGGGGGGGGGGGGGCATTTTAGAACCCTACTGAAGGATGGCTTCTTCAGTAGAGGGAAAATTATTAAAATTCATCCAATGAGGTGTGGAACTACCCAAACAAGCCAGAAACTCCAGAATCGCATAATACGCCTGTTTACAGGAGCCCCGGGGTATGTTCGCAACACAATGTTGCATACAGACCTAAATATTCCCTATGTTACTGGCCAGATCCTACAATTGCTTTGCAAGTCGTATGGCCAACCACAGGAATCCACTAGTCAGCTTAATCTTCGAAGAACCTCGAACACCAATCAACCAACGTAGACTGAAGAGAAAATGGAACAGTGAACTTCAAAATATGTACTCTTCCTAAACATAACCATGGGATAGGATAATAATTATGATAATTATTAGATCCCAAATATTTATTTATTTTTTACTCGTTATCATCAAACACTATTTATTGTTAAATTGTTATTTTTATTGTTCACCTGAGTTACGTTGTAGTTAAATAATCCCAAGACTTATAATGTTAACTTTGAATTACTCCATGTACACTATATTCTAAATGCCCCCGAAGAAATGCCCCAAAGGGAGGGTATTGATCACATTCTGAAATTGAAATGGAAAATCCTGTAATTGAAGTGGAAAAGTCTGAAATTGCAATGGAAAAGTCTGAAATTTAAATGGAAAACTCTGAAATTGGTTTGAAATTTCCTCAAGTTGCTTCAAGTTCCATGTGATTTTGTACAACTCGTCTTTTCTATCGTATTTTTCAGTGGTAACCAAATAAATGAACAAAGTAGGTAATAAAAAAAAAAAATAATAATTAAAGAACGAATCATTGAAAAAACACACAGGTGTATGTCTGCTAGTGTGACAAAATTTTGTTGAACATATTTTCAAACGATTTTCATCATTCTTTTATTCGATTCCAATTTTTAGGAAATTGTGCATTTACTGCCAGGGGAGAGAATGGAGGGGGTGATAGCCAATTATTTCAATCGCTGCTCAAGCCGGAATGTTCAACCGTTTTTTTTCAGCTGTACCTTTGGTGTAATATTTAAACGTATTTTAGCACAACAAATTTTCATTATGAAAGGGGGTAAATGAATGGGTTGATAGTGATAACCTGTCACTTCTTCACTATTTTAATCTGAGTTTATTATTTGTTCCATATAACATTCTTTTCGACTATAATTCGAATCTAGTTGTACCTATTTGGCGAACTTATAACATTTTTAGCGACAACCTGTGAAATCTTGTACCAACAAAATTGCTTCAAAATTGGCCTTGCCTGCTTACAAAACTGCATGTTACAATAGCAGTTCAGGTCTTCATTTCAAGTCTTTAAGGTTCTTAGAAAACCGCTTAAAGAGAACTTTAATTTTGAAGTGTCGTTCGTCCCGCATGTAATGTCAAAGTTTGATTGTCAAACAGGCCTATATTGAGAATTTTGGAAGTGATAATGTAGTTCAAACTGGTTTTATTATAGTGGACGGAACTTTTACACTGTTGATTAACGCTTATTATCTCGTTTATTCTGGTACGCTTTTAAATTCATGTTCAACTATGGCAATTCCCCTCGCAATCTTTGAAAAGAATACACCATGATAGTGGTATGGTTTTCGAGTTCAAAAGCTCAAGCATAAGCTGTTTTCATTTAATGCATTGAAAACAGGCATATAATAATATTGCTACATTCAGGTCAGGTAACTGTAAATGTATCTTTATTTTGCTCTGGATCAGGTTATACTCTGAGGCATAGACTTGTGTGATTATCAGTTGTATGGCTTATAGCATTAATTTGGGAAACATCAGATTTAATTAAAGACTCAGAGATTATGACACGGATGGAATATCAAGGATAGTTCTATAGATTTTGGTAATATTATGATGATGATTATGAATGCATTGCTCCATATACGTGGCTGTACGGGGTTGCTTCTCTACAGATGACCCCATTCAATTAGTTCCAAACTTCATTTGACCATGCAATGGCCATCTCCATCCTCACTCCAGTTCGTCCTAAGACCTAATGGGACTAAATGGTGATACGGCAGGAAACAAGGCCCAATATAACTGTCGCAGTATATCCCTGTTTGCCTTATTTGCGGCCGCGCCATCGTATCTCAATTGAGTTTTTCAATCAGCCGTTGCGTTTGGGGCGGCTCTCGGGAAGAGAAGGAAGATTAAAACTGAATTTACTACCGGTGTCCGAAGAAAAGTGTCCCATAACTAGGTTCAAACAAAGTAGACATGATGTATGGTGATGAACATAAAGAAGATTAGGAAGGTTCGAGCGAATTGAAAGGAACCTGAGATTATTTATCGAATCCATTAAACCACAGCACTAACTAGAAGCATCGGAGTAGGGCGCTAATGGATCCCATTAAGTACAATTAAGTCTTGAACTGACTAATGAATTATTTTGTAAACATGAATGTAATATAAGACGTTTATTACAAATTATTATAGCAATAGATTACAAAGGTAATCGCAACATTCGATTCATGTTTTGTAATTGATCAGGTGTAAATCAGACTGCTTCTGCAACTGTATTAATGATCAACCAGGTACTCTATAAATCAATAAAAATTAAAACATTGTGGTAATAAAAATTCCCACTGTCCACGAATGAGGATTGCATCTTGAATAAAGATACATGACGGCCCATAATATTTTAATTTCAATTCGCTTTAGAAAATGAATGTTTCACCACCACTATAGTCAACAAACGTAGGAAATTGTCGAATGTTCTCGGAGATAGGAAGCTAAAAAATTATGGTGTTTTACCCCTCCATCATCTACCGCTAAAAGGTGCTATTTTTGTAAACAGCTAAATCGAACCAACTCACCATTTGAATTTTGAATGTCACAAACTGTTTTACTAAAATTTTGGTAAAATTGTCAGAAAATTTTGCGGATAACGTTGAATAAATATGGTGGGTGAGCTAGAGCAGATATGAATTTCGTTTCACGTCGATTCTTTAAGATCAATCTGTCCATTTCCGTTCGAACTCGTGTGTAGTTAGAGGATGTTGACTATGAATTTTTCTATCCCGATTGGTTGAGTAACAACTATTGTGTTTAAACACAACTAAAATTTGTTGACAGTCAAAACTCCAAACTGTTTGACAAATTTTGATCAAATTTTCAGGCATTGTCTGAGTTAAATCTTGGACAACCAGATAAAACATCTTGTACCGAGTGCCGAACAGTCAGGACCATTCAATATATCAATCAGCTCGGATCTGGTCAACGCCTAAGGCGTACACAAAAACATCTAAGGCGAACATAACCGAGGATTGGGCACGCTGCCAGAAAGTGTTCGGTCGTTTCGTCTGCTTCATAATTGCAGAGAGAGCAGAGGTATGTCCTATTTCTGATCCAAGGCTGCCAGTTAACTCTGAGCAGCTCCCCTCAGAACTTAAGGATCACCATTGCCTCATACTGCGACAGATTCCTGATGTAGCCTACCTTCAAGTCAAGCTGGCGGTACAACAAGCGATACTGACCGTTATCGGCCCTGTGGTTTAGTGGCTCACTGAAATCCAGTCTCAGCCCCTCTAGCACTATATTAGCACACTCGCCGAAACGTGCAGGGTCGAACAGATCAGTTGTCAGCGAGCCAATGAATTGTGTCGCCATACTGCGCCAAGTGTCAGCCCAACCGATCCCCCGACGAGCCATCTCTAAAGCAGTGACTCTTCTATATCGACCTGCTGGCAGCCCGAAAACTTCTTGCAAATACTTGGCGTTCAGCTTCAGTGTAACCAGGAATATAGTTTCTCTCTTTGTTTCATTGTAGACTATATAGTTTGGAGAGTTCATTGGCAGTTTTAAGAGCTTCTTCAGGAAAAATCTATTGACTTTCTCCACTTCCTCGTACCTATAGCACCCCCAAAACTGCGCTCCATAGCATTACAGTGGCCATCATTAATGCTTCAAACACTCGAAGCTTTACGTCAGTGTTTACATCAGATCTTACGTACGATTTACAAGCAGTAGGTGCCGAAGTTATCATTTTGCTGATTAGATATCCAATTACTTCGAGTATGACCCTATACCGATAGAGGTGTACTGTTACGGCTGTATCGGTTATGTATTATCAATAACAAATTTCGTTCTCTTCAACAAAACTATTTCAAATTCTAGTAAATACACCGGTAAAATGTATATAAAAAATGTGTCATTGTATTTTTTGGTATTTTTCCTAAGGTTTAAGAGTCTTTTTTTTCTATGAAAACAAGTATTTATTTTCACACTACTGTAACCTATTAGTAACACTAATATGAAACGCTTCGGGCAAACCATTTCACCACATGTTTTTTCATGAAATATGTTTCAAGTATTTGGTATTTCACAGTTGAAATGGATAGCTTTTTGTTTGAATTGATTTCATGGCAATATTGAAATGCTCAAAGGGGTGGTACGGATGAACGAATTCGAATTTTGATACTTAACTGGATGGATAGAGCGCAGTTGGTGTTAGGTGGTAGATACAATTTCTATTGATTTACTCGAACCACCAATTGTTGCTGTGAAGCAGCGAGTTGCTCATTTTCTACAGTCCAAAAATCATTACCACACGTTGGACAATTATAAATTTATTGCATCTCACACAACATCACAAGCCGCCAACACCCAACTTCCTTCAACTTCCTCCCGAGAACCACAATAGAACGTACACAAACTAAGTTGAACGAAGTTTTCAGTTTGATTAGCGAGTGTGACGCCTGCATTCTCTCCGGCTTTCAATGGAGCCGTGTTGGGGGCATCTACGATCTACGATTGAGGCGGCGTGAGGTTTCCGGGAAGGAAATTCCAACTCCACGCGAACGTTCGCTTCAAATCTCGATCACGTTCACCCGACTCCGGGTCGTCTGGAGTGGGAGGTGAGAAAACAACGAGCAATCACATCGGGTTTATATCTACCGTCAGCCCCTTCCACTCACCCCGTTCCACCGTCGGCTCTTTCTCTCAAAAAAACCCGCCGCCAACAACCCACCGCTTCTTATCCATCTTACGGCCATTCACGATTTTTTTTTTTCTTTTTTCTATTCACGACTTCCTCTTTCCGAAGCTTTCTCTTTTCCTAATTCTCGGACTATCAAAACAAACGGGCGCCACTCACCTGCCACTTACCCTTTATCTTTTCTCTCGGACTTACTCTGAGCACACAAACAGTTGCCTTTTTCCTCACCCTGTTCAACAAAATGTTTCCTAAGGCACACATTTTTTCATCACTATTACGACGCAAACATTACGTTCCTATCCTCTTAGATAGTGAAGAAACAAAATCACCAAATTGTTTGGAATTTGTTCTAGAAATTAAGCCATGAAATTCTTTTATTTTTTAATTCATCTATTATCAATATTATGTTAAGTTAATTTCTCCCTGTTTCGTAAAGTGACTGGGGAAATGATGAGCTAGAAGCAGTACATTTCTTTATACCGTTTATTGGAGACTGAAGAACAAGTCACCCAGGCAGGGTTTATATACCCGAGGGTAGAGGCTTTAGACCAATAGAAAAGGCCGTTATTATGGCCAATAAGGACCAAGGCTATGGTGGCGACCATAGTGGCCAAATATACAACTATCCCATTTGGGTCTAGGACTTAGCACCACAAGGGCCTACTAGCGTTATAGATAAGAGGAAGGTTCAGTAGGTTAAATCATTTCGTTTGTTTGTTTGGAGTTTTTCACAAGTTCTCTACCCGTCTAATGAGAAATACCTGGAGGCCAACGGAAAGAAAAAATATAAGCTGTGCAGACATCCTTGGCGATCAAATTCGCCTCTGTGAATACTCATTTTCTTAAAGGAGCAATTCTGTCTCTAACCGTTAAAAATCCGCCGCGGAACTACATGTGTTAGAATCGTTCTCAAATTTGTAGAATTACTCGGTTCTCAACGCCTTCCACCATTAGAGTGACAATTTCTCTTTGTGACGGGGATACAGAGCTTTTTTTTTAATTCTAAACGAGACCCGTAAAGCTTGTTGAAATACTCTTAATTGGAATTGAAAAAGAAAAATCGTTCATAGCTCATCTTGAAACGAATCAACACCGTCGAAAAACTGTTCAAGATTCACGTCCAAAGATGAGCTTCCTTAGCAAATGTCAACACTCCGAGACCCGAAATACGTAGAACACGTCGAAAAACAGCGAAAAGCTTTTAGTAGATTTTGCAAAAATACGTTTTGTTTCTTTTTGAATTTTAACCCAGCGTTTCGCAAAACATCCATTAAAAAAATTTGTTTTGAATAAATCGTTGAAAGGCTTAGAAGCTCATTAGTTTTTCTCTGTTTTGTATACAAAAGCACGACGTTAAAAATGTCAGTAAGAGAATTTAAAACAGCGACCCCAAAATTTTGACTTTGTTGATTTTGAATTCGTTAGCTGTTGCGGCTGCTCAAAAATTAGTGTTTTGGCATCACGGAGATAGGAAATTTAACGTTCTTTCCACCGTTGTAATCAAATTTTAATTTGTCTTTCAATTAAAGGAATTACGACCATTTTAGTGAAGTAAGATGTATTACTCGGAAACGAAGCACCTAAAATAATCACCCTCTTTTTGTTGTAAGTTAGCCGTATATCAAGTCCCCAGTATATAAACGAATAATATACCAACAAACTCTTTCCGTATAGTGGTCCAAAGGTCGATACCCGATGAAAACGGTGGTTTATCTCCTAGAAAATTATATAATAATCGACCATGAATTATTGGATGTGTGTATTTATGTATTCAAAACATTCAACACACATGATAAATTTCCCATTTCATGTATAGGTTGTCAATCTATTGTACACCTGCGTCGAGAAATACAGACTAGTTGGGAATAAAATCGTTATCGATTACCGGACCGTGTTCGGTAGGCGGTCGGACTACAGAGTCGGTCTGCAGAGCCTACGTGGCTGGAGGTAGCCAAAGTATTCCAGTATTGAACGCAATTACAAGGTATGGACGCCGATTTTAGATAATGCACTACGCTACGCCTAATGTGAATAGATTAGTGATTTACGTTGAAGTATCTAATAGGTAACCCATGTGTAATAATTCGCAGCATTTTTTTAGATAAAAAAACCAAAACTTATTGTTGAAATTGAGAAGGATGACGAGCTTGCAAGAAGGGGCTCCCAAATCTCATTTGTAGCCCCTGAGCCGGCAGTCGGTATACCAAAAACCGCCTTCAGAAGGACCATCAACACGTGGGTCAACCAACAAACCACAAGTAGATGGTTCAATATTGAAGGACATGTAAGGTTGGGGAACCAACCCAAAATTACTGAATGGCTACTTGAAAAAAAAAAACCGTAGCAAACTAGAAGCAATGATCGGCCTCATAACCGGCTTTGCAAAGTTCAACCCTATACAGGTTATTTGAGGAGACTGACGAAAACGGCATCCCACATAATACTTGAGGGCCCACCACTCACCTTTTGCAGATTTGAGCTCTTTGGAACACGAACCCCAATGAGATCTATTCAAAGCGAACAACTAATCAAGGGCCCCAAACCCCTTACCAAGCGGCTGAATCTCCTTGATTAAATGCAAAGCTCTCAGGAAACTGCAATAAACCAACGAGCTTCCGTGGTGTAGGCCATAATCCCCAAGCCGTGACAGTTTTAGTCCACATCTACGTCTACATCTACTGTTGAAATAATAATTTTTACGATTAATGCTAAATCAAGATGTTTGTATACGTCCTGATATTGAGGTATCTTTGGAGATGCGGAAGAACATACTTCATTCAATTCTTTGGAAAACAAGACTATTTCAATCCATTCTCCCCTGGATTGAAATCCCAGAGAATACAGTTCATACCTACACAAAGATCCGTTTCCATCGATGTATCGCGAGCCTACGGCGCAGAGGCGAATGGCGAGGGGGCCACGGCCATAAGTTACCTACTCACGTCCTCTTATCTTCCGGCCCCAGCATTGCCTTCCTTTGGGAGACCGGTCGTCATAATTGACCTTCGAGTCTTCACTCGACGCACAACAGTCGGTGAACGAAAACGGCACACCTATAGCGCTTGTCGGGAGTTTTACCGCAGTGCACTAAACTCAGCGCGTAACAATCAAAATTAGGGAAACCTTATTCCCGGCAACTGATGGTGCAAAGTATGAGTTAAACATACTTATTGGTATAGAAAGCATTAAAGGAATGTCTTCGAGTCCAATTTTTAAAGGAGTACACTAATGTTATATGATCCGTGTAATGGTTTTCAGCATTACCTTGTATTAAATGATGTTACGTATCACATACTAAAATCAATCAACAATTAGGAAATCCCAGGGCTCAGGTTCGTTGAACGGGGAAAGTCCGCTCCCTCCTGTGGTCATACAGGGGGCGAGGAGGAAAACCCTATTTAAGCCCTTACCATTGAGCTAAGCGCGCTAATCGTTCTCCCGACGCCCTCCGGTGTAGCCTGGCTATTGCTTTCGCTCAAACACATAGAAAACCTCTTTCACTTTCAACTACCCCTTGTGCAAGCACGTCATATACGTCTAGACATAAAGATTAAAGAAAAACCAATCATCCCTAAATTCATTCCCTGCTGAGTAGGTCAAGTTCGACCAGGGGTCTCCAAACTATTTGCAAGTGTGACACACGAATTTTCATTGTTTTTTAACGCTGATTCACGTGATTCTATCCATTTTTTGATTTGACTTAATTTTCACGGAATAATAACCAAAATTTGTTTATTTCGCGTGAAAAATCATCATTTATTCTTACTTTCAACTCTCAGATTAGGATGATTTTTTACTTGATCACTGAAGAAGGTTTTAATTTCCTATTTTTTACATTTTTCAACTAGACCTTGAAAATTAATCCCCGTAACAATCGGAAAACAGGCGCCTTGAATAAAAAAACAGACGCGATATAAACAAATTTCTGTCATAATCCCGCAAAAATTACAATATTAAATTATTTATTTATTTATTTATAAATTATTACGGTAAATTAAATAAGGCTTACCGCTTGATGCATTTTGCTTCCGAGTCTACCAAGGTAGCGGAAGCATTGTTTTCACTTTGTGTTGTTTTGTGAAAATTTTTTTGTCTCCAAAATCAGAAATTCCACTCGTATTTTGCGTTTCAGACCTGTCTGAACAATTTTGGTTCCGTGTCTGTCTGTGTGTCTGTCTGTCAGCAAATCCTTGTTAGGGGCAAAACTACACGAAGTTATAGTCCGATTTCGATGAAATTTGTGTAGATGGTCCCTATAAGTTTCATGACCCCGGATCAATAATAGCCTCTGCGCATGCACAAACGTGAAATCCTTGTTACACGCATAACTCCGGGAGTTCATGACTGATTTCGATGAAATTTTCAGGGATCGTTCGGACTGATGTAAAGATGGTCCTCGTGAGTAATAAAGAGAAAATAAAGTTTTAGCGTCGAGCTTGGATCGAACCATATTGCATACTCTATACAGTCATGTTATGGATACGAGGAAGCAATGTGCCACACCCACTTGGCAGACGTTTTTTTTTCGTTCTGAGTTTTCCATTCGGAAGAAGAAGATCTACTTCGGCACATCTACCTACCTTCTACGTTTTTATACAACATCTCGGTTGATTGTAATACAAGGTTTGTGATTGGTGGCATTCAGTTGATTGCTCTTTAAGTTGCACCAGTCTGTGGTTATCGTGCAACGCTTCTTAGCTCATTTTGACCTATTTTTCATTATATGATCTTTATCACTATAGCCGGGTTCACTTGAATACTGTAAGAAGCAACAACTTTCAAATCATGCTACCATATTCGTGGATATATGTCCATACTGCTAACCTGCAAATAGTCAATTGATATCAGTCTGGTCATCTCAAACATAGTCAATCTGTCAAGTCTTTTGTTCATTCTACTGAACTGGGCACATATTTTAGGCTGTTTGGATGTAATTATCAACTAACTACGTATTCATTTTCTAATTACGTCTTAGTAAATGTCTCCATTCGCCCATACAGGAGTAGTTCTTCATTTTCTTCAAGATATGACATACTTACAGTCCATTCTTCCAGAGCGAACATACCTAGCTTTGATTTGCTGATGCAGGCAGCTCTTACCCACCCACCATTCATAATGTGCGATGCAGCTTGTGAGAACTGCAGAATTTATTACTACACCTGTGACGCAGTTTGCGAGATCTGCAAAATTTATTAGTACACCTGTAAAGGTAGCGATGTGTTTTGTATTTCGGTACATTCTTGTTATTAGAGAGGCGAGCCCTGTGGCATTGTTTCCAACGCAACACACGCAAAACAAATTTGTAGTGGAAAATATTCGATATGTCGTTTGTTATGAAACAAATGAAACCGGAGCACGCTGTGGGATACTCGTAACATACTTACAATCTGGAACATACATTCCGCTCCACCGAATATAATAGTATGTGGTTTTAAGGGGATATATCAACTCCAGCTCTGCCACATTCGTGTGATACAATGACGAACGGCTGACTAAGTTACGGGACCCATTGTTCTGTTTTGAGGCGACCTCGTTATATATAGACTAGAGTTAGGTGGCTTTTCAGCATTTCCAACGTATCTCGTTCGCTCGTTTCGACAGCTAAGGGATTGTTTGTCCGAGCGATATAGACGGTTGAAGGCCGACTCCTGACTTCATTTAGTGCCCATTCGAAAATCCCGTGGAGTTGGGTCCTTCACCGAACAGGCCAGTTCGAGCCTCTTCAATGAAATATCGCAACGACTTCCAGAACAAAAGATGATTTAGGGACAACTCTCCTCCAACCGGCGTTTTTGCCTGGTCCTTGATGTTCCCTCTACTCGTATTTTCATGCACCACTCGAGTGAATATTTTCGTTTTTCCTTTCTGTTTCGTTGAGTGAGATAATGAAAAATAAACGTGATACCCAGTTAATTACCGATAATTTAATATGAATATTAAAACATTTCACCTCCTTTATGAGAGTCAAATAATTATTTAATTATTGAATGAATTATAATTCATTGTTTGCGATGTCAATATCATAATATATCGTCACATCATAATTTCCCACCTTCCTATAGCATTTGTACGAATATGGGAAAGTAATAATAACTTTTAGTGAATTATTTTGATCTGCTTATTTTAATAATGACTGATTTCAATAGGTAACTGAGCAACAAAACATGTTTTCAAGAGTTCAACGGCTTTATTTTCCAGAGAGTATCTTTTGATTGTATATCTGGTTATACAGGGGTGCCCCCCCCCCAAGCCTCATGGCGCTACCCCCCCCCCCTTCATGTAACAAGGTACTCCCTCCCAAAACAAAAATGTAATAAATAATTATAAGCACTCGTTAGTTTATCTAAAACTAAAAAAAGATTTATGTAGGTACTGAAGAACGTGTATGTTTTTGAAATTCTCTATGTAGGTAACATCGTATTCTCAAAGGTAACATTCAAATAGGTAAAAAACAAATATTAATAATAAATCAAAATACATAAAAACGTTAAACACTGTTTCAATCAACCTTCCCCCCCCCCCCAAACATTTTTTGGACACCCCCCAAAGGAACTTCAATGACGCAGTCTGTGTCGTAGCCCCCCCCCCCCCTTTGGGCCCTCCTGGGTTATATACCTTCAAGCTCTTGAAGCGTTGGTAGGTGATCCATTTCATATCGTCAAATTTCGGCTACTGCATTCGATGATTTGAGTGACGGTGTCAATATTCATTTAAACACCATCAGTACAGCTTTTGTTACGCACTGAGAGACAACTAAAATGTTAGAGTTTACGGAGGAAGTAATACTATCTTCTTCGGGACGTGTAAAGTGGAGACACGATCAGCTGAAAAATTCTTATAGCTAAATCAATTACTGATCTATCTCTAGAGGTTAAATGTGAATACGCTCTTGTTGAGGTATATGGAATATAGGTATAAATATGAAACGCCAAGATCGGAAACTGTACCACAGGTTATAATTGATTAACAAGGATTAGTGATTTACGTGTAAGGGTTATCTAATACCGACAAAATAATCCGTCATGGAATAATTTACAGTGGTCTTATTTGTTTCATCGTTGGAAATCCTTGAGCATGAAGCATTACCGATTCAACTAATCTAAAACTTCAATGAGGACAATTGGTCAAGGTTAAACACACAGTTTTAGGAGGCGTTTTTTAAAATTATTATTATTATTAAAATACTCATTACTGGAAATAACAAACCAAACCTAAAATTAAAACAAACATTGTTTCATCTGTATGCTTTGTGAGAGGTGAAATCACCTGCCAGAAAATTGGAAACAACAGTCTGTTGCATCAATTTGTTGATAGCTAATACGAGTTGGCATACTTTATATTTATTCTACCCTACAGTAGATCTGGTTCTTCATATACCTCTGGCTTTCTGTTTTATTGCTTTGCTGGTAACTCATCAAAATATGAACGATAACGCATTACTTTTTACAGTATCGGATTATAACTTGACCAGTTGGCCTAAACTGAACTTTTGGATCAGTTGAATCGGCAATGCGACGATATTGAACCTATGACCTCCCGAGTTGACCCAACGCTATCCCCGTTATTCCATTGAGGATGCGTCAGGGTGACACAAGCCGTTATATCTGAAGCTAATGTCCACGAAACATGTCAGGCTGGTTATACTCGGAGCGACCAACACATTCGTCTCTCTTCCATCGGGAAAAGCTGGGTCCAGGCCAAAACGGTGGAAACAATCTGAGTTGGTCGTATATTTTATTTCTACGTAAGAAGTGGGAAGCTTCGTATAGAGGCAGCAGCCCGGCAGTCTCAGTAAATCAACATAATGCGGCGTATTATGTGATGGAAGGGGAAATGAGGGAAATATGTTCCCCGCCCACAGTTTAGAAAACCGCAATCCGACCTTTTATCTTTTCTTCGCCTTTGGCTGTTTTTATTTTCTATGCGGCTGCTATATGAAAAACTGGACTTCCTTTAGCTATGAAACCCCTTTTAACTTGAAAAATTAGTTTTTTCGTTTGAACATGTTTAAGCTAAGGGTATATTGAGCAGCATAGGTACTTCTCGTAACTACCAACTCCCTATAGTTGTGAAAAGAAAAATTCGTTGACATGATATGAGATATGAGTCATCATCATTTTTCAACATAGAATTTCATTCAAAGTTTTATTAGGCTCACATGCTTAATGCCTGCCATTATCTTTTAAATATGTGTATGTATGTATAAAATAAATCGCTCACCAGTCTGGGTCTATTCTTCTATAGCAGAGTTTGAAGTTCTATGCACCCAAGGGTTCATCTACATCTTGACCATTCAATTTCGTTAAATTATTCAAATAATAATCCAATTTATTCAATATTTCGGAAAACAACAACAATTGAGTAGCTGTCATGGGAATCCACTAAGTAACAAACAAAAAAATGTTCCTACAAAGTCAAGTAAAGATTACATCAACGGTGTCGAAAAAGCTCAATGTCCTCCCTATAATAGTTCACATTCGGCAACTTTCGCTAGATTGTAAGTTACTTAGATTTGATTCAATAAGTAGTTGATTTTTTTTCTCCTGTAACATTTGATTTTCGAACTCAAGTGCACTCTCATGTCAGCTCCTCAGTTGCTGCACCATGTGCTCACTACAAAAATTATCTTGATCATTGGAGTAAGATCTGTTTTGGCAGCGAAACATCAGAAACGATTATCCTCTTGAAATATCGATTTTGACGTCCCTTCTACTAAAATCGAAGGTTCACAAATCAACCACCCGTCCGCGAATAGCTCCCCCTGTTTTGACTTCTCGCAGCTTCTGGGCGTGTTCTTGTAATCGAGTATTATTGATTAGCTGTTAATGAAATACTGTAACGAATGCTTGAGGGGCATTCAACTCCCATTCCCAGACTCCTACAACTACAGCAAATTACTTTTTCCGCTCAACTTTTTAGCCATAGTACATACCTTCACAGAAAACACGACTGTGGAGTACCTCCAAAACAGATATTCTGCATGCCATTCTTGATCCACCATTTACCGGATCAAAGATTCTCTCACATTGTTCACGAAATAATTACAAAAAGAAGATTTTCACATGGTTAATCTCAGAGGGCTTAGAGAAGTGTCGAACTTTACTGACAAGCATTTAAGTCTGCTTCGATCTTACTTATGGTACATATCGCACTAACTGCTTGGTAGTTACTGGTTAGGCATTCACATCCCAGTTTATTGTGACGACCTAATCTCCTCCCAAAGAAAGCTACCCGTAGTACCCAGGAAGGGTTCTGGACTCATCGGGAGAGAAGCAGCACCTTTCCTAGCTAGGTCGTCACCTTTTTTGTTCCCCTCAACCCCTTAGTGGCCAGGGAACCACACCAATGTGACCTTATTGTTACTGGCAAGGGTCTTGAGATTAGCTCATGCCTCGAGGAAATTGTAAAAGAGGCCAGCGCCTTAAGGGCCGCTTGACCATGTGATTAAAATATAAATTGTTGCTCAATTAACTCACCGCCCCAAAAGCCTGTCGGCACAAGAGTTTATGGCATGCACTTCTGCCTGGAAAATAGTAGCAACTGTCGGAGCGTTTCTGCAATCACCGTTCTTAGGCCGTATAGGTATGCTTGAGCCAGCTCTGGTTTGCGCTGAGCACATGAGAGCTCGTGCGAAGGCTGCTACATACTCTTATTTAAGATCCTCACCAAAAAACATGCAGATTAAAAAAATATAATTATTAAATTGGATTTAAGAGTTGCGCGATGTAACGTTCACATGTGCAAGATCCTTGACCATAAACATGTTGATTAGGCCTACAGTTTGCTTTCTTTGGTTTTTCTTTCATTCTAATAATAATGATTTTAGCAGTGGGAGAGGGAATACCAACGTCTCATTGGACACACTGTGTAAACAAGGGAAAGGGCAAGTTTTAAGTCGTAGGTAGATCGTAATGTTGACTTGATCGAATAAACTAGTTCCAAGGTCTTGTCTACTCGATATAATGAAGTTCGGTACGCTGAATGTTTTGTCAGTGTTCGATCGGATATCGCGAGTTGGGTTTCCGGCAATGGATACACTGAACGTTGGTAAGAAAAATGCGTTACACTATTTCCCTTCTGAAAGCATTCTAATGAATGCATTGTGTTTACGAATGGTAATATGGTAATTTTCAATTTCTTTGGAAATCGCTCTTCACGAGTAGATGACAGAATAGTATATTGTGACTGCTTACTAGTCAATTTCATACTCACGAATTTCGAAACATGAAATTTGCGTGGTTTGATAGGTGATTGAAGATGCCTCGGATGATCAGTATGTCTCTTCTGTTCTATTGAGTTCTACATTTTTCAAAACCCTCCGTTTCAAATTTCAGCACCGTAAATCGATTAGGAAAGAAATTGCTCTTTGGCATTGGAGACATTATAATAGTGTTTTTATATGTGATAAATTTTGATGTACCTTGAAAAAGCTTCATTTGGAATTTCCACACATTTGGCGGATCGGAATAAAATAAGCCTCAGGGATCTATCACGCGATCTCGCGCAACGCGATTTGGTGTCAAGATTGTATTTTGTTCTAAATTGTAGTAATTCATTTCTTCGTTCTTTTCTTTCAAATCGTTCACCAGCATTATGGTGGACGGAAGAAAATACGCCTTTGCTATGATTATACGAGATCAAACACATCTATTATCTCGAAGAGGCTGTTCTACTAGTAGGAGTGTTTGGTTGGGTCTGGTTCAATGAATCTGCGAATCTCGAATGAGCTAGAATTCAGTTCTCGAGCAAGTAGTAGGAAACTGTTGTACGAAAACCGTATTTATTCCGGCCCGTCCTGAAGTGGAAGAAAAGCCCTGATAATTTTAGAATTTTCCAAGTTTCAATGTCGGTTGTGAGTCGTTCAAGCGTGAGGTAAGGCTTATTTAAGTCGACGAGGCTAAGGTTCTTAGCAGTAAGTTTCCAGGTAATAGGATTGGACTTCAGGCTCCCTCGTTAGTTTTTCGACGTTTAGAGTTGCTGCCATGGAATAATTTTTGTAATAAGTTTGCTGTATTGTTGGTGTTTGAATGGTTCTCAGGCAGGTGTAGTAGGTATAATTCAAGGAGATCATTCGATTCATATAACAAGGATGCACAAGTGAGACCGAATTCTATCATCCTTTTAAATCGTATTCTCCTCATTTTAACATCCAACAATTGAAATAAATATATTGAATAAATTCAATCCACAATTTGATATGAGAAAAACGTACCTTGCCGCGTTTTTTTTTTTACTTCGCAGAGCATTGACTCAATTACTGGAAGAGAATTTTCAACCTTGTTACATTTATAATTGATTCAACTTGTGGATTCATGAGTAGAAGGAGCGTCATTCTTTATTTTGGGAGATGAAATTTTGTTTCCAAAGTGTTTTTAATGAGGTGTCTTTGTGAGGTTTGGAGGGTCGCTTTAGGTTCAAAAATTGCGATTATTCGCTATGGGTGAACTTCTGTAAAACTGAAACCTATCTCAGTTGATTGTGCGTACAAAATCACTAAAAAATTACACCCTACATGCTTATCTCAGTAAAAAAAAAAAAAAAAAAAAAAAAACAAGTTTTTGATTTGTTTTTTACCAATGGTATCTATATGTGTGGAACGATCGGGCTGACTAGAATTTAAAATTTAGTCCCGAATGGAGTCAATGTGCGAAACAACGGATTTTCAAATCAATTCTCACATCATGGCCTTTCATAGTCGTACGTATTCATTTGGTGTCCATTCATTGATCATGATTGGATTCAATGAGTTTGAATAGATATCTTCTGCTTAAGTTTGAATGATAGGTAGGAGTTCACGAGCTTTGTCGGGTTTTGCGACTACCTTAAGATCATAGATTAAGCAATGTTGACTATGAACGTTCAAAATAGCGATAAGGAAGCCCAACACGTACGTGACGTTCACTTCAGATCCTTGTGGACCGTTCGAATGATCCAATTAATTGTCGCTCATCAAGAAATAATTGGTGAGCAGATCAACGCTAATGAGCACTTGAGCGCAATTAAGACGAGATAACACTCAGGGGATAATACGTGCGCAGACTCCTTTTCCGATGATACACGGAGTTTTCTGTTCAGAAGTTGAGAAACGGAAACTTTCCCGTCTTTTCCTGGGTCTTCTGGTGTCATAACGGCACGGCGATAGAGATAATTGAGTTGCTAAAGTACCTAACTCGAATTCCCGAGTGAGAAAATCGCTAAGCACTCGTTAAAATGACGTCATTGGACCTGGAAATATTTACTTGACCCAATTCCAACTCATGAATTATAATAATTATTACAGTTAGGGATACATTTTAGTGTTCATCAGACGAATTTTCATCGACTTTTCGAGTTGCATAACTAAGTACCAACAATTTTCCTACAACCTGATTACAACGATAATGAGCTTGTCAACAGTATGAATGTGTTTGATTACTTCCCACATTGATGGGATAAGTATGTTCATGAATTTCAGAATATTTACTTGGTTACTCAATTGACCTACCTGTACGACGTCACATCTCCAACTTAATTCCCATATCATTTTGGATGTTGACTCTCAACCTACAATTTAAATTACCGCTGAGGAATATGCTGCTTCACTCTCCCTAGAAATCTTACAAACTAATCAGCTTTCTGAATAGTGATCCTATATTACTATTTAATCTGTGCATGATTTGGATGTTCATCATCAAGGCCACATCGATATCAACACTGAGCATTCGCACTTGTACGTGCTAAATCCACTATAAAAAGAATAGTTCCAATCCTATAAAAATTATTGTGAATTCTAATGAAATTGAATACAATTATTATTTTACAAATATAATCATAACTTTCTTGACAAATATTATTATATTACAAATATGAATATGATTTTGTAAAAAGCGTTGGATGAATGTGTGTGTGTGTGTGTGTGGCATCGTTATTGTCTACCGATGATATCATAATTTTTTTATTCATTTTTGAGTAACATTTAGTATATTAGGAGAAATGGAAGGGGGATTTTCAGTTATAATCAATCACTGCCCATACCTGCTGGAGTTCTCGCCGATTTTTGTGCATTTTTGTAGTTGTTTGATTAAGACTTTGGTCTAGTTTTTAAAATATAGAGGCATTTTGAACCATATGCTGTATGGAAGTTAACTGCGACAAGACGCTTAACCAGGGCCCTCGGCTAATATTAGTTAACTCCAACGAAACGGCTAAGGGTGACATACCTTTGAAGAGATTATTATTTTACCATCCCTCATAAGAGGGTAAGTCAATGGCCTAATCATCTACACTTAACTAACTAACTTTAATACTCCTCGCTTCCCGAAATTTTGCTAGATAACTCTTACCGCAGGAGGCAATGCAGTTTAAGAATCATCTATCTATGAATGATGACCTACTGTCTGTAGGCAAAATAGTTTATTTGTATTATAAGAACAAAGATGATAATAATTAACAATACATATTGGTGACTTATCGGACTACATACATAAGTGTAAACACATAAGAAACATAACAGATTCCAAAACGTTTCCGGGTCACTCAAGGTAATTATGATAATCCCTATGTTCTGGTATGTTTTGACCTCAAAAAACGTAGATTGGTGTTTAAAATGGAATGCTAAGATTACCTTCTTACTAGAACAAGGTGAGTAGTTAATACGAAGGAGAGCACGAATCGAACTAGGAACCAAGTGGTTTTACAAGTACTCGTTGGGCCACTGAAGACGGCATCAACGACGCTCTCAATGTCGCGGGTCATTACTCAGTACATTCAGAATTTTACTTACGACAAAGATTCACTTATTTGTGCAAATATTAATATGCGCAATACTATAATGAAGTCAAACTATAAACATATATAAATAGACAATGCATGTGAAACCACGGCATGGAACACATGGACTGCAACAAAAATGAAACTCTAAATACACTATAATAGACACAAAAACTTGGTCAGATACATTTTGTACTCAACTTGAAGAAATAATTAATCTTGTCCGTTTAACTGGCATTAAACTCCCCTAGTCGTGTGCCTAATGAATGCTCCTATGGAGGCTTCCGTCTATCATGGAATCAATCGTTAACGATGAATATTAAACATATGTTTAGTTTGCTCGTACTAAGATATGTTTTCTTAAAAATTTCCTAGCGTTACAAAACCTATTCTTATTTGGATTTGGATTCACGTTTAATAGGTGTGTACCCCAAATCTGTCCGTACCTTACCAATTGCCTCAGTATTGGTTGATTAATCTTCCTTCACTTTTTTTTTCGATGTTTTGGAATACGAGTTTGGCTCTAGGGCTAATGATCCATAAATTTATCCGTAAACACAAGCGCACACAACACCATCACATATGCAGGAGTTTCAAGAGCGGTGAATACGCGGAAGAACGGGGACCGAGGTTATGGTACACCTGGTTCACTCCTCGGTTCTACCATCTTGATTAACGATCAGCATTGTTTTGTTGGGCTGGCAGCTTGCCCTCTCCATCTTCCTGCCCTCTGCTTCTATCCGGCTTTTCTCTCCTCTCTCTATGAATCACGGTGTTCCTTTGGAATATCAAAGACCACTGATCTTCAGTTTTGGGAGCTCTGAACTTCTTCCTGACGTGAATCCAAACATCCACCGAGACCGCGTTACCCCTTTTCAGGCGGCCCACAAACTTACGTATCCTTATGTATCAATATAGGACCTGATAACGTTTATAGGTGGACATTACTTTCCACTCGGTTAGGAAAGTGAAATCCGCTACTATTTTATCCACTTTTGGGATTGTTTTTGGCAGTTGGGTCCCAATAAAAGAGTATTCCACAATCATATTCCTAAATCATCAAGGACGCTTGCTGCTAGGGATATGGTGGAGTCCTGCATCTCCTTACTCTTGTAATGACTTGTAATGAGGAATTGGGTCGTAGGTAATTTTTTTAAATGTTTCTCCAATTCCAATGTTATCTCGACCGACAACTAAGTCCATTAAAGGTGGCAAAATTGTTGAAGACATGGTTGAATTTAAGTTGTTTTTCCACATGTTCCTTGAATTCACCTCACCATTGACAGTTCAGATAGACTCCGCGAGAGGCTATTCCCATACAACATGAAGGTAAGCTAAGATCTTATTTTTAACTCATTTTGTAAGTAGGAATACTTTTTTCTTAGTTAAGTAAGTAGGAACTACCTGGTCTTGTTAAATAAAACTATGTCAAGAAAGTATCCTGGAATAATAGTCGACACCCTCCCACTAACTCCCAAATTACTTTACTGACATATAACTTTGGAAGTGAGGTAGTGCTGCCTGAGTCACACTACCTTCTTTACATAATATACCCTGTTTAGAAAGGTAATTGACTAATTGACTGAATGGTAATTGAATTGGTGATTTTCAACGCCGTTATGAGATCAATACTCGACTGAGGTGTGGGGGAACAGGGAATGATATTCGGTTGAGAGTGTGCAGTTGCTCTTTGTTAAAAAACTGTTTCACCTACCTTCATTCACGCCCAACTGCATAGTTTATTCTGAGACAGGGATTGATACATTATCAGTGTTCATCTTGAGGATGCACTTGAACTACTTGTTGAAGATGCCTGAATTCCGACTACCAAAAATCTTGGCTTTTGAGTTGGTGGAGAGCGCGGGTTTCGCAAAGCATTATGGGGCGCTATGTAACAAAATGAACATACCAGACAATTTATCTTCCCTTGATCATAGAGCCCTCAATTTGGACATGGATCCTTCTGGTTGCTGCATACAAAGCGGGAAGAAGATCGTTCTACCGACATCGAGTTGAGACCACCGAGAATTTCACTTTGTACCGCGAGCTGGATCCTGGAACTAGTTGTGTAAATAATCCTGAAATTCCACTTCACGTAGCACGATGGGCATTTAGGATTCGTGCTGAGGAATCTGAATGCAAATTTACGATCGGAGGAATGCTCATGTGTAGCCTGAATACGTTTACCATTTCCTTACGAAATTCAGGACAGATTGGAGAAATGCTCGATCACGGAACGAAGCGATTGCCATCCTCAACGGTCCGGATTTGATGAAATTAGAGCAATTTTAGGCGGTATCGCTCCTTCCTCATCAACGAACCTCATTTGAACCTTTAAGATTTGTGATGAACCTCAATTGTGTTTAATTTTTCCATCTAAAGCAGGATAATTTATTTTTTCCATTAAAATTTTTTTTATAATTGTTCAAAAAAAAAAAAGAACAACAAAAGAAAAAGTAACAATCTTCCGACAGACGGAACTTCTATGCCGTATAGTTTATCTGAACTGTAAAACTGTTTATCAAATTGTTGAAACGGATTAATAAACTTTTCTTCTTCTTCTTCCTCTTCTAGAAAGGTAATTGTTATATACATGACTAAACAAGATAATTCATTATCTGGCAGCAGTATAATACGGAATTTGGAATAACTTACTTCACTTCAGTTATAAACGATACAATCGTCTATTTGCATTTATCCTGGTACATAATTGGAATTGGTCTTTCACTGTGGGTTGCGATTCATTTCTGAATCTGAAGTGCAACGCACGTTTTAACTTTCAATAATGCATAGTTTTCTGTACCATGAAAACAATCGACCAAGTAAACATTTATTACGTGAGGATACATCAAAAACATGAAAGAGAATCGTCGTTTCTGCATCGTCTGATCCTATTCCTGACAGATGAATAGAGCTACAGATTTCAGAGTTATAATATTGAAATAAGATGTTTCCATGATTTTGGTGAATGGTTTCTTGATTTCAACCAGATGGTTCCTGATGAAATTTAAATGGCCCTACTTCTGTGTTTCATTTTTTTTAGGTCCGGAAAAACTTGCAGACTCTACATAGAAGAGATAATCTTGCTACGCATTAAATTTCTCGACTTTCTCGGGCAATCGTGAAGGTCCTTTTAACGAGGAGATAAATCCAAATAGCACTGTAAGCGCCGTGAGTTGAAGTGTAGCATTATCGACAACCGATTAAGTGAACATTTATTACAACATTTACGTTGGTGTGGAGGAAGAGGGGAGGATGGAAAACGAATTCGAGAGAGGGAACAGAGGAGAAATGTGGCGAATGAGAAATCATCATTTCCGGAATCGGATGGGTCATAACAGTAAAGTCCTATAACGGGAAATCTTTGTAACGACCGCTGAACGGGCGGCCCGATATTCTAATACCGTGGATTCCTTTTGCGAGAACCCCTGCAACCGGTTGCGGGGAAATGGCCTCCGCGTCGCCGCTTTCCCTTCTATCCGCTACATCATTACTAAACTCTTCTCGCTACTCCTCCTTCATCACTCATGAATCTCTATTACTCCCGAAGCTTACGGATTTGCCATGGTGTATCTGGTTGTTGTCTTCCTCGATTCGATTTTACTGCCCTTGGTAACATAGCAGGGAGGAACGATGTTAAGGACAACAGCGTTTGGTTAGCTGGGTGATTCCTAAACTAGGGCTTTTCGATCAGAAAAAAAAAAATGTATAAAAAAAGTTTCAAAATTTCTGGAAGTTTTTTATATGGATTTTAGTCATGCTCTCCAAGACAAAAAGCGCAATGGCAGCTCATGGATCACTTTTAAATTTCCGAAATTCCAATTTGATATTCGCGTCCATGACAATATGAATTGGGGCACACGACAATGTTAATGTCCATTACAATGTCGATAAATTTCATTTCGTTGCAGTAACATTTTTTTCTTGGGTTGGTAGGTGTAAGGAAAAAAATGGCATTGTATTTGGAAAAATCGTTATTATATCATTTAATTAATGTGAAAAAGTTTTTCAACAAGAATCAAAATATGAAAACCTACGTAATATTTAGCAGTATATTATACTACTTCTAGGCAGTCCTTCATATATCAGTCTTCAAAGTTTCCCAAATCACATAACTTTCTACGTGAAGTAAAAATGAAATCACGATAACCAATCACGCTAAGAAAAAAGCTTGGTAACGAAAATGACAATTTGTGTTGAATCAAACAGGAGAGATGTAATTGTCTCATTCCTGACTTTATGGAGGTTCCAAAGCCCCATGTAACTAAGTAGATTAACCAAAATATGAAACTATGAAGAAAAATAAATCTCGCAAACTCGTTTTCTTCTTAATCTCTCCTCTTCTGAAATTCTTGGTCTCCCCATTCTGCTTACCCTGTAAAACCATAAGTTGCGAAGTTACTGAACAAGTAGGTGGATTCCTAAGTAGTCGTACACTATAATAATAAGCTTGGTAAAAAAAGAAGGTAATTACTTAATTTTAAAATTGTTGAGGCACTCTGACATTGCCGTAGTCTTTTGGTAATTTGGAATGTCCACGACAATGTTAAAAACTAAAAGCCACGACAATGTTATTTTCAACTTCAAGATCACATTGTGACAGAAGTACTCATGTCTCAGGGTTCCTCCATTGCTCATTAATTACAGCCTTTAACGAAGTTGTGAAAACATGCATCGGATGGAATCTTGGTCATTAAAATGATAGAACTAGAATTATCTATTCAACATATTCCACTTACCCGATAAGTTTAAAACATCATAGCAACACATATAGTTGAATATAAATGATTGGTGAGTGCAGTCGAAGTTGTAATTTGAAGTAAAACTAGTACAATGTAGATTAAGATGACTATTCGCACTTGAAGAAACATTACTTTAAGCTTTCAAGGACTCGTGAGAGGGGAGTCGAAGTCTGAGCCTCGCTAACTTACGTTACTGAAATTTGATGTTTGGGCGTTTATCTAAATTTTCCAGTACTCTAGTTTTTAATCGAAAACAGACATCTAGTTTCCTCGATCAATCTTATCAGTATCAAAACATATTTTGATTCGATAACCGACATAGGGACTCCTACCCTTCCAACAATTGATTGAATGGAATTTGTAATAATTATAAATTATTATAAATCCTCAATTATTGAGGATGGGTGGTAGAAAATATAACTGTAGCTTGTTGTTATTAACAATCGAAAATCAAATGAATGATAAATACCGAAAGTCTAATGGAAAGCAGGAGGTGTTTGTGGGAGGACTTGGTAGATATTGCATATATTTGACATTGCAAAGTGCTCACAATTTGATGGAGTTTTCACTTTAATCAGGTAATTTCAACTTTATGAAGTTATAAATCTTAGTAACGAAGTGGCTGATGGGTTTTAAAATAGAAGCTGGGGTACAAAAGATTGAAAAAAAAAAAAGTTGTGAGCAGCTCTCAAGCCCTTTTCTAAACCACTACCACCCTATCTTGGAGAGTTTAAATACTATTAGATGAAGGAGCTTTCAAGGCTACTCTCGAAGTAAGGGTAATAACGGTGCTCCAATGCAAACAACTGTATCGGAAAATTGGCCCCTTCCTGGACTTACAAATCTTGTGGCAAAATAAGTTCCCTGCAAACCCATTTTCCATTTAAAAAAAAAAAAATAATAATAATGAATAAATAAATAAAGTGCACCATCTCATTCTACCTTGGTATGTACGGAATTCCGACTTTCTTGGATACCTGCAGATTCCTTAATCAACTAAAGTTTTGCAAAAATCGAGTAATTAGCAACTTCTTCTATGCTATCTTTTGTCATTCCATCGGAAAATTGCATGAATATAACTAGAACCAACATGCTCTGCAAAATCTTTACTTACAAAAAGGTGCCATTACTATTGATTTCAACAAGCATTGTAACTAACTGATTCAATTCTGACAAATTAATTTATAGAAACACTGAAATAAATAGAATAATTTATAGAAATGAATAAAATAAAATAATTAGTTACGTACCAACCAAACAACATTGCTAAAATGAAAATTTTAATATTTTTGATGGCTGAATTACTTTTCCTTTTTTCAGGTGAGTTTGAAATTCTCGATCGAATGTTGCTGAACCTAGACCATTGGTAAGCATATATAATTTGTAATTATATTATAATCAACTATGGAACCATAAAAACAAATTTTAATTAGGCATGCTTTATATTAATTTTTTTTTTAATTTTGATCATCATTGCTTCTCCGAAGTAAGAATGAAATACAAAGGTGATTTTGAAAGTATTAAACAAAATGGCACATGTTACGAAATACATCACTTTTGATTTGTTTTTTCAATCAATAACTTAATAGTAAGCAAGCACTACAGCAGTACATCATCAATGGCGATGTGTTCGGTATCACAAAACGGCGCCTAGTTATACTTCTCCCTCATGACACATCAGTCGTGCAGGACGTCAACATGATGTATAACCATTACTGTTTTAACTGCCTAGCCTACGGTTCCGATTTTCGAAACATTTTTCATGCTTCTTAATGTGGTCAGCGTCATCTGATTGTGTTTTTTGTATCTTTAGTAACTTTGCGTAGTCAATAGCCAATTGAATCGAACAGGATATTCTGGATTTCACCAAGACGAGATGAAAAGTATCACTACTTCCGACGAACAATTCTTATTTGTTTTACCCTTGAAAAGGTTTTCGCGATGGGACCCCCCGCCGAAAAGCGACAGGAAAAAGTGAGACAAAAGTAGCGCGTATTTTTATAATGATTTTTACTCACAACCGATAGTTGCTAAGGAAATTTATTTTCGCCATTTTTCATCTCAAAAATTGTTCACCACTTTTTGGAAAGCTGTGAATTTATTCGACACTAGGCCGCATCCCACTCTGCCAATTTTCCCCTCCTTACATTCCGGAGAACCATTGGTTACGAGTTCGTTTTGTTGACAAAACTTCTTATTGGAGTGAAGTTCTGGCTTAGTTACCTATGATTTTCAGTTACAACCGATCGTTGATAAGGTACACATTTTGGTTTGTGATAGGTGAAATAAGTGGTGTAATTTGTGGATTCAGTAGTATCCATGTCCAGAGCGAAGATCACATCGATGCACGATCCTCCTCCCTTAGGTGTATAAGCCATTAGATTCAATTCGAAAAAATCTTCAGCGGACCCCTTGGTTTGGGCAACCATCCTGAATATTCTCGGATTTCCCAAATCGTTTTGGGGTCTCTGGAAAGATTCAGGATAGATATACCTCAATATTAGAAACACTCGCAGTTTCCACCCCGAGTTTATCTCATGTATTGCACTGTAATACAACTGCGCTAAAACGAGTACCCCCGCTACGGAGAGTTTCTACTATTTACATCGGTTGAAAAGCTAGGGAATGTAATCGCCTGGATTCGCTCGGCGGGTTTACCCAAAGTCTGATGGGCACCTAAGTAAATCAAGAAACAGTTGCAACCTCGGCGGCCAATTTCCATTCTCGGAAGACTGCATTACACTAAGTGGTAGTTAAAAGATCACTTTGCAAGGGATGTCCCCCCATCTCAGGTGATGCTGTTAGCCTAATGATAACAGCGGGAAGGACCGCGATGTTAACGGGTTTCACCCAATGCTGCTCGTTTCAGTCTTTCCGGAATGATTCCGTGGATTTTACCACGCTCCACTCTCGGGCCGCCGTTCCGCCAGTCCCACTAGCGATCGGTCTAATGAGATTATCTTCCATCCGGCTTCAGGGAACTTCCTGGGAACGGGGTTTAGACTAAGTTTCGGTAATTCACCTCCACATTCCAATGATTTCAACTTATTTTTCCGACGAATATGGAAATTCTGAAATGAAAATCGGAAGAAAGAAAAAAAGAAGATTCGCTGAAAGCAAATTTTTTTGGCACGTTGCACGAAATAGTTTAATCTTATTTGCCTAATAAGGTTAAACTATTTCGTGCAACGTGCCAAAAAAAATTGCTTTTAGCGAATCTTCTTTCAAAAAAAGATTCTATTACTATGGCTCAAAATTTCAAAAAGCACCTTGAAACGCAAAGTGGCAAAGTGAGTTTATAAAAAATGTTTGACTTACGATCACAAAGGATTATTATAGAAAAAAATCAGCCAAAAATGGAGAATAGTTAGACTTATTGAATATCAATTCTTTTACACAGGAAGTTTTTAATTATGTAGAAGCATATAACATGAATAATATACACGATACAATGTATCGTGCATATTACATGTCATGTAAGTAGGGTAATTGGCTTATACGATCACGCAACATGACTGGAACAATATTTTTCGGCGGCTAATATTGAAGACCCCGGCAAAGGCGGAGGCACGTTATTGAAATGTTTACGTTGGTTTTGAAAGGAGATTAAATTCCACCATGTATTGGAAGAATTTCTTCAACCCTGCAGTGGGCCATAAAAACCTGCGGTAATATTAACAACACTTAATCTAAAACCACATATCGGATTAACGCATCCCAGTTATCTTGCAGTTATTCGCAATACAATAAAACGATTTTAAGTTTGCAACAAGGCTTTGCACAGTTTTTTTGTTTGTTTTTGATTGGTAAAGACGCATAATTTCAAGGAACTGAAAAACACGTAAACGACAAACTTGATACAAAGGTTCACGAGACCGAAATGTTACGTCATACAAAACGCCTTCGAAAGATTAGTCGGCAAGTATTCCGGGTACTATTGTTTAAATTTATTGCGGACAGACTGATGACACCATCGTTTGGAATTGATATGAGGTTTATTATTATACCGCTTTATAAATATCTTGAACATTATAGCGTCATAGGTATATATCTTCTAATACCCGAGAAAATGAGGCTTGGAGGATTGTAAGTGCGCCAATGGAGGAATTTTGCCTTATTGCCTTTATTGCTTTATTGGCCCGTGTGGAATGAAACGAATAGGAGACAATGTGCATTCCTACCTGTACATTCTCAAAAAAAGCTGTAGTATTTAGAAAATTTGCAGCATTGAGGACCCTGGGGCTTCGTTAAGGGTAACGACATCCAGGCAATCACTATCTCTACAGGTTGTCCCGGGAGTTATGCACAATCTGACTCCTACGTGTTCCAGGACTCATTTCCGAACAAAAATGCCCCATAGCAACTTTTTGCCAAAGGCCTCGTTCCCGAGTTATTCGCGATTTAAGATTTTTTCGTGTTTTCGATCTTATGTCATTCAAACCGTCATAAATCTCTCAATTTTGTAGATACCTTAAATTTAATGACACCGTTGGAAAGAGCGTTAAATATGTCAGAAAACATTTTTTTATTGCATCGAAGATGTGCGATTGCTGCGCGAAATGGCAGTTTTTTCAAAATCTTGAAATCGCCTACTTGTCATCTCGCCTAGAAACCTCATGAATGCTTGACGCAGAACTATGCAGGCCTGGTAAAACGTGCGCCAAAATGTCAGCTTTCCAACAGTGTAGTTGTTTTGGTTTTTAAAAATATTTTTAGTTGAGGAAATGGTGTTTAACTTCGGAAAAAACTTGTGTTTTCTGTCAAAATTGAGGTTTTTCCAAGAGTCTGGACGAAAAAAGGTTGGAGGCGGGATGTGCGTAACTTTTATCGCTGAATCGAATAGTGACAACGCCGGATCTCTCAAGTGACGATTTAAGCTAGTTTTGTCGGATGCATAAACCCGTTCGTTTGTGAACAGCGTCTACGGCAATTCTAAGCTGTCCGGCCAAAGTCAAGATAATCGAATAGCCGAGAGACGGCTATTTGTGTTCATTTACGATTGATTGTGATGAGCGGAAAATTGCTAAGAGGCATTTTTGTTCGGAAATGAGTTGTAAAACATGTAGGAGTCGGATTGTGCATAACCCCTGGGACATCCTGTACAACTAAAAAAGACCTCATGTTTGGAAATTGGGAAAGCTACGGTGGAGGCATTGTCTTAGGTCAGGGGCGAAGGATATGCAATGACCCGCACGACCCTCCGGTCTTGAAGGAGGGGTAGCTCTGTGCGCCGTGTATTATCAACCCCAATCTGATTTGGCGGTAGCATTGGGTGTTGCAATGTTGATAAATTGTTGTTTCTGACAGAATTCAGTTTTAGTAAAGTGTTTGTTGACTCGAATATGATTGTCCAACTGTAGGACAATGGTAAGATATTGGGGTTTAAATCGAGTTCATGTAAAGAGTTAGAGTTTAAACAAGATTGTTAAGATATTGTTAAATATCGGTGCTGTTAGCCAATACGAAATTCTCAAGCTGAATTCACAACTTCTTTTTATTAATAATTTCTCTCTGACCCAATTCTCACGATCACAACTCTACTACACAGCAACCAATGAATCACCTGAAACACTGAATAATTATTCATTGAAGTGACGCACTTCACACTTCTCCCTTCCCTCTCTGTAGGGATTCAGAAGATCGTGGTAGATCACTCGCAGCTTCCCTTTGGTTGTCTTGATCCGGTAAACCACGTCATTCAAGGCTTTCACGATAGTGCAAGGGCCTTCCCAACTTCTTTGCAATTTGAGTATCATCCCTTTGTGAAAAGCGTCAACGTCATTCATAACTGTCCAGCCAAAGTCAGGATAATCGGAGAGCCGAGAGATGGCTATTGTTTGTGTTCATTTACGATTGATTGCGATGAGTTGCTTTCAGTTGAGTAGCTATACCACAAGTGAGTATGTTGGGCTCCTGATTTTTGTGTACGGTTTTGACAGTGGTAATGTTTCTGAAGCAGCAAGGAAGTCACACTCCTCCTGTGTACAACTCACACCCTTGATATTGTTTATGTCACTAATCCTTTTTTTATCTAGAAAACTATCTTTTTTTATGTACTAATCCTTTTTTGTCACTAAGGTTTTGGTTATTACTACCAGCTATGTTCAATAGCTATAGCGCACCATGATGAATGGGAATATGCAATAGGGAAACCACGCTGGAGGAAATACAGCGAGGAAAGAGACGAGTCCCCCTGACTTTAATTTTGTTAAGTGTTTTCGTTGTTGTTTAATGTTGCGCAAATCTGTCTTTCAGCGGAGATTTGTTTAAAACATTAGTGAATCTGACAAATTTTGTCGACGCTACTCAAGTTATAATTCTCAACCTATTTTCATCATTGTTATTCGTTCAATCACACTTTCAGTCTAGTTGTTCAACAATAATTGGTAATATCTCTTTTGACGACGGGAGGGGGAATTAAGGGGTCACAGTCAACCCTTTCAACCTCTGCTCAAGCGGGGCGAATTCATGTCATTCTTTTTTTTTTGTTCAACCATGATTTTGATTCAGTATTTTAAAATATTTCAGCTCATTTAATTTTTCTTATGAGAAAAACTTTGTTTTGGTGAACCATCCTTGTTCTGCCAATTATATGAGTATCTATCTAGTGCTACAAGACAAAAACGTCACCTTATATACGGAACACAAAGCCGATTATAATTTTTGTGGCAAAAATCTACACACATCCCGTTAGAAGAGGTTCGGGTTATCAGTTGAATTGCAGGGCTGCAAAGGTTGCTGAGACAAGAACGTTCGATGGATTTATAGAACAGTCTGTCTGTTGTTAAAGTTCAACTTTTTGTCGTGTGTAAGTTATATGTTATCGTTTGCGTGAATACTGTCGACACTCAAATGATCTTTCACACTTTTATCTGTTAGGAATGCATTCAAATTACCTCTTGATCTCTTTGATTAATCTCAACGTGTTTTGCATTGGAAGCGATTGAGTTTTAATGGAATCTAAAATTCTTTTCGAAGGAGATTGATGTCAAAAATGAATTTAATGTTTTCTTTAGTCTTGGGAAATTCAAATGGTCTTTCTTTCTGCTTATTTCTTTTAAGCGCAATGGGAAAAAACCAATGTTAGAAAGAAGAAAAATTAGTTAGGTATACATGTTTTTTATTTAGCGAAACACGTTTGATTTAACTATTCAGAAGCCTTGATTCGTCCTTTTACTACCACGAAATAGTGGTGGAATTATCTATGATAATTAACGCTTATTTCTGCCCCCAAAAAAACCTTATTTCCTATTTCAATAATGCTAATTTGAAAATATAAATGAATGGTGGCTTGGGTATTTTTATGAGTAACAAATCGGATTGGAGTTTACATAGATTGATTGAATCTGATATAGATCCGATATGAAATCAAGAGAGAATTTGGTTCATGTTTAAGTGGACTTAACAGTTGAAAGACGGCAAGGGATCGACTTACCTCACAACGTTCATGGGGGAGAAACCGCGGAGGCGGAGCGATGAAGTATCGGTCCGTGTTCGCGTAGCAGTTCCAGGAACTGCTACAATTTCAATATTATTACAATTTTACCACTCAAAAAATAATTCAAGTACAGATTCCTTCTTGTATAACCTTTAATTATCACAGTGTAAAAGTTATGTTTAACCACTAGATTTTCATTTTCTCTCATCAAAACGTATTAGGTACTAATATACTTACGTCATACCAACACTTTTTACGGTCCTTACTTACTTATTACTTATTCCATGTAAATTTATTATTTAAATTTCAAACTACATTACTACAACTAATATCAATTACGTCATTACTTTATCATGACTTCGATCTTCGCCTGCACAGGATCAAACCACGGATCTACTCTTGATGAGGGATATATATGTGCCGGTTTCGGCTTTGGTCACTAATTACGTTTACAAAAGCAGTGTTTTTTTTACGATTGTTGGATAATAATGTTCGCTGAATAAGAGCTAGGAGGAACAATGGTTATTGAGCCATAAAATAATGAAGACTTGAAACGGAAACTGGACTCACTCGTATATTCGAAATACTCGTAAAGCTGTTTTACAAGGCCGATCTGGGGAGTTTCTGGTTGCTAATTAACACAGAGTAACAGATCCACTAGCTATGAAGATGTAAATAATGATGATAGAATACAATAGTACTTGTCATTGACTGAATAGAGCTGCACTATGCAGAGTTTACAGGTCTACTGTGAATAAAAATTATACTACCAACCTGTGGTACTGTATCATAATTAGCGATATGGTTCCTACCACATTCTACTTATTGTACAACTACTATTGTACAACTATCGTACAACTCTTTGAAACAAAAGATCCCCCAAACACTTTTTTCTCTCAATCTTGCTGAGTTTCTGAGTTATGTCCGTTATTCGATTTTTTGTTTGTATGCTTTAGTGATCATTACTCCATCAATTGAAGAACTAACTTCCGATACGAGTATACCATTTGAAAGAACGTTGAATGATGGGAAACCATTGCTTTCCAAACGAGCTAAGCAAATGAGAAATGAACTTGAAAAGGAAAAATTTTAATTAAAAAAATCTTCTTTTTTTTTCGAACCGCTCATCACCAGAAGTGAATTTTAGCCTAAAGTTCTTAAATATGCACCAGAATCTTAGCTTTCGAACGATATACTGAGAAAATATTTTGCATTCGAAGTAAACGGTGAAATTGATGATCGGTTGCGGAAAAACGTGGGGTTTCATGTTGTAATTTATGTTTTTCGCTCAAAATCCAGTTGCCATAAATTTACGTTGTCGTTGGATTTCGTATCTCTGTTTTCGGTGATTCGGCTGTTGAGCCTCTTGGTCATCCTCGCTCAACAAATAAAGGGCTTTCAGGAGCTCTCCCCAGGTTGAATCAACAGTTGAACAAGTCAATTAATAAGATAGTATTCGCTTAGGACTTACGACCAGGGGAAAAGGCCTGAAAGATCCCTTATTCGTTGAGCGGGAAGGCCCCAGGTGGTCACAATCAAATTTATTGAACTTTCGGAATATCAAATCCGATACCAAATTCCTTTTCTTTTTTTTTCAAGTAAATTTTACTGGATTCAAACGTTGATTTTTTCATTTACTTCAAAATTCAAGTTTTTTTTTTTTGTACCGTTAGAAAGCTAAGATTTTGACCTAAAATTTGGGATTATGCACTGAAATTCGTTTGTGGATTAAAATAACCTTTAAGTAATTTGAAAATGTGAGGATTTTCAAGATATGACAATTTGCCCTTCAAGTTCATTTCTCATCCGTATTCAAAAAACGTTGGTTCTCCATCAGGGAAATTTAACGCAAGTTCCACAAGTAAATTTCCACAAGTATAATAAATTTGAAGTTACTTCCTCAATTGAGGTAGTCATTTTCGTTTTAGTGTGCTAGTCAAAAAACGAGAAAAAAAATCGAATAACTGACATAACTCACGAACTACAAGAAATATTAGAAAAAATGTTAGGGTCGCTTTTTGTTGCAAATTGGTTGTAATATCGATACCAGTCTACTATGAGGAACCAACGGTTAATTTCCTGCATACGAACATATACAATTCGATATCCAATCTTGAAAATTCCAGTCCCTGATTCGATTATCCTCGGCGATATCATCGAGGTTACTAAGGTGTTGTTGAGCTGACCGACTTATCTCACCACACATCATGCAGCACCTCCTTCGCTTGTTTACAGAAGCTGTATTGCTTACTGAGCGAGGACCCCGGCGCATTTCCATATATTCATAAAAGCCTCTCCATCATTACCATAATATCACACCTGCTAGGTATATACTCGTATACAAGGACCGGGAAACCCGATCCGGGGATTTCTGCTCATATCAGAAAGCCCACACATTCTTATTCTGGTTGTGGAAACCCATCTTCTTCTTTTCACAACCTGTTGGGAATCCGTCAGAGGATAAAGTGGATGATGAATTCTCCCAACGAATTTTTACATAGAGAGAATCCGTAAATATACGGAATACATATCTTATGCATATAAAAATCTAGATTGAAGCGGATAAGGGATCTCGCTCTACTGAAAAAACGTTGTAAAATTACAAAGGATTATAATTTCTGTATTAGGTGCCTTCTGTGCCTTAAGAGGGTTTAAGAGTAATCAAAGTTTGAATGTTCGGCGCTTGGACACAAACTTCAAATGGTAGTGCAAAAAATCGCGATCATGTATGATAGTGCCGAACCTATTGATTTTTGGCTCCGAAATGGGCAATTTGCTTAATTTTCTTAACCGTTTTCTTCAGAAAATTTTTTCGAAATTGTCTTCACTGTTGACAGCTATTCCAACAGTCAAAGCAACAAAACCGTAACTCTCAACGTTCGATACTAAATCTTAAGATTCTCGTAGGGATTTTAGAAATCCGTAGACAGAGCCGCTTCTGCGGCTCAGGACATAAGCCGTACTCGCCAAAGCTCTGAATCTCGTTGAGCTCCTGACTGGAAAAACGGTACTTTTTCTCCCGAAATGACGGCGTCAATATTCTTAATTTGGCTCTAGAATGCAATAAAAAAATATCGCTATTTATCTCGTTATAAATAATCTTCCTTTTTTATCATATCAGCAGTTCGGTCGTAATTATTTACTAAAATTTTTTTTACTATATTCATTTTCTTCCTAACAACGCCGATGTTGACATTATTTTCCACAATCACGCTAACTTCTATCCTGGTCCTTAGAAAAGACTGAACTGAAGAACACATGGAGACATGTTGTCCATTTTGATTTATTGCCAGTCTTTAACAAGAACTCAATATACAGGGTGTCCCACGACTTGTCCCCCCCCCCCCCCCAACCTAAAACAAATGGGAGTAAACAAAAAAATTCGACATATCTTCATATATTTTGCAAGGATTTCAAATATCATATTTGAGCACCCCGCTCAACTGCGCAACCATGAGCAACTGTTTCGGAAAGAGTTACGTGAATCAATACCCCACATGATGATGAATTTTTGGAGTTGCAAAGTCCTATTGACAAAAAAGTGCCCTACTCAATCATTCGATTTTAATCCTGCAATGGTAACGATAAGGAAGTTCCCAGAGCGTTCTCCAGATCTTCCAAAAGCTTCTATTGTTGACAATGATGGAGGAAATAGGCTTCAACACCTTGGGAATCTCCGGAAGCTCAAAAGCTCCTGGTCGAGGTCAACAGTTTCCAAAAAAAGAAAATGGAGAACTATACCCATTCAGCACAGTTTCGGTATGAAAGAGCTTGGGAAGGAGGTTTGAGAGTAGGGACACCGTATCGGGTACTCCATTGCATTCCCTCCTTGCTTGAGGGATTCAATTCAACCCAAAACACTGCTAACGAATCAACTTAACCAAAAAATCATTATTTGGAAAATGATGTCGTCAAGCAGCTAAACGCTGTGCTTTTTAGCTTCCACGCGTGTCTTTTTTGTGCAGCTTGACAGCGACCTCGCCCGTACTCTTCCTTTTATCAGTCCGTCATTAGCATGCCCAGTCCAATATTATTATAAATACATAACTGATTTAAATAGTTATCTATCAATATCCTAAATATCCACTTCTATGACTACTCAAAGGTTGTGCACCTTTCAAATTTCTCAGACATTAGACTGAAAATGATACAATAAATATATAATTTGATGAAAATCATTATTAAATAAATTTATGTATCTACACATAAAAAAGGCACTGACGTTTCATGTCCTAGTCATATTTGAGAAACATTTGGATTTTTGAAGGTTAAACTTAATAAATTGATGTCACAAAAACTTCCGAAATCGAGGGGATGTTTTTTGTGCTGATTTCAACAAGTTATTCTCACTGAATGGAACCCGCCCGTGCTGCTGTCACCCCATACATACGTGCTCTTTCAATTGGGTGAAAAATAATCAATCGATATCAGCGGAAAGGTCTTCGTTGATATGATGACTTGTGCCGGGAAAAGGGGACCATCGTTATCCTTTCCGAGTACAGATAGCGAATGCGTTGTTCGAGGTTGTTTTTGTCGTTGTTATCCTTGATTTGGCTACAAGGGCTGTTTAATACAAAAATTATAAAACTTTGTGGAATAATTGAACGTTTTTTAGAACTAACTGAACACCAGTTTTAGAACTAATTATTATTTTGTTGCTCTCTCTCTCTCTCTCTCTCTCTCTCTCTCTCTCTCTCTCTCTCTCTCTCTCTCTCTCTCTCTCTCTCTCTCTCTCTCTCTCTCTCTCTCTCTCTCTCTCTCTCTCTCTCTCTCTCTCTCTCTCTCTCCCTCCCTCTCTATCTCTCTCTCTCTGCGTTCATATTGATAAAAGTAGACAATCATGTGAACGTTTAGGGAACAATATATGTTCGCTTGACTGTTTAATAAACCTTCTTGAATTACAAATTGTTACAAATCTCCAACACTACCGCTAAAGGGTAACCGCACAAGGGAAACCGCGAGCTGACTTAATTACTTTCTGCGAACTATTCCAAAGGAGTTTAACTCTGCTTCTCGCCTACGCTCTCTTGGATCGAATAGGATCGCGGGACTGCTTCGTCGTTATACGTACTCATAAATTGATCACCGACTACCGCGTTTTGCTGAATTCAACCCTTGGAAACCGTGGCTCAAAGAGAGTATAACTGTTATTGGAGTGAACTGCTATTGGACCAAGTTTCATCAGCGGTGATTATTCTCTTCTGCAGTTGCTTCAAGCGGTAAATGACATTTCCATAAATTTTCGAGACCAACGCGGCTTGGTTATTCCGATGCAGGTAGCTTCAACTTGCGCTTAACGATTATGCCAGAGGGAAACGTCATTATTTGTTATCGATGAAACCTGCAATATCTTGATTGTTATGGTTTCGTTCACCTTTTAATTGGTTATCTTCTTGAATTCAACGTGTGTAGGTGATGGAATGAATTAAACTACGCCAGGTAACTGAAATGGGACCTGACAGTAGGGGCAAATACGTATCGATATCCATATCTATCTATCTATATATCTATCTACTAAACATGAAAATCGTCAACTACGTGGGAGATTCCGAATAGAGACCAGTAATCCATATTATAAGCGAACCGAAGTTGGCTGGAAATGTAAGGTCACCTTCGGTTCTGTAAAGTAATTGCAACTGAGGCCAATTGTAAAGCAATATTTGTGAATGCAAAACAAAAAATACCCTATAAAAATCGGAAGATAAATTAATGGAAAAACCCAAAAAATTGTAAATTGTTTTTCACCATAATCAAAATTCCTTTTAGCACTTTACTTTTACCACTTTCTGCCATTCAGAGCATATTTATTTTCGTATGGGCGTCTGTCATGGATTATTTGTCCATATTGAGTGTCCACAAAGTCTGGTAACGATTGTAATTCCACAGTTTTCTTCCGATTTCATTGAATTTTTCTCAGAATGTTGGGGTTAGGCAGTATATGCTCCCCTGAAAGTTTCATTGCTGAGAAATCATAACTTCAAATTAGCTAACTTCAAATCCATCAAGTTCAATATCTCCATGGTCTAGTTGACCGGTTCCTCTCAAACTGGAAAAATAGATGTGAAAAGACGGTTTGATTGTAGCATAGAGTGTCAATATGATCGTATGATTAGCAGCTATTGGCACGCACGATTGTTTAAATTAGTTGAAAATTTTGACAAATTTAAGACGTAGTGTGTCGTTTTCAACTTCAGGGAATCGTTAATCACCGCCACAGATGAATGAGCGTTCGCCCCTGCGGTAGTTTTTGGGGTTAGACTCTCTTTCAACGAAAACTTGATATTGTTTCCATCCGATATCGATGGAAGTTCCATGAATTTGAACATTCCAGTGGGAAGATACTAATTTCCATAATGGTCTCAGGACCACCTGATAGCTTTTGCGAATACGCCTAAGAAATTCCATTTTCCCAATGCCTGATTGACCAATTTTGACACTTTAAACTCCTTCTTGAAACATTTCAATAATTTATGAATCCGTGTTACAGATATTAGTTTGCCACAGGCAACTTAGTAGACTTTATTATTACTATTTTATTTATGTATTACTATTATTATTTTTGTTTAATATAAATATCTTAGGTCTGAGAGGCAGAACAATACAAACGCGATAACAGGAAAGGCCTAACATTTCCAATGATGGACAAGGCGGTGTAAATAAAATTTAGTTTTTCATATTATGGAAGTGTTAGATTGTTTCATAAAATAAAAATTGTTTCATGATGATTCAAAACAGAATACCACGAAATAAACATTAGTTGAGTTGGTGGGGTATGGCGTGACCATTTTTCTATGCGAATAAAGTTGTTGGAGTTCTTCAGTTTTTATACATATTTATTGTGAACGTTTCGCCCATACATCTTGAGCTTCATCAGCACTAGTATTTTCTTAATTTTTTTCATTTTCATATAAACAACTGGATCCTCCACCTCCAAAAAACGTCCTTTTACTCTTTCAAAATTTCAAATTTAACAATAAAAAACACATTAATTCAAAAATTGCTCTAGTCAAAAGAATAACATGTAGTGTGATGCACCAAATGAGCGGTACAGACAGTGTAAACTAACATTAAGCAAAACAAGTTGAAGGAAGTTAGTTGTTACCAAGGTACTTCAATGAAAGATGCCTAGCTGCAATATTAATATAAAACACACAAAACTGACGACTGAGACAGCACATATAAATAACTTGGATGATCACGCCGACGATGATGCAAACACATCAAAATATTCAACACCAGAAAGACAGTTGTTTATTTAAAAATATAAAAATTAAGAAAATACTAGTGCTGATGAAGCTCACGATGTAGGCGAAACGTTCGCAATAAAATGTATAGAAACTGAAGAGCTCCAACAACTTTATTTGAAATAAACATTCGAAAACGATATGTTAAAAAATTTAGAACCCATTATAATTCCATAATTTTCTTCAATAGTCCGCCGAAGAGGGCACAATCGCGATGTTTGCCAATTAGAAAGAATTAAAAATTCCAACCTTCAAGCTATAAAAAGTCATTTACATGTTTTTTTGGCTACTTATGATAGAGTTACCTAGTTCTTTGCACTGCCGATAAATACCTGTGACATCAAGTTCCTTTCTTCTTTTCATTTTATTTCCACGCCGATATTACAGAGAATTTCTCTAACAGTTGGATTTTATTTCATAAATACTTCGTTCAACTCTAAATTACTTTTTTCAAACCTAGTAGCTGCCACACTTCTATTCATTAAATAATTCAAAAACTGAAATCACCCGTGATTATTTGAAATATATCAGTTTTCCCAATTTTATATTTATCGGTCAGACAACTATGTTCGTTAAATCGTACATAGAATATTATTTATTATCTTCTACTGGTGTATTACACTGGGGCACAGTTCAATTAATTGTTAGGTAAATGCTTGTAGATGATACTACCCGCAGAACTGAGTAATTCGAATCACCCTATTAATGGAGTTTTCCTCCAACTTACCACCGGAGTTTCATAGGAGTTCTGCTCCGAGCCTTAACAGAAATGAACGGTGTCAAATATTCACTGAAGTGACAAGTGTAGCTGCGTCAGGCTGTGAAGTTTCTCCCAAGAGGGCCCCAGCTATCCTCGCCACAATCCAAGATGAGTTTAGTTGGTACAGTAACGCAATCCGTAGCTATCACAGCTCCCAGTGCTCCCACTGGCCTCATCACCTTTATCTCAACCCTCTGTCCCACAAGACTCGTAACTTTTCGCACTTAGCATTAACAAACTAAGAGCGTTTCCACTGAAGTGATCATCATCCAGAGTTGGCCCAATGCCCCATTCAACATCAATTTTTAGATTAATTTCAAAGGATCACGTAGATTACCTAATTTTGTAATGGACCAAAGAACAAACCCTGTATTTTGAATAAATTACCGATACAAATGTAAGATAATTATATTATTAGCAATCTGTGAGCAATTTTTGGAACTAAACAGTATGACTCTCTAGCAACAGGTTAGTTGACTGTAATCGATCACATGACTGCGTCGATAGATCACATGATATTTCTTATTCTTACGAATGAAAGTCTTCAACTGTTTATTCGTTAATTCGTTAACAAAGTTGACAACTGTCTCATTCTTGTTGCCTCTTATATTTGTCTTATTATTCAATAATACACCATTGTAATCGCTAATAATAATTTGTATTAGTTATTTTAATTAATCTCATTTATCAATTTTTCCGTCCGTCCGCCGTAAGCACGACTTTTCACAAACGGCTGGAGCAAAAGATCTAAAATTTTCAGGAAAAATCCATGTTGGTCCGACAACGCCCCAATTCTCGAGCCAGCTCTCTCACTTAATTCAAAGTGCCCTTTAAGGGTTGTCAAAGTTTCGTAAAATCCCTGAAAACCTCAAAAAAAGTCAAGGCGGCCTAAATTTGGAGTCTTTTTGAAGAACTTTCCATGAGGAATCGAATGAGCCTCTCTCCAGGTCTGTAGCTCAAACCATTCCCGATGTATGGCCCGATTTATGCTGCCAACATTTGCGTTTTTTTGGTTTATTATTGCTTTTGTTTTGATATCAGTAACCTAGTGATGTAGTGAAAGTGGACACTGGAGTGAACTCCTAAAAGGATTTGTAGCCGATACATGGGTTGAAGCATTCTGATATGCATGAAACGCTGCAAATTCTTTCACTGGGGTTTATTATTCAATTTCATTCATTTGGCCTGCATTCATGATTTGAATTTCTACTAAGCTTTGGAGTGCACGTGTTTCACAGGTGATAGAGCGATTATCGAATTTCAGGAGATATTCATAGAGCACCTAAATCGGTTCTCAGCCAAAACACCTATTTGGATTGATCAGTTGATCATATATGTGTCCCTCCTGAAATTTAGCAATTTCTCCCAAATAGAGAAACCGTTTGCATGTTTTTATTGTGGGTGGGTATTGAGTTTCAATAAAAACGCTGCAAATTCTTTCACTGGGGTTTATTATTAAATTGGCTTGTGTTCATGATTTGAATTTATACTAAGCTTTGGAGTGTGCGTGTTTCACAGGTGATGGAGCGATTATTGAATTTCGGGAGGCACACAAATATGATCAACTGATCAATCCAAATAGGTATTTTGGTTGAGAACAGATTTACGTGCTCTATGCATATCTCCTGAAATTCAATAATCGCTCTATCACCTGTGAAACAGGGACACTCCAAAGCTTAGTAGAAATTCAAATCATGAACGCAAGCTAATTGAATAATAAACCCCAGTGAAAGAATTTGCAGCGTTTTTATTAATAAAATTTCTGTTATCAATTTAACGAAGTTGAAAATATGAGAGAATCAATGGATGAACCAAAATTGAATTTTGGATAACATAGAACTTGAAAATTGCAATTGCAGCACTCCGGGTGACTAACTATTAATAAAATATCAGGTCGTAGATTTGATCCTGGGGTCTCTCCAAAATTGTTTCATTAGTTAGCCAAACGTGAGCTATACTCAACCTTCCATCAGATCCGACAGAGCTTCCGTTTTCCTCTCTGGAAACTTTTTTTATTCAGACTTCCACTATTGGATCTTCAGCTCCTCCTAATCAAGCTATGATAAAAGAACCTTTTGGAACAACCTCAATTATGCACTTATGTATGTCGTACAAACTTTTAAATCGTCTCAGGGGTAGTACACAATTAGTCTGTAGCTTGTACGGAAACTATCTGCAGGGCCAAGAAACGGAATGTCTGTCATTCTGAAATCCAGTATTCTGATTGATCTATAGACATCATCAATCTTTTTTGACGAGTCACTATTCCTATTGAACACAACATCGAAAACATTGATCTGAGATAACATTGTGGATTCTTATTTTTCTTTGTAGAGGGTCTCCCGCTGATTACCCAGCCTAATCTTGTTTTGATAGCATGCAATCCAGTTTGTATGTTACGGTCAGTACTTAATCATAAAAGACATCGTTTCCTATAAGTATTTCGATAGGCGCCGCTGGATTGTCATCAGATAAGTTGATTTCCCATGATTCATCCTTATTGGCGTTATTATGACAAACTCCTCAATGAATGATGGGAACAAATATAACAACAATCTTTTGAATCTGTATCATCAGGATATTCCAATCTTATAGCGACAACCAAATTGTGTACTTTAGTAGCTTGATTTCTGTCGAAAGTAAAAACGGATAGTCTCATTATTGTGGGGTATAAGTTTCAAACGTTTCATCACAGTTTGTGCTTTGTATCTTTGCTGGCTTCCTACGTCAAGCACCGCTCTTATTACCACCCTGAGAGTGCCTTCCGGATTTGATAACTCAAACGTCACTGTTTTCACCGAATATGCCATCATGGCTGATTCACAATTAGCCGTAAGTTATTTTGTGTAAGTATTAGTCACTTCTGAGTTTTCCTGACATTGAGATGAACTTGATTTACAGTGGTGTTTTGGTTTATTATTCAACAATAAACCATTGTAATCGCTCTTTAAAAAAAAAAATTCTAACCCCCCTGAAAATTTCATGGTTTACGTTTCACAGGGTGTAGAATCCGAATCTGCAATAAAAAATTATCCGTCCGTCCGCCGTACGCACGATTTTTCCCAAACGGCTGAAGCAAAAAAGCTGAAATTTTCAGGAAAAATCCATATTGGTCCGGCGACGCCCCAATTCTTGAGCCAGCTCCCTCACTCAATTTAAAGTGCTCTTTAAGGGCTGTAAAAGTTTTGTAAAATCCCTGAAAACCTCAAAACTAGTCGAATCGGCCTAAATATTTTCCTATTTGAAGAACATACCATGAGGAATCGAATGAGCCCTTCCCCACGTCTGTAGGTCAAACCATTCCCGATGTACGGCCCGATTTATGGTGCCAACATTCGTGTTTTTTTGGTTTATTATTGTTTTTGTGTTGCTACAGTAACCTAGTGATGTAGTGAATGTGGATACTGGAGTGAACTCCCTGAAGCATTCTGATAACCATAAAAAACACGGCAAATTCTTCCACTGGGGTTTATTATTCAATTGGCTTGCGTTCATGATTTGAAATTCTACTAAGCTTTGGAGTGTGCGTGTTTCACAGGTGATAGAGCGATTATTGAATTTCAGGAGATATGCATTGAGCACGTAAATCTGTCCTCAACCAAAATACCTATTTGGATTGTTCAGTTGATCATATTCGTGGGCCTCCTGAAATTCAATAATCACTCTGTCACTTGTGAAACACGCACACTCCAAAGCTTAGTAGAAATGCAAATCATGAACGCAATCCAATTGGGTAATAAAACCCAGTGAAAGAATTTGCAGCGTTTTTAAAAATGACTTTCAATGGAAGCAAACGTTTTTTGGCGAACACTTTGACTTGGATTGAGAGTTTTCAAGGCATATCTGACAACTATCTGAAAATTGTTCTTGTCCAGCTTCAAGGGTAACTTTTCATTCCGTACTTCAATCTCATCCAATGAAGAAAATTAATTTTTTTCTTAAACTGGGACTTTCCAGAAAATATTCAGTTAAATTGTGGTACACAGCGTTAGGGGAACCAAAGTTATCTGACACCCCTAGAGCCTTGGCGTTGACTCTATCTCGATATCTTGATTTCTGATGAGTCGATTCATTGATTTTAGAAGCTCTCCACCCATGTCCTCGGTTTGTGTCTCCGCTATTTCGATAATAATTTGTGAAGAAAAGTTAGTCGAAATAATGGAAACAAATATTTATGACTAGTGTCTTCACCTACATTTTCCAAATGGCTAACATACTTTTCTTGCTGTTTTTAAACTTTAAAATTAAAGCAGCCATTATGAGAATGCACAATGATCATAGTCATTGATAGTTATCAAGAAACACGAATATAGATTTGATACAGTAAAAGTATAATACAAAATTCACTGAACTGAAATCTTTATCTCGATACTGTAATATCAGTGAAAGGGAGGTGGAAATTACAAAAAGCGCGCTCTGCGGCCTCCACAAATGTGGCATTGACAGGATTGCTGAGCCTCTGTACGGGGGCAGCGAGATGAGCTTGATTGGGCTCACTGTAAGTGCTTGTTAGGTACCCACTAGTTGTTAGCTTTCTGTGCCATCGTTAGTCTGTCGATTTAGGGAAGCGCGTGATGTTAGCGTGCCGCGAGCGTTTCATGAGAAGTAGGCTCATTTGGTAGTTTACATGATGAAAGCGCGCTCTCAAGTGATGGGCGGAGAAGATTTGAGGCAGGCTATAGTTCGTTACCCCCACCTCTGGGATCGTCGCAAACTGCTGAACCAGAAATCAGCGGTACCATCCCCGTGCCCCCATGAATTTATTGGGTTCCAATCCAAGATGTACGGAATCCAAAAAACCGAATGCAGCTCATGAAATAGAAATATAATTCAATAAATCCTTTCGTCCTTCTACGCTGTAGGTAGTTTTACAGTCAAACTTCTGGGACCTTGTTGTTGGGAACAATCACCTTGGGAATGTTGATGAGAGTGAACTCTCCACATCACTTTCAATAAATTCCTGGGCGTGAAATTGACGGGTTTTAATTTGTAAACATCTGAAACAGTTTCAAAATTATAGCATATTTTTTAATTGGTTCAGACAAACGTAAGTGCAACTTTAAGTATAGTGAAAAGATCAAAATGTATGAAGGCGCAAAATGACGACTGTGAGTTGCAAAATCCGAAGAAGGGGCTATGTTGAGTTTCTTCAATATCTTATAAGGCTTCTTCAGACTTAGATTAAAACTGTCTATGAACATGCCTAATGATTTAAACCAATTATCCTCACGGGAAGATTTTAATTATCACAGAAATAATAAACCTTTGGTAACATTTGCAGCGCTTCTACTTAATAACACTCACCAGATTATCCACTTAATCTGGGACTTGATTGATTAATTTATCTATAATCCTGAAAACTATCCAAGAACGTCGTATTGTAAGCAATTGTTTAAAGCATTTCTCGAGAAAAATAAACCAGAATAGTTTGTGTGTCTAACTGCCTATTAGCATCACCGACTGGAATGTGAGAGGAGTTACAAAATGCCAAATAAATGATTCATTCAACAAATATCAATTATCAGATAATAATAAGAGGGATAATTATTATTAGATGATGGCTAAAGGGTGTATTCTTTGTCATTACTGTTGCTGATCACCCAAATCCAAGAATTTGAAATTCCGATTGTCATCATTTTCTTCGTGTTGATGTTCTATTGACGCTGGAACCTTCTTCATTATAATTGACAGGCTTATTTACCGTTCAATGATAGTAATTGAAATAGTTTATACGAACAATTAAATAATACGACTGCGTGCATCAAAGAAAACTATGAACAGAGATGATAATGATAAACTCTCATTTTCTCACCCTACTCAGATTTATTAATATCTAAAATATCACGGTTCTGCTAACACATCCGCTAGGGAAACCCCTGGGAGTTTCTTGGCACTGCAAATGAGCTCTTTTGAAGCTCCGAAAGTCATAAAAGGGCAGAATCCCCCGCGATAGCTTCAAACTTTGAGGTCAGGCGGAATTTTCCACCAGCACCCCAAAGCCCTACCGGTGTTTACCTCAATCTTTGGCGGTCTTCCAAGATAATAAAATAAAGAGATGTGAATATCAGAATCGGCTCACAGGCGAGTGGCCGGCTATGTGGTCACTGGATCAATTTTCGCTACATAACGTCCCCCAAGGCCCACCGTATATTTTGCCCACGCACAATATCAACATACTAATATTCTCATCAGTTTCATCATTTTAATCTTAGTTTCCTAAGGTGAATTATCCAAGAGAGGTAGTTCAAGCTAGAAGTTTACTGAAAAATCGGAAACCCTAAGTAAGCTCCCAAGTACACATAAGATGTAGACTCTGTGAGTTCTGGCTTCTCGTTCTTTTGTGTATCTTTCTTGAGACTTGCTCCATCGATTTGTAATAAACTGGAGCGCCCTCTTCGTGGAACCAGCTAGTAAGCCTCTTTCATCGGTTAGTCGCTAACATTCGTACGTTAAGGCGTACTATACTAACTGTCAATAGTACGTTTCCTTTTCGGATTGTGGATTTACGTAATTTGATTCTGCTTCTTCACTACCGAAGTCGGGAAAACGGATCATCATCAGAATCAATCAGGTTTCGCAACCCGTGTAGACTTGGAAGAATGATCATTATCCATGAATCTGAATTTATATTTTCTTGGTGTGAAAAGAGCAATAAAGGCAGAACCCCAAGTATTCAATCGATTCTTAAGTCCACCAACACTTGACTCCACCTTTGAAGTTTATCATCAACTTTAATTTTCAAGTACTACGCAGCTGTTCCACTAACGAGCCATGTTTCAAATGAATAGTTTTCTACTTTCTGATATCATATTATTCCTCGTGAATAGTTGTCTAATCAGTGTGATAAACACATTAAGACCGCATCGAAATGAACACTTGGAGCATTAACATTCTTGAGCAAAAGATCCTACTTAAACCGGTTATTCGTAGATGAAAACTTGATAGCTTACCAGAAGAGCCATGTTTCAATAGGTGCTACAGAAGCTCAGTGATAGGTTTTCAAATCTGGATCGTGAAAAGTTTTGCAAGAGTTTGTGATGGATATGGTTAGTTGGCCCTTCCCGATTTCAACCTTGGGAGATGAATCGGATTTTCAAGCGTCTGGGTCATCCTCTGAGCGTGGCGGAGCATTATATCCGCATTCTGCTGAATGGAAGGGGCAAATATACCATTCATTAACCTCACAAGTTTTTTGTTAATATTTTCATACCTGCTTACGGTCAGAATCTTCTCACAGAAAGAGAAAACAATAATAATGCTCAAGCGGCAAGCCTACATGGACCTGTGAACGAACGTGCATCTTCAAGCGATATGTTGGAGTGACGAATCCCTCGTGAATAGTTGTCTAATCAGTGTGTGATGAATACATCAAGACCGCATCGAAATTACCACTTTTAGCATTATCATTACTTAGCAAAAGATCCTACAAGACTCTGAAGTGACAAATCCATCAACATTGACAATGCTTCACCTGATTCCTCGTATGCTTGATGTTGCAGTGATTTTAATGCATTCTCCTCATGGTCCGTGAGATGCAACGTATGAAGAGTGAAGAGGTATCGGTTTTTTACCGAACAATTTCACGAATGAACAATTCATATGAAATCAATGCTTTTAAATTCATAATAACGTCATTCAGTGGAGCGTAAATCACTAAGATATCATTTGAACCTATTGGTTCAATTTTTCCGGAGTCCTGTAACCCGTAGAGAAACGAAATGTTGGGTAGTTAATAAATACCTAATCTGCCGTGGTAAATATATCTGCTTGCATTTCAGGGGAAATCGTCGACAAAAACACCGGAGAGAAGAACCTGGATAATGTTCTTTGCCGATTATTGATTTCTTCTGATCCGCTGATCACATCTGACTCAAAGCAACTCTACTCTCATCATTCGAAACCCAATTTGTTATTCCAAGATTTATTGGCAATTTTGCTGCCATAGCCATGATTATGAAAATAGCGAAAAGTTATGAGATGGAGTAATTCTTCTTCATTCATCAGATCTTATTTTTTATTAACCTAAATATAAGTATACTTGATTTCGTTTGACCTTTGCAATCGGTTTTTTATTTCAATCGAACGTTGAAACACATTCCATGGCAAAATTTTGACGGTGAAACTTGTTATGAATCAGAATGAAGAAAACAACAATCGTGGGATAGTGGTGCACATTGCAGCGGAGCGTTCTTGATCAGTGAATTGGAGGTGACTTGTTAAGTTATATGATTGATCATTGATGAAGTGGGTCTTAGAATGCTCATTCGTTATGTGTTCCTTAGGTTCCATATTTGATAATCCCTTCAACACAGCAAACTGAATTATTACGTCTACAGCCTCATGGTTTGGCTTGGGATCATCCATATTCTCCACAGGATGAGAAGTTGAGTCTCTTATAAACGTCACGTCTCAAAAAAATCACCGCAGAAATAATAACTGAGGTTGTGCGGAATGGGATTTAATGAGCTCAGCTATGCTGGTGAAGGTTGAAGCTTTGAAGTTACTACTTTGCAGAACTAGGTCAAACTAACTTAGTAGTGACAAAAAGACATTTTTTTTTATTCTCCTCTTCTCGTATTTTTCTTCGGGTTTCATCCCTCTGTCAGGCTGCGAAGTAGCTTTTGATGGTGTGCGTTAATATAGACGAAATGAATAACCAGCAATTAAAAAGAGGATAGAGATTTAAAAGCTGAAAAAAAAATCAAAGAACGGTGTTTTAAACGTCGGAGTTCTTGTGTGCCTGAGGCCTTCACAACCAATTTGTGTGTTTTTTTCAGTTCTCATTCAAAAATAATTACTCCAAGTAATTCGCAGCGCTGTTTTCAAAGATTCCGCTTTGATGTGCTGCTTCGATGTTTTCAGAACGATTTCCAGTAAAAACCTGAAATTCCAAATTTAAAACTCGAAGAGAGCGGTAGAAATGCCTACAGTTTTTTTTTTTTATCTCGCGGACAAGTACAGAAAACAATATAGGTATAGAAGCGAGTTTCGGCACAGGATGGTAAAAATTTATTCAGAATGACATTTAGAAAAATGTATGGTTGGAAAGCTGGAAAGGGGGATAAGAATTGAAACGTTGATGTTTTTCCTCAATAGACCAAAAGTTGGTTTGTAGGTCAAAAATAACAAGTTTAGGAAAATAGTATGAGTGAAAATTGTTTCACACAAGATAGAATCATTATATCTAAATATCTAATTTTATTTAATCATTTTTCTTAGATATAGAGAGAGATAGGCAACATACAATGTCAGGTGGCGGAGAAATCATCCGGTCAGTCGGCATAAATCACGACCATCTATCTTGTACGTGTTGATCTCGTCCATCCTTTTCTGACATTGAGGTTTTCGTTTAGTTGACTATTTTTTGTCTTTGTTTCACAAGACAGCTATAAAATGAAAATATATAAAAGGTGTATCTACTGTTTTATAATTTATACTGGTCGACAAGCATCCTGTGAAATTGATCCGTGAAGGTTCTTATTTCATCTTAATCCTGTATCGTTCACGTTAAAATAAATTTTTCATCGCCTAAGCGTATGTGTTCCCTAAAAGCTTCCATAAAAGTTTATCCATTTTTGACACATCTGGGTGAGATTTGGATCAATAGGCGGTAGTCTACCCCTTGTGTGCCTACAAGCGATAAAAAAACCTGTCCTCATGAAGCTTAAATTTTGTAGGCTTCAGAAGTCGGAATTAGCACAGTGAAAAAATTTATAGGTACCTGAGTCAGCTATTATATAAATGAATCTTACAATTTTTTTATTCAAAACTATTCTGAAAATTAATACTGAACAGTTTTAACATCAGAATGTTTCATTAAATATTGTATTTTCCGTTCATTTTCCTGCCGTTTAGAGTTTTCTCAACAAATTCCAGGAAGAAACTTTCAAAAAGTCATAAATTTCTCTCTAATACCCCATTACATTATGGGAAGACTCAAGGCGAAAGAACCTGTTAAAGTTATATCGGTTAACAAGCACTTTTTTTTGTAAGGAATTATTCTGTAGACGGCTGATGTATCTTCTTCTCCGTGAAACGGCAACAGCTGGTCGCACTTTTTTAACTCGCTGGTTGAATAAATCAGCTTTTAAAAGGTCTAAAGTTGTATCATTCCTCGCTACTCTCCAACACAAGATAATAAGACGATATATCACTACTCAGCTCTACTTTACATCTACAACAGAAAATTCACACTTGTTAGAATTCCAATCCAAGAAATAATACAGGTAAGTACATATTGTAAACAAGAACTTTCAGACAATACGATAACAGGACTTGGACTGGTAATACCGTGAAAGAATAAAGATATTTTTTATATTTGATGTCTGAGTGAAAAGTATTTTTTTAGGAAGGAGTAAACGGTAACCGTTGCTCAAATTCCACAAGTTTAATGGATTACATCATATGATGAATGTAACGATTTTGTTTTCAGTAAATATCAACAGAGGTTCTAAGAGAGTGTATCTATGAGTGTGTTTTCGAATGTAAGACAAAGAAACTTTTCCGGGTCATCAATTATTTATGACATCAAACAAAAATACTGAAAACCATTTTAAAGAATGATATATAATCATTATAGGCAGATCAGGGGCAACGGTTATTAAACAGAGGCTAGTATTCAACATTCAACTACTACTCAAACGGAGGCATCTCTGTGAAGAAAATTATTCCATTGGATAAAACATTTAAACAACTCGCAACCTGAGTTAATATCTAACAACAATAACCTGAATACAAATATCAGGACCTATACGCTTCGGCCCGGCCTGGGGTGGGCTTAACTGTGGTGTGACTTGGTGAGATAAGTAAAATTGTAAGGCTGCAAATGATTACACATAGGTTTATCATTTCTGTTTTAGAAAAAATCTTCTAAGCAAATCACCGATTATGGGGTATTAAGCCCGTTTACACTACACGAGCATCGAGCATTCGGCGGTTTTCAAAGAGCGCGACACTAGCGAGCACCGCTGTTGACACAGTATGAGCAATCTCTGACGATCTGTAGCTCGCGAGCATTTACTGCGATAAAATGGCACCCCGTTTTGTTGTCCAGCGTTGCGGGTATAGTCGAAATCAAATCTAAGACAATTTGAAAAATGGCAAAAGTTAACGTCTAAATGGGAGAGATGTGATACCTTCAACGACTTGAATGGAACTAGATTCGATTCGATGAACATCGGTACAAGGTGTTTTCACAGAGGAGGAGAAGAACGATCATCACTTTGATGATTCGTCGGAAAACCAACATCGGGTGAACCAACCTCGAGCACGAATGCTCGTCCGAAGCCCCTGCTCGCGACAAAGGTTCGAGCAGTGTAAACGGGACTCTAGACGATGTCTGTGGTACATTACCTAAAAGCGGCACCTCGTGCGTCCACGTCTTGTAATTCCATCCTAGATGTCATAAAAAGAACCCGATTTATAGCAGAAAATTTACCTCATGAGCCTTCACCCGATCACTGCGTTTTCACACCTTGTAATCGACTTGTAGATGACCCATGAATGTTCAACCTTTACTAGTCTCTTAGTTGAAAACAAAAGCTGATATCATGCAATGTGAAGTGCACTGTACAAGGACAAGACGTAAAAATCACGAACAGAACAATTGAAATGGAATGAGATAAAATAAAATACATACCCCCACTCACTTGTCCACAATTATACAACGGAAGCTCTGAAAAATTTCAATTCAAAAGAAACTTTTGAAAACAAAATCCCAATCCAAATTTATATTATTGATCTGCAACAAAATTTGGAAATTTCGAATTTTACGAAGAGGGGAATGGGAAAGGGTGATGCAGAAAAACGTGTTTTATTCACATAATATGTGAATAAAATATTATTTAATCGATGTTTCTGAGGTTATAATTCTCAACATAATTTAACGATTCTTATCATTTCAGCCTCATTGTGCAAGACTCTGAAGGAATGGCAACAAATGGTGAAGGTTGTTGACAGTTCAACATAATTAAAGTAATTAAAATGTTAACATTCTTCTTCTCTACACTTTCTACGCTCAATTGACTTAAAGAACGCTATGCATAAGGAGCAAACAATCTTCTTTCGAAATATGGAGCAGAAAATACCATCGACTGACTTTATTTCCCCTCAGGAACCTCGTGACAATACTGATTTGAATGCTGATGAGCAGTGAGTTAGAGACTCAGGTTTCAACCCACGAATATCTTCGCTACCACCGAAAGTAATGGAAGGAATAACTGAAAGTTGAGAGTTCAAAAAATGAAAGAGCTCTGAATAAAACTACTTGAGAAACACTCAAGATTAGTTACAGAACTAGCTACGAATTATTAAACTGTTTTTGAATAAAGAACTTGGTTCACGTCTTCGAAAACTGAAAGTGCCATTGATCTTTGAAGAAATTCGTAGTTAATAAAGCTTATCGCGCCAATCCTTGATCACATTGCTATATAATATAGCAGGGGTCTCCAACTATTTGCCCCAAGGGCCGTATCATAATGTGGGGATGGTGTGGTGGGCCAACACTGGGGTCTGGGGGGCTAGTCCCCCAGCTGAAGGAGGGTCCGGGGGCCTCCTCTGGAAAATTTTGAAAATCAGACACTCGAAAGCAGGGTTTTTAAGCACTCCTAGACGAATTTGACAAATTCAAAATTTGGCTTAATGTAGGTGCACAAAATTAGTTTTTAGTGATTTAAAATATTTTTTAATTCCATGATTGGTATTAGTTTTTCATTGTTCAAAAAGAAATAATAACCCACGGGTAGCTTTCGCTAGGTCACATGGCTGACTTTTCTCCCTGTTCTGATGGTAGCCTAATTTTTTCCATTGGCGTCCGCGGGCGGCAGGCCGTACCAAATCCTTCCGCGGGCCTTAGTTCAGAGATCCCTGCATTACAGGATCGTCGCTCTATCCGGTTTTATAGATAAACGTACCTAACTACGAGTACTTGGGAAATTGTTTAATTGCCCTACCGGCCTACCCCTCCCCCTCTTCCCTGCAAGACATAAAATTCGAAATTACATGGATGTATTGAATTACTAGAGTAAAATTGGGATCCAACCAAAAAAGATTCATGAAAATCGGCCAAGAATTGCAGACCGGCCAGCGTTGACAAAGTTACGTACAAACAAACATTCGTATATACAGGGAGTAACGCGAGTCCTGCCTGACCGCTCCTCTACGTGTTTTACAACCTATTTTGGACCGAAAGTGCCTCGTAAAGTTTTTTCTTTATTTAGTTTCCGAGTTACTTCTCTTCTAAGATTTTATTCGTGTTTAGGTCCTTTCTTCATTTGACTTGCCATAACTTCTCTAATTTGCCCGAAAAATTCAAATTTAAGTATACCGTTAGAAAGAGCGTAGAATTTTTCGTCTTTTTAATGACTAAACTTTTTTTTCAAACCACAATCAAGGGACAGAAGGGAATCCACAAAGTAAATTTTGTAGAGATTTTAAAATGACCTATTTTTTAAACGTTTTCCAATCCTATTAGTTATTGCAGCAGGACTGTGCAGACTGCAAAAAAACCGCCCCAAAATGTCAGCTTTCAAGATTAATCAGATTGATTGTAGGAATTGGATTTCCCCGTGAAAATGAGGTTTGAATGTTAAAGTACGTGTTTTTTCCAAGCAAACTATTGAGTGTTTTGGAATCGCGTGTGGACACTCTCAGATCTCCCCGACTACTGAACCCTGACTAACAGAAAGGTATTTGATGATTTTTCTTTCATTTTAGGAAGGAGGGTTGGAGAAAAGAATTGAAATTTCTCTTCCATTTCCAGTCTTTAGGTACTGTATAACGAATTAAGTTGTTCGAAATGGCGTGGGTATGATTTCTTCGAATGCCGTCTATGCACTTTCAAGAATTTTGAATTGGCTCAGAAATGCATTCATAGAACTTAGTTTTTAAATCACCCCACAGGTAAAAACCCATGGTAAAAAACATCAGTTTGATCTGCGAATACCATCTGACAGGTCCATTTTGTCCTATCCACCTACGATCGAAAACGTACGTCGATCAGATACCTAAGGTAGTAAGGGAGGGAGGGAGTTGGATGTTAATTTGGGGCCAATCAATTCGTCAGACAGCTGAATTATTAATCATTCTATTGTCAATACATAATAATTAACAGCAATTATCGTTATTAGTTATCATTTTTTGTCAATAGATTTGCATTTTTTAATTAGATTGTTGATAGGGTTGATGGGAGGCAGCAAGATGACAAAGAGTGTCGTGAGTGTCCCCATTCGATTCTAAAAAACCAAAGAGTTAGCCTTTTCTGTGATTTATTTTTTTTTGCTACTTAAACTATTACACTTCATCTAGCAATATTTTACTTCATATTATTTTCACTTCTATAAGGTAAGTTTACAGCTAAACGTGACCTTTTATAGCAAGAATAGTTATGCATTAGTTTCATTGCTCTGCTTGATTAGCATAACTAAGTAAGTGGTTTCGTTCTCTTGAGTCGCCGGTATTCTTGTTGGTTGTCGAGGACGTTAAACATCTCCAGGTTCTCATGTTTGTGGAGGCGATATTCTTGCTTCCATGCATATTTTACTGTGGTTTGATTGTTGGTATCTATCTTCAAATCCCGATGAACAAAATATTTTCTCATGTACCATGGGCTTCTTAGAATTTTATTCTGAGGATTTTGTATTTTTTCAACATTTGATTAACTGGCACATCCTCAGAGTTGTAACCCGTAAGTCCAGATAGGGCGAGGAATCTGATTATATATGAGTAGTCTGTTACAAAGTGAGAGCTGGGAATTTCTTCCCAACAACTAATACATCTTTCTGAACTTTGAGCTCCTCTTTCCCTTTCTCAATATGGCTATTCCAGCTGAGTTTGGAGTCGAGAGTCATACCCAAGTATTATTAATACCCAAGTATTATCTCCATACGGTATTAAATTTAAATTGATCTCTGCGTTCAAAGGTGTCATTTTTCGGTTTGCGAAATTGATGTGAATCGATTAAGATTCGTTCAATTGTATTCTCCACTTCTTTGTCCAATTAGAGACTTTGTCAGCAGACGTCTGAAGCTTTCGTATTGCAGATTCTATCTCATCTCCAACCGAGAGAATAGCCGTGTCAAAAGGAGTTAACCTTTGAAAAAAAAAAAAAAAAAACGCGGATTTTGGCATTCAAACCTTTTATTGTGAAATTCAATTACTGCAACTAATTTTAAATCTCTCAAGGAAACTGACGTTTAAGGGCAGTTTTTTGGAGGTCTGCACATAATTGAAACTAATAGATTTGAAAAAAAAATGTAACTTTTGTTGACAAAATATACATTTTGGAATCTTTTTTGTAGAAGAGCAGTTGGACACGACTCACGTCACACCCTGAATATTGTTTTCCACGGACTCAGGTTCAGTCTTACAGCGGTCTTTAACGGAATTGTATGCAACGAATTAAGTTGTTTTTCTCAATGTTGCATTCTAATAGGTATCCCTTATTGACGAAATCTTGAATGCGTTTCTACTACTTTCCTAATGACCCTATTAGTGGGTAATACTTGAAAATTTCTTTCTTTTTGAGGATGTAGGCAGCTATAGCGTTATTATCCATTGCACACCTTAATTCCAGGCATTTACCCTATCTAGCCAACCCTGCCACAACAAAATCAGTTTGATCTGAACAAAATCTGATAAGAGAATACTCGTCCAAATGCTATCAATTTTAAAAACGGCGTCATCAGCTGCAGAAGACATCTTTTTGAAGAAGAAACATCTCCTGGTAGATTTTAGCTGTGTAAATAAGGGTACAATGACACAAAAAGCCATAATGAAAGTATCCAACAAATTATGGGCATCATTATAATGAATGCGAGCACAATTCTGCTGACTCCATCAAATTTTTGGCTCCTCAGTTTCCTATCAACGTTACATATATCATGTTTGTATTATGTACTCGAATTTCTCATGTGTTGTGGCTATTATTTACTCGATGATTAAATCGTGAAATGTAAAGAGGGGTATCGCCGTCTATATTGAGTACCTAACACAAAAAATAGGGGGAAAATATCATAACATGGAGGCATGAGCCTCAGGCTGTTAACATCCATTTCCTTCGACTTTGGGATATTGCCTCGACACGTCCTATCTGCGGGTAACTTAAACCTCCATCGAGGAAGAATGTATAAAATATAGCTCGACAGCCTGGTGTCAACATCATTGATTCTACATTACTCCGGTCCGATACGGGGTCGGGAAGCTATCAAGAACGCTGGAAGCTATGTCTCTGCGTAAGCTATGCCCTCGAGCCTCCCATATAAATCACGAGCTCCGGTAAGCCCGTAATTAATCGCCATATTCGGCTATCAAATATGAATCCAAGGTGTATCAACGCTGTGAAATACTTGACGTTCTACTGAATCAATCTCTACGTTAATAATAAATTGTTGGTGTTCAACAACGTAATACATAACCCGTTGGTTATTGGATAATTGATGATTTGTTAATACAATTCAGTTTCTGGTATCATAGAACATGATCACAGAATGGAATTACAACTATTATTCTCAGTTTACAAAGGAGTCGAGTACCCTTGCGCTCATTGTACATTCACGGATCAGCCTAATTGGAAAAATAAAAAATCCCTCTCAAAAAATGATACGACGGTTTAGTTGAGTGGTTAAAATGATCCACAATAAAAATTATTGATACATTAAGACATACATATTCAATGTACGACCAACAAAGGGTAGAGAATTCTGAGGAAAATTGAAGAACAAGACTAAGTACAACGGCTAAGCTGCCAGAATCCGACTTTGAATTAGGAATAGCCACAACTACTGCAAATTTACGTTCGCTAGTTTGCTGAATAATTTTTGAACATGCCAAACTCTGCCGTGAAACTACCTAGTCTTATTCAATTGAGGTTTCACGTCCAATTCGTGATACGTTGGGTTCTTGATGGCGGTGAGAAGTCATTATCAAAGACTAGGCCAGCAATATTGTCCGTGCCACAGGTGCATCAGTCCTGACTCATTCTCCCCAATTATAGTCAGCAATCTGTCCAGAAAACCCCAACTCTCTCCAGAATAATGCGTGTCCAGTTGGCTGACATTTGTTAACTCGCACTTCTGAAACATGGTGAAGCCTTTATATTTCTTACGACATCAATAATTCTTTTCAAAACCTTCAAAACACTATTTTCGAGACTAAATAGTCACACAACAGTGGTTATGAAGTAAATGTGTTCCTTTTTATTCAGAAATTTATATTACAACCAATCGAAATAATCGTTGATAGAATTAAACAACTGCACAGTTGGCCTGTTGTGTTTAGATTTCCAATTTCCGTTTTTACTTTTCAATATTGAACTTAAATAGTAGACTCTTGTAAGACTGAGTTATCAAAATTAAAGAGAAAGGGCTACTATTCACTAAATTGGGGAGCTTACTAAATTCTTTTACATTCAATCTACAGGTTTAACGTAAAGATCTGATAACTCGCCCAAAGGTATCAGTGGTGTCCTCAATTTGAGTTTGTTTATCTTACTGAATATTGTTCACCAAAACTTTATTTGCCGATGATACGATCATTCAAGTACCACTAAGATGGATTAGGGTATTGCATTCAGGCTTTTTGTTTTCTAATATATCTTCTGTAGTGAACTCCTTAAGGGAGATACTGCTACTATTTCTTCTTTCTCTCCTGAAGGAGATACTAGCTATGTTTTGACCCCTTTCGGTCGTTTAAGTAAATGGTGAGATTTGGCGTGTTGAAGGGAGTCAGCTCACCAAGTGGCGACACCAGCCACGTACGACCGAAGCACCAAATTTGCTTGGTGGGTAGAGAGAGAGATGGACGTAGCGCACAAAGTTGGCGTTACCAGTCCCTCGAGACTGCAGCAACAAATTTGCTGGCTACGGAGGTAGAGGTTTGTACGAAGTGGCGTTACCAGTCCCAATTGTAAGGAAGGAAGGGAAGGCCTAACCGACCGAGCAGAGTTATTACCCAAAGGCTTAGGTTAGGTAAAAATAGAGAACGCAGGTTTAGAGTTTAGGGCAAATAGGGCTTCCAGCGACTGTAGCTTTCCGGCTCGCCGGCTGGGTTTTCTATACGGACTGGAACCCAATTCTACCCTACTCCCTTCGGAGGAGGGTGGAAGGGACGACGCTACCTGGTCGGTTTGGCCCTTCTTTATTTGACAATCATTCTACAAACACAGGTGAATTCCTCACATCTTCATTTAGTGCGGCTGTTATGATGTAGCCTGATTCTGATATTATTGAGGGAAATCGAACGTTAATCAAGAATCTGATAAATTAGAATCCGGATAGTTTTAATTCGATTTTCGGATTCTACACATCTTGGAACGTTCAATCACAAATTTTGAGTGGGTCACACATTTGGTTTATTATTCAATAATAAACCATTGTAATCGCTCTTGAAAAGAGAAAATTCTAACCCCCCTGAAAAATTCATTGTTTACGTTCAAAGGGTGTAGATTCGGATCTCCGATAAAAAATTTTCCGTCCGTCCGCCGTACGCAGTACGCACGATTTCTCCCAAACGGCTGAAGCAAAAAAGCTGAAATTTTCAGGAAAAAACCATGTTGGTCCGGCGACGCTCAATTCTTGAGCCAGCTCTCTCACTTAATTTAAAGTGCCCTTTAAGGGTTGTCAAAGTTGTGTAAAATCCCTAAAAACCTCAAAAAAAGTCAAGGCGGACTAAATTTGCACTCTTTTTGAAGAACGCTCCACGAGGAATCGAATGAGCCCCTCCCCAGGTCCGTAGGTCAAACCATTCCCAATCTATGGCCCGATTTATGGTGCTATCATTCGCGTTATTCTGGTTTATTATTGTTTTTGTGTGGATATCAGTAACCTAGTGACGTAGTGAACTCCTAAAAGGCTTCGTAGCCAATACACGGGTTGAATCATTCTGATAACCATAAAAAACGCTGCAAATTATTTCACTGGGGTTTATTTTCCAATTGGCTTGCGTTCATGATTTGAATCTTTACTAAGCTTTGGAGTGTGCGTGTTTCACAGGTGAGAGGGCGATTATTGAATTTCAAAGATATGCATAGAGCACGTAAATCTGTTCTCAACCAAAATACCTATTTGGATTGATCAGTTGATCATATTTGTGTGCCTCCTGAAATTCAATAACCACTCTATCAGCTGTGAAACATGCACACTCCAAAGCTCAGTATAAATTCAAATCATGAACGCAAGCCAATTGAATGATGAACCCTAGTGAAATAATTTGCAACGTTTTTCTTGCTCGATTACCAAGGTCACATTATTCAAACGTTTCATGTTGTGGAAAATTTGAAAGCCGTACGTCGTCCGCCATCCGGTTTACTCCTAAACTACTGAACAATGGTGAATGAAAATTCGCATTTGGGGTCTAGGTGGGACGGAATTCTCAATCCCTTGAAGCTAACTTCGTTCGTAGTCGATTTAACTGTGATATAGAAGGGGCTATTTTATGGCATCTAGGATGTGTAAGATAAGATATGATTCAAACACTTGGTTTTGCATTAACGGCTACTACTTCCCAGTGACCAATCTGTTGGAAAGGAAATAGTATTGTCATTTTCTGTGAGATTAACCCTCTTCGTATAGTCAATTACTTTGTTTTTATGAAAAGCCCTCTATTACTATGTCATTACATCTTTTGATAGTGGTGAGATTTAAAATCTGCCAGATTTTAAAATCTATGACTGAGAGGAAACCATCCGTCGTTCATATATTTATGTACATAGGAATGTGGTATATACCCTCGTATATACAGTAAATATGTTTTTCTGTTCTTTTAACTTTTAAAATGTGTCTTTTTTCCATACGCTAGATACGTACATTAAATGCTCACCATCATAGTGAACTCCTTGGCTTTCCGTTATCATTTTCATTATTTAAAAGGATGGAGAGCGTAGAAACTCTACGTTCTTATGTGGTTGCAATGCTTTCAAGAGATTATTTTTACCTTTCACAAAAGTCATTTTCTTATTTTTTAACCAATTTTCCATCCAGAGTTTCACAGAATAGTGCCCTCCCACATAGAAATTATTAAGAAATGCGGCCGAGTTATTCAGAGTTATTCTACCTCTTTTTCCTTATTTCGCTTGGGAGATGAACATAATAGAAGGGCAATGTGTTCCTAACAACACGCCTGACAAACTTCACTTTTCCTAATTAAAATATTACCACTGCTATTCCAAGTTCAGATTATGCGGTTCGTCAAAATGTAACATTTTAGCTTAATTTTCATTTTCTTACGCAAGGTTGTAGTTCATTGTTAAATCTAACAATTGGTTGAATACAAACGTTTCTCAAGGTTTGGAGTTAATTTGGCACTTACTGAAAGAATTCACCTACATTCGTACAGAAAGATAACAATATACTCGAATTAAACGGACCAAAGAGTAGACTCATAACAGTAATATGATAGAAACAACACTATTCTCCCTCAAAAATAGTAACACCAATGAGTGAGATGTTAATATTATCTTACTCATAGATCATACTCATGGATCATACTATGATCTATAATTATATCTACTGAATCGGAAACATTGGCTTCGCCTGAATTGAATGCACAGAGATCGTGGTTAACATGCGAGGCTTCAGCTGCGAACGATGGATCACTTGAGATGAATAGGTATTCAGGACACGAATTATTTGTAGGTGCTTTGAGAGAGAGCCTAAACAATCACAAGTTTCTGACGTTTTTCAGATGCAAAATATTTTCGGGGCCCCTTCCCATGATTTTTTTTTCGGCGAAGCTGCACTTTTTCAACGGTACAATACGGTACGATAACCTAACTAAAAATGTATGATCAAATACCTACACCAATTAACCTACCTTTACGAACTCGAGACTTCTAGTCTACGTAGAAAATTGTCGCCGATGAGTTTCAACGCTCCGAAATTAATATACGAGTATGAGAAAAAGTAAAAATCCACCAAACACAATTTTCTGTGGTGAACAACTCTAAGGTCTAATAATATCACATTGTGTTCAACAAGCTCGATTCATCATAATATTATATCCGATATGGAATTAGTACGACAAATCCGCAGAACAAGAAAATTAACGTTCTGAAGGAGTTGATGCATGCCGGAACATTTCCTGTAACAAGTTAATATTCTGTTGTAACAAGTTTATATTCTACATCTTTCGAGATCATCTTTAACAATTTCAAAAGATCTCTACGGCCGTGTTACCCAGACGAGGGAGCTGTGTGTCTCATTCAACTTGGCAGACATTCTTTTCTCATGTTTGAGTTGAGCCACACCCCGCTGGATCAAATCTAATAATTATCTCTCTACTAACGAAGGTCTACTTCTGAGGAGGTCTGAAAAATGAATGAATCAAGAATCTGGTCGTAATAGTATAATGAAACATTTGACAACATCGAATTATTATCGGCATCTTAATCTGTACCTGCAAAGGAAACGGCAGTAATTACGTGTGCATTTGGAAGTGGTTGCTAGGAGAGTATTGGAAGACGTGGCATCACATCGGCAGATAGAGTGGGAGAACCTCCTTTGTGAATTACGTCTAGTTGCATCTTAGAAAACTCTCAGAAACCAATATAGGATGGTTCATTGACTCGGAGAATATGGATTTGTGAGGTGGCTGACGGTTTCCAATACACAAGTTAGATGAAATGGAAACGTCTGAAACCATAACCGACATCATAATCCACTTTTGCTGAAATTTTACTCCATCTCTTCATTCGTTTGCTTCTTTCATTTTTATTTGCTACTCCATTATTTCGTCACTGTCCTTTTGGATACCATTGGCTATATTCGAGGCTAAATAGCCTCTGGATCGAGGCGTATTCGATATTCGCCTGAGTTGCGAAACAGTATCGTAGAGTGCCAGTCTGTTTTGTTATTGAAACTCTACCTAATTTGTTGTTTTAATGGGTTACGGGATCACTTGCGGATGATTATTTGTTCACCGAATTCGAGCAACCCCTTTTTTTCAACCGTCGTCAGATCACCTATGCCGCAAAAAGAAACACAATTCAATTGATCAAATCGAGGCTGAAGATTTACCAAGTTTTCAAATAAGCAAAGCAGTGATTGTCTTAGAGGTCACCAAATTCTCTTCTCTCTGCGCAAAATGGTTTTATAGTGAATTGATGTTCTTGGTGTGGCAATTTGCTGCGCAAAGCTCTTGAGACTTTCGAAACACTACAACTGCTGCTTAAGTACTTCTCCGCGTGCCTTGAAAAGTTGAAGCGGAGATTCTTTCAAACGACAACTGTGATGAAAAGGGATACAGTTTCTATCGCGTTCCTGGAAAGTGCTCCCAAAGGTGCTCCTGGAGCTTTTAAACCGTCTACCGTCCGAAGCTTTTCACCTGAAGTAAAGGATCAAACTTTACGAAATTTGGCTCAAATATCTAACCTTAGTGTTCCTGGATGTGGCAGATGGATAATCAGCTCTTGGGTTGTTCACTCTGTAATTAATTATTACACCATTAAATTCCAACAACTTTTGATGTAACAGGTTCCTTGAACCAAATGAGACCACTTGACTGCACGATCATCCGTTCGCGCAATATTTGAAAAACCCCATCTTTGTGTAATGATAATCGATCGTGATTGGTCAGGTAGACGGTCTTGCTGGAGAGCCGGTCTGCGGTGCCGTTCAACAGAAGGTCTGATCGAGACCACGTGGCTGGCGGCCGCTCAAGTATTTTCATCCTGAATGTAATTACAAGATACGGCGGCGCAAGGTGACGATTTTAGATGATGTACCACCCAGCACGTCTATATTCCAAGAATAAGTGGTTCACCCAGAAGGGTTTTTTTATACTAGAATAATGAACTTCTGTGTAATAATTGGCAAAATTTGCGTTTTTTTTAGACTATATCAATTCAACTCGTATTCCTCATAATTAAATAACCGTGATAAACGTATTCTCTACGGACGTACTTATTAAGAAATTAGAAAAGAGGATCTTATTTAAAACGAAAATTTAGGACCAGAAATTGAAAACGACAATATTACCAGAAAACCATTTTTTCCAAACTTGACATAATCGGGTCGCGATGCTCAGCGTTTGGGAACCTGCATGTCATTTCGTTAAATCTGTAACTGAATCAAAGTCTGTTGCACAACTATACTATTGTTTGGGATCGAACAAAAAAATATTAAACATAAGCAGTTGAGAATGGAGAAGATGTAAATTGTAAGTTTATCACTATTACCTCCTCCATGCACCCCCTCATTATATAATTAAACTTGAATGTTCGGATAGCTTGAAAACGGAATCATCCCTAATCTCACAAAAAAGGAGCAGGAAAATAATCGGTATAAACTGCATGAGCACCACTAAAATGGATTGTTCATTATCCTCTCCGTAAACAGTAAATTAATTTTGCATGAGCTCGTTGCACAACCACCCTAAAATGCGATCCAGTAAAGAGGATTTAAAAGATCAATAAAATTAGATGAATATTTTTAAGGTATGACGATATATCAACATTGCCCTCTAAATTCACCCATTTCATAATTAACATTGAACGTCAGGAATATTCTTAAATAGTAAATCAATTTATACATTGGTCGAGAATTATTGCTTGAGTAGCGATTGAATTGGCTATAATCAATCGGTTCCCATGCTTCTCAGCAAAAGCAAAATAATTGAGGTTTTTAGATAAAGTGAGCTAAAATTGTGATCTGACGAAATGGGAATCAAGAAAATTGGTTGAGATTTATAGCGTCAGTAGCAACGAGCAAGCTCTATACGTCAGTTTCAAGACCACCAAAATTCTCTCTTCTGTCTCGAATTTTTTTTTTTTTTTTTTTTTTGTAAAATTGAGACCGAATTAGACAAAAAAATTACGAAAATTAGATCAGAGTTACATGCTGCACAGATGAAGAAGCGGTTTTAACGCAAGTATGCATTACTCAGAAACAACAGATGAGTTGTCCAAGATAGCCAAGTTACATGGCCTGTCTACTGGAGAATACAAGAATAAAATCTGTGTCCGAAGTTTTCAATTTTCAAAACTGAAAAATGCCGCCAAAACCCCAATATTCCTAGTTTTTTCATGGGCTCAGTTGGTTGCCTATATTTCTATTACTACACTAGAGGGTGTCAGTGGCGAAGTTTCAGGCAGCAAACTTCACTTGCGTACTAACAACAAGCTACATACTGTCAATCGTAGTTTTGTTATTTCGTGTGAAAATACTTTTTATCTGCATGAAAAAATGACTTTACAAATGAGTTTTGAAAATATTTTCAACAGCAGGCAAAATTTGATTACACTTGGAACTCCTCCGGCCTCCCCTCTGATTCTGCTCGGAGAGTGCACTCGGCAACTCGAAGGCTGTTGACCTGAGAACACTTGATAGGCGCTATTATTACTATTATTGTTAGCTGCTGTCCATGCAAGATCGTCAAAAGCGAAGGAGGAAAGGTCAACTCGGCTGATTATCTTAATTTTCACTACGTGAATATGACTGTTTAACGAAGGTTATAGGCCACGTGACAAATTTTTCTGGTTTGCGATGAATATTTTGGGAGAGTTATGAGCCATGAGACGAATTTCATGGAAGTGTAGTATGGCCGACTCTGTACAGATGTTTTTATTAACATATAATAGTCAAATTCCATCATTTCTTTATCTCTACAATAATTGTAACTATCACAGGCATTTGGACTCATCCTTTTGTATACAAACTTTAGTTTTCAGGAAAAATTTGGGGTTTTTTACTCCCACTGGCAAGGAAATTCAGTTTTGGTCGCAAACAGACATTTTGGAACCACAATGTACCGGTTACCTCGGACCTCCTGAGAAGACATCCCTAAAATTCTACAAAGCAGAGAGTACCCCAAGTGCCATCCACACTTGATAACTATGAAATTAGATTCGAAATCAACAACGAAGGTTGAACCATGTAGAATATTGTTAAAAATGTTGAGCTTTATAAGTGATGTAAATACAAAAATTGTAGTGAAATAGGCATTTCAAACAATTAAAGACAATGTAACGGTATGAAATGTGTTGTAGGCTACAACCTCAAAGAAAGGTAATGGAGAACAACTTCGAATGTTTTTAATTTTGTGGCTAACATGGGTAATTTGCAGCGTTTAGCCTTAAATTCGTGATTGAATTGGCTGGAAATCGGTAATTTTACCAGTCTTGTAATTTTTCAAAGCAGAATTTAGAGAGTAGGGGAAGGCGTCATTAAACGATTCGACAGTGTCGAAGACTCAGCCGTGCCTCGAATGGTGATTCAGCCAACAACTACGTGCTCCGTATCAGTGAGAGCAGGCGAAATAGATACTTGCAGGCTTGAGGGTTCATCAGACGAGTTTGTTCTGCAAGGCTCTCCTGACTCTTCCAACCACCGAATTCTCAGCCTCGCTTGAGTTGTTTCCCATCTCACCCTCACTTGATTTCCTAGGGATTCTCAAGTTTCGGCTGTGTGCTGGTTGAATTCAAGTCGTGTCATACTGGAGCAGCAGAAATCAATGAAAAGGGTAATAGATTCTGCATTGCTCTCCTACGAGTGGTAGACGACCGCAGCCCTAACGGTAGTTTTCTAACGTGTACTCATTCAATTTTTAAAATCAGCGAAAAGAGGAGAATAAATTCGCTGACTCAGTGTAGTACGTCATCTTCGAATTGGTTTCCATTATTTTCGATTTTATGAATAATAAGGTGGTTAATTTTTCTGATAAAATACAATGGAAATATTAAAAAACTTACTCTCATCCCTTGTATTGGATATTGTTCAACATTTAGCTTGAAATAATAGTTCTATGGTATCAAGTTACATAGTTCACCGTTTTAAAACTGTGGTCACCACTGGTATGACTCCTGTCTGTTTGTTCTGACTGAAAGAAACTCATAGAAGAAGTTTACATGAACGTAAGAAAAATGTTATGCAGGATTTAGGAACTCTTCCCGACGAAAAAGGAAACTGCATCAGTATTAAAAAGCCCTTAGAGCATAAGATGATATGAATTATGGACTTCAATGGGCGACAGAAACAATAAGGGAGTACATAACACGAAACGGTCATATTATGATGTAGTGTAGTTGACAAGACGAGGGGTGATAATAGAATGTATGGAATGAAGGGACCCTTTGTCAGTCCCTCGAACAACTTATCCCACCGCACTCACATGGTAATTGAGCACGGGACAACTACAATGGTTACAGTGGAATGTATATCAAAGCATTGTGCAACAAATTTATATTAGTAGGTACATCAGGGTGGGCAATGTTTTATGTGTTCACCGTTAAGGCGTTAGAACCGAGATATAAAAACTGCATTTGAATTCAATTCATTATAAAGTTGTAAGTGGAAACAAAAATAATTTACAGCTTTCGTGCAATGTAACAAAAATATATTTAGAATCATTTAAAAATAATTTAAAGTAGGAGGATTGTCGAATCGTGCATGATGCGGTGAGGAAACTTGAAAGCACGAGGTAACACAAACTAAAGTTGTACATGGTAAGAATATTTTGATTTCCAAAGACGAAGTTGCTACTATGTTAATCGGAACAGAACACCATTAATCGTGCACGACCCTTAACTATTGCGCCCAAACACGGCTAAACTATCAAGGAACTACTTCTACGTAGAGGGAGAGAGATTCCAAGTTCAGCGATACCATTCATTCGCTTAAGTAAAATTCACATAGAGCCAAGGAGAACATGATTAGGGGTGTCTAAATGGTTTAAAACATCCGCAATTTTCGTAATTCAAGCTATGTAAACATAACAATAAATAATTCAAGATTCTGATGAATTCATATGAGGGAAACATGAAAATAACTTTAATGTATTTTTATAAAGATTCATACTTGACCATTGATCTGGTAAATGAACTGGGGCATTAGGTTAATTCGATGTGAAATAATTTATTTTTAATGAATCGTTCGTGCGGACCAACCGCTTGCAGTATTGACGTTCAGTCCATTAGGAGGAGTTAGTTAATGTAGTGCTTCGTTAATAATAGCTTAACTCTTAACTAACGCAGTAATCAATCAGGGCTCACCAAGAAAAATCCAGCCGTCGAAATACAAAATAAAATTAGACCTGAAGAAAGTTCTTGGGAGTAAAAGGGAATTCGACAAATATAAGTAGGAAGCATCAAGATTTTTCATGGCTACCTCTCATAGACAAGTCCACTGATCAATAAAGGAAGTTCGTGCGACCAATTATGAGGAACAATTATTTAAGGAATCAGCATAAGCATAAATGCAAATTGAACATAAACCAATCTTGAAAATGATAATGTCACTGCCTTGTAGGACCCCATCGCGCAAGGCTTGCACAAGTACAGGTGTCCAATATTTGTCAGCTGCAAGTAAAAACCGCAATATCAGACATTCTTCATGACCCATTATAACATTGGTTCCCCAAAGGTTATCATACACATAGTCCAATGTAGACTTATATGTATAAGAATGATGTCAAAACTGGAATCGATTCAAATCTCGAAGAAGACTACCCTAATGTGTGACTGATGTCCACAGATATAAAGGAGTCCATACCTAAGTAATATGTATCCTAGTTAGGTCAGTAACAAGAAGTGCTCTGATGGTAGATAGGTGGGAAGCACTAAGTACATATGGGAAGATAGTCGTTACTTGATAAGTACGTAAATGGTTCGGAAATAAACCACCAATCCACGTCACCAAACCACACCTGGCTAGCTGCTCGGCGGAACAATGAATGGCGATCCACAAACTCTCATCGGTTTCTGTAAGGGGATGATATCAACAAACGGACGCTAATTGTTTTGTTTTTTACAGGTTTTATCTGAAACGAGCCGACGGGTCATCGAATGGTCAAACGGATTAGTATCCGAATACTTTTTCTGTCAAGCTTGGGTTGTCACTTTGTGAATGTTGAAGCAGCACAGAGAAATTAACTATATTTAGGCACCGCGTTTTAAAGATTATGTTTGAAAATTTCTTCCGTCATACTTCTTTGATGTGATCATATATTTGAATCTAGTGATACATGAAATAAATTATGAAAATATATTCTTCATTAATGGCGAGATTTTAATAGGCATAAAATGTAGATGGTGTCTTCAGAGGTCCCTATTAAACTAGATCAACATTTAAAATGATGCATAACATACTTCAACACAATGGCCACAATGGCTCAGTATACGTGATTAATGCGCATTTATAGGAACAAATGAACTTCCCAGAGATACATATTTAGTACTGTGGTTTCAAATGATTCAGACCACTCTTTTATTTCGCCCGTGGGATGGAGTTGTTTTCGGATTTGTCGATCCAGATAATTCGTTTCGGCCTTTCAGAGAGACCTTAACTAGATTTAGGCTGATCAACCCCATGAATTAATTTGAGCGAAACCTCTCTTCCCCTCATAATCATCCGCACAATCAAAGCTGATTGAGCTCATTGAGGGAGAGCAGAGACAACTGTAAGCAGGAGCGTTTCACGGAGGCGGGCAGGCCGGCAAAACGAATTCCACCCGGAACTTCGCGCGAATGCAAATGATCCCTGTCCAAAGCCGTAATTCCCCAACTAACTGTATCCGAAACATCGTGAGATCCGTTGTCGAAATTAATTAAAACGTTCGACCCCTTTCATCGGCGTTCAAACAGTCGACCGACCCCTCTAGGGCCGTTTCGTTCTAAAAATGATGCGCCACCGACAACCAGGCCTGACAAAGCGGCGCTCGTGTGTATCGTACTAAGGGGGGGTCGGTCAACCGATATCAGGAGAGTATTATAGAAACTGTCCGCTTGAAAACCCTGATGCGAGCTGACAGCACGCATTATAGGGCCTACGGTGATAAACTTTATACAGTTTATAGTATATATTTTAGATAAATTGTTATTGAATAACCATAATCTTTGGGGTTTTCAACTACATACGTATAAATGAATTAAAGACACCTGTCATACTCGTAGCATCATTCAGGTTGTTTCTTTTCAATGTTGAATTACGATTCAAATTACTAAGCAACAGTTCATGAAGATTATGCACAATAGAATAATTATGAATATTAGCTCTAGAACTTTGACAAAAAAATTAGTATAACAGAACAACGTTCATGAATTCAAATCTGAACATTACTGAACATAGCAAAAATTGTCTATTAAATGCTGACGATCGAATCAGCTGAACAATTGTAATAAAATTTTGTAAATAATTCTTTTTAATCAAGTTCCCTGATTTGCAGACAAGTAAAGTATGTGTGGGTGTTTTATTTAATATCGTTAGATTTAAATTATTAAATTCGTTGGTTCAATCATTGTGTCATGTTAAGTATTTAGATATCAGCTTTGGTAAAAAAATCAGGGACCGGTAAATTATTTACATTTATACAGTTCTATTTATGACGAAGTTAACCCTCTCGTTTTTCACATACAGATTGAAGTCAAATACAAGCCGTCAAGACACACTGATCAACTGAAGATAGGGCGAAAATGGAATAGAAATAGAGTTATTTCGAAGACGTTTAGGAAAGACATTTCGTCCATTACAAGGAATAGACGTGCCCATGTTACATAATATACCATAATAATATAATATAATATTTGCTGAGACTTTGGGGAAAGGGAAAGAAGAAAGAAATGATTACAAAACTTGTTTAGTTACTGAAACACTATTACATTTAAATTGTTCCATCCCTATTCACTAGAACATTTCCCGAATAACGTTCCCATGATTCCATGTTCATAAGACCTTGTTGATATCAAAGGAATCGGTAACTGAATAAGTCTCCTGATCTAGGGTCACTGTTCAATAAGGTCCTAGTGAGTATTATCTGCAACAAAACAGCACACTGTCGACATTTCCCACCTTAAAATCGAAGTGATTGGAATGCCATATTTATCCTTCGGATATAATCTACGGTAAATCGCACAATACCACTGGCGTTGGGAAACTTCAATTTCTGCGAGATAAACCCGATGGCGGGGAGTACGCAATAAACACTAATTAAGATAACTGGGGTGAGGAACTCCCAGTTATTGCTGTGTCCAAGTTCCCCCCTCTGATGGGGATTATTGGTTGTCCACTTAATTGGAGTTCCTTCACACTAGGCCCATCATTTCTGCATGACTCCCAAATGCGAGGACCATATGAAAACCACTGGCAAGTTGGGTGCTCAGAATGGATTCCTGGCTTATTGAAATATGGACATATTGAATTAGTTGGAGAATGAAGTGCAAGAGAAAATATTTAAGACTAAAACCAACAATAATACCATTGAATACGTATGTCAAAATGGGGCAACAGTTCATGTTTGTAGATCTACAAATCTTAACTCTATCTCTATGACATTAATAACACAGCTCCACAAAAAAAAGTGTCAAGATCCGGTTTTTTTGCCCTTCTTACTTCCAGGAGGTCACGTCCTCCCTCATTGCAGTTACGTACTAATCTCCAGCAATATTATTCAAAATTATTCTTCATCTTTCAGCATGGGTACCACCTACTTGTCCTCGAGTATTGTTTGAGTGCTGCATATTAAAAGAACTTTGAATGAAGAACATAAATAGTATTTTGAAAATTTGATTTCGTGGGATACTCGTTGTAGTTGGGATCACCAGGAACATCATTTTTGATGTTCAACAACATGTTTATTGCCTCAGATGCTTTTAGTTTGTGATCGATAGACCACTTCAATTGATCCAATCAACTCACCTGGTATGCTGGACGTGCATCCGTTCACACTTTCTAAGAGCTGAAAACTAGAAGGAAATGTTTGTGTCAAGTATCGATTTTTTATTACGCATGTCTTCACCGACTACCCTCCAAATTCCATCAGATCAATAAATTAGAATCTGATATAGAAATTGATTAGTGGATTTTACTCTTGCGCAAGTTTGGAGTGGAGCACAGATTGTTGAACGTTGTCATTCAAAGCGCCCGCCCCACAACTTCTCTGAAGAGTAATCAAAATTGGATGAAAACTGTAGGAAACGTAGATTATTTCAACGATTTGCGGAGAACAAATATACATACAAGGAACGAATGTCGTTTAGTGTGATCTGAATTTTGTAATCCAAGTTGTGATTTCGATTTTGATGGAAAAGAACCCTGAACGCGAAAGCGGTGTTCCCAATACGAATTTGTAGAGTGGGTAGCAATGTAGTTGGATTCAATAGCTACAAAGTCGTGTAATTATTGAGTTAATGCTCACAATCAAACACCACACAAAGACGTCTTCAAATAAGTAATAAGAGAACAACTCATAAGTTTCTGAGGTGCCCTACGTAACAAGTTTCCTATTTTTGGTCATTCTGTACTGCGGTGTTGAATTGAAGTGATGTGGCGCTTTCTTTCTTGGTGCCTTTTCAAAATTGGAGCCTTGACAACTTCATCTGGCTTCTAAATAAGTTTTCCCGGGTTGAATCCTAATTAACAGCAAACATTTTAGAACAGTTCTGCTAGAAGGAGTGCCGTAACAGGTCCCATTCATTGGGAGTAATAATTCATGTTTTGTTCGTTGACTGACGGATCGCTAACAACGAAAGTTGGGATTGTAACCCTTTTCAACGTACCTTCCCTGAATGGAGAAATTTTCAATTTCGTAACTCATTATAAGTTGGCTATTCGAGGAAACAGGTACACAAATTTTAGGTACATATTATTTTATCCTTATTGTGCTTAGTTTTTATTATTATTATTGTTCAATAATTCTATTTTGATTTTTTCAATCTAATGAAAGATGTTTGTAATATTATACTAAATAAACAGCGCTTATGGATCGTTGACTATTGAGAAGGATACCTAACTAATTATTATTTCTTTTTAATAGAGGGCTTAGCTAAATACGATATGAACAAAACAATACATGGTGCCAGTGGAAATTAGGAGTATCCTCACAAAGGTTATATTCGAATAGTGGGAATGAAGATCAAAAAATGATTTTCATCGATCGAAATATGATGAAGATGCATTTGATCAAAAGAGCGCCACTTCAAAGTATCCAACCACGTCTTTAACTGGTGATTGGAGGAGGATGTCGAGGTGACTCGATGTGGTTCTCTAGCGAGGTGTTTTGCACAAGAACTGATTGTTGAGGTGGGTGGTTGTGGAAAATGGGACTCAAAAGAGGCTTAGGCAACGAATTCGAAACGTGACAGTGGTAAACACAGTTTACATCGGCCAGGAGCGTCGGTGATTCCTTTACACTAAGGATCAGCATCTCGCCCACCGAAAACGTGATTCTGTTGAACTTCATCTCATAGCTCATCGCGGTGCATTAGGATACCAAAATAAATAGATTCGCGATGTTTCAGTAAGCTATGAAGTTTATAAACTATCTACCGCAAAAACTTCCAACAGCTAAGCTGATTTATGGAGACATTATAGACAGTATTGCACTGACTGATGTATACTCCAAATTAAAAGAATGAGTCAATGTAAATTGAATTCACTCTTACATGCAATGGGGATTGAGGGAGGACTTCCTGTCCGATCCACAAAGAGCGACCAGTGTGGACAGATGCAGAAGGCCCGAGGGTAATCGCAAACCGGCTGATGTCATCGCGGATCAAAGGAAGGTGATCGGCGAGGGATAGAAGTTCTCAACGTGGACATGCGGGTCTCCCCCACTCGGATCGCATTTTTCGTGCGAAATAATTCTACAGAATCAATCTGTCTAAATTATTTAGTAATTCTTTCTCAAAATAGAGACATTTTCTTTTTAAAATCATAGAAAATAATCATAATTATCATAGATGATCCTTTTACAATAACTTCCCCGTTTTCGGCAGTTCAAATACATTCACAATTTGATTTTACCATATTTTCTGGAAATTTTCAAGAAAGGTTTCTTAATCCAGTTCGGAGCTTCATTAAACTATTGATGGATTTCAGAATTTTCAACCCATATCTTTGGTTTGACCCTAATTCATGCGTAACCCTTAAAACGTCGATTCTTCAACCTATTTCAAATAACTGCATTTCATTTTTAGTACGATTATTTGTAGAATTGAGGTATAGCGAGAAGGATCCTAGAAACGTACGAGGACGGTCGTCACGTCCGCACTTTCTATAAATTTCCGGATCACCTGGCCGATAATAATCTTTTAACTGCTACATCATGGAAAAAAAGAGATGAAGTTCAATAAATTAAACAAAAAACCTTATCAACAAAGCTTTTATTTGAATGCCCTAAAAAGAAGGAAATACGTTTTTACTTACAATTTTTATAAATTAATTTCAGGGGGATTCCGGAAAGAGCTTCTTTTTTACCATGCATTTATTCTCAACTTTAACTTCCTCTCTACAAGCTCTTCCATTTGAAACCAATATTCAACAAGCCCTTTCATTTGATACCCATATTAGAAATGCATTATCAATTACTGTTCCGCCATCTTGGATCGTTCGCCATATTGAATTTAGAATGACGTAACACAACTAATCGTGTATTGTCATCCAATCTGAACGTGCATACATAATTTCAGCTTAATCGGGAGTATCTGCTTCAAAATCGGGTCACAAGATTCCACCCAAACATCCTTACATACATTGCAAGTTGAATAAAAGCTTTTTAAAACGCCCCTATATTCTGTGGAGAAACACGTTCAACGAGATTTCACACCCAATCATGTGATTAAGGTACGAAGCCTGTGAACAGTAGGAATTTATAACAAAACGCTTTGGGCGTTGGGGCGGGGGAGGAATTACGACGGATTTCACGAAGATGAGAGTTGTGACAGAATTACAGAATCAATATTCGAATTCAGCAGACAACAGAAGAAGCAAGGTCGAAATATCCTTGAGAGACTCCAAAAGTGGCATAGGAAGCTCGAAAAGCAAACCATCAAAGCAAATTATATCATTCCGAAACAAAATTCGAACGGTTAGACATTAGTAATACCACTGAAACATACTGTCATTTATGTAAAGTTGCGTGATAGCGTAGTCGTAATAAAAGAACTCCAGGTGATAATTAGGTAGTCCTTCAGATGCGTCTTTTACTGCTGTTGATAGATTGTGATCTTCAGAAAATTTTCGCATTAATTCCCTTTAAAAATTTCTTTGAAGGAATCTATGTTCTACTATTCTATGTTGTTGGTATTTATGACTCTGGATGTATTACGGGATTTTTTTTCGAAATATTTCTATATTCTTAAAGGAAGAACCCATTGATTTCACTGTTGGTTAATATTCATTTTTCGATTTTCAGATAATGAAAATGCGAAATGAACTGGTACTCAGAGCGAAAAGAAAGTTTTTGAAGTCGACTCGGACATAGGGGAACATCAAGTAAGTCAATTATCCATCTATAACCGATTTTATTCTTTTTGACATTGCTCTTTTGTATCAATTTTTTGTGTGAACGTTTTTCTGTTACTTTTTTCAATCTTGAAAAATGGAACGGAAGTTCTAGATTAGTTTTTATTTGTTACCAGTCCGTAACTAAGTACATATAGCTTCCACATAATTTATGATTGAAGCCTAATTGGGTCGTGATTAATTGAGTGGCACCTACAGATGATTTCATGTATTCCCTCCTAAACACTCCACAACAAACTACTATTATTAAAGCAGATTCTTCGCCCTATCTGGACCTATGGAATTCAACTATGGGGTTGTGCCAAAAAAACAAACCTAAAAAAAGTACAAACATTCCAAAATAAAATACTGAGATGTATTGTAAGTGCCCCCTGGTACATGAGAAATTATGATATCCATAAGGACATGAGGATAGAGACCGTCTATGAAAGAGTTACCAATTACGCGAGGAAGCGCGAACAACGGCTCCACAAACACGAGAACCCGGAGATCCTTGACGTTCTGGACAATACGGATGAACTTTCGGCGCTTCAAGAGGAAAACACCATTTGGCCTAGTTGTGCAAAGTGCTATAAACTGATTTATTACAATATTATTACTATGTATGCTATCTAAAGACAAGGTATTATTGAAAACCTAACCTACTTACTGCTGTGTCTACAATGCTATGGAAAATATCACAAGATGAAAATTTATATAGGTAAATTTCCTTATCAACTGCCTCTAGGACAACGACACCAAGATAACTCCTGTTTGCAGCAATTTCAGCCATTACTTGGTCCAGTAGTCGAAGATATGGGATGCCTTACATGTATGGACAATGTGAATATTTATGATGTAATTTAGGAACATATAACCTCTACCAATGTTAACTCAAATGTAAATACTAATTTTAATTTGCAATTTATCATAAAATATGTGTTGTGTGGTTGAATGGATTTATTTCGCCTAAGCCAAAATAAAACAATTATAAATATTCATAAAACAAGAATTCACCACACATAACATTTCTTCTCACAACTCTTCTACGACTAGTCATCAAACCTTGGAAAATCTTTGAGGATGAATTTCTCATCGTATGATAGTGGTCTTGAGAAACGTTCATTCCAGAAAGTAACTCCCGTTCTGCTACGCTTTAATCATTTGGAAACAACTCACCCCAAAATGAAACTCTAAAAAGAAAAATACATTTCGTGAAGCAGGGTCAGGAGAAAGATTTTTAACCTTTTATGCCACTGAGTCATGAAACATGTTGATGGGAAGATGCGTGCTATGCCCTTGCTCCTGATAAACATATGGACTGCATAAAAACATAATTTCAGGTTTTATCTCGTTCAGATCGCTCTGTCAAAATTACAAAATAAAGAAATTAAAAAATAAACAGGAGCACATTAGCATGTGATTCTATTCTGATTGGATAATGTTGAGTTTGAGTTATGATATAACTGTAGCAAGTGCACTACACTGTTGAGCTAAAGATGGGAGGGGTTGAGCATGGCATACAAAATATTGAATTTCAGTTGGTAAATGTTTGAGTTTGACATCGGAATTGATGGAATTCTTGGAAAGTGTCGTGTTTTCGTTGGACATGATGAAATTGATTTGGTAGACGATGAATTTTACTTCGAACATGTTAGATTGGACTTCAGAAATGATGAATTAGATATGTGATGTGTTAAGATTGACTTGGGAAACAATTAATATCTAAATCGAAACCCACGTACACACGCACTAAGCATAAATTATGAATAGCTCTTCAAACCATATTAGTTTAGCACTAATTCCGCTATCCACAAACATATCCCCCTGCCACCTCCTGAGTTTGAGTGACATCGGACGGTTAGATAGTATGAAATTGCGGTTAGAGAAATTCGCATTCGCCCAAACACACAAGCTGATCACGGTCTTCAAATTCGGAAGGTAATCCACATTATACATGGAAATTCCAACACAATCAACATACAAGTATGGTCGTATTAGTAGTTACTAGAAAGAAGTTGAAGGAGAAGAATGGTTAAGCGTGACATTTGGTGTAACACTTAACGAATGCTTGGGTTTCCAGCGTCTAGTGAACGATTCGCTGTCGTGTAATGCGGGACAGTTGGGCAATCAACGGAATCCCGCTGATAACACTCTCGTTCTGTTATGGTCCAACTTCAGTATGCTTACATGTACATCATCAGTTGTACATAGCGTTCATACTCAATCCAATTTGAATCTACTGTCTTCGCCTCCATTAAAGTTTCGTCAAATTATATGAGTTCACCTTGAACTGATGAACTCATCTTTTGGCGAAGGAATGCCGTTTTGTTTGAAATTTTGTTTATACTTTGTTTTTTATATTGTTGACATCTTGAAAAGTGAACAGACACACCTTTAAGGGGGAAATGGATTAACAAAAATGGAGGTTCGTGGGACGGTTACGAAGGTTGATAACAATGAACCAAAAATTGGTGCAAAGCAAAACAATCTTTAAAATCTGCGGAAAGCACAAAGTGGTTGGCCACGAGAAATTGTAATTATTGGGAAATAACCAATAAATATATGTTCTTTAAAACGGTGGAAATGGTTTCCGATGGTCACTGGTTGTGGATGTATGTTCTTTTAGTATCTTGGGATCAATGGTTGAAGATAAATACTTACTCCTAACTGCAGTACGATAACCACCATATCTCCGTAGCAGGGGCGTATTAAAACAGCATAGATGTATGTGCACGACTAAACTAATAAACCAAAGAAATAGGAAAATCCGTTCATTGAAGCTAACGAAAAAAGACTGACCTAATCGTGTCTGAACCAGTGCGCGAAATGTAACTTCTGGGCTCCGGAGTGCAGCTCGGACCAATGAGGTGGACGTGAGGAATATAGTAGGATACTGAGGCGGAATTTTGGGGCATTTTAAGTTTGCACTGAGAAGGGTATATGCGAATGATCTATAAGACAGCTTAAAAAACCAAAACCAGGGCACAGTCATTACATGCTCCTCGTGTGGGGCGCACCAGGAGTATCCTATCATTTCGGTATCAGTGCCATATAACCGCTCAGTGTAGCAGTATTCGAAGTTATTTATGAGTCGCCTGTTTACTCCATAAGAGCGAACCGTGCGATGCGAATCTTGTTCATAAACATTTCCAAACGTCCAATTTGAAATGTTCAAATCGCATTATTTGTATTTTCTTAGGTAGTTCATTAAGAATAACTCTGTATGGTCCAATGTGGTAGTACAATGGCATGCATCTACCGGGATATGCATTCCTCGAATATCCGGGTAAGGGGCACCCCCACTCACCGCACGGAAAAGACGATAATCAACGTTCTACAATGTAGTTCGCAAGATAGACTCACCCTACCGGTTTGTTATAGGGAAAATCAGGAGATTATGATGAACTCCCTAAACATAATGATTCCTTTTTTTAGATACTCGGAACGTGACTTCAGTTTGAGGGTCATTATGATATCACAACAGCCTTTATCACGCTCCGAAGCTATCAGTATGGCCTGCCGTATCATTTATCTCTGCGCCTGTCACACTTTGCTGACACACGACCAACTCCGTGATAGTTTGGCTTGATTACAGCCAGCGAAGCGAGTCTTGAATAATGAACTTGCTCCCAACTAAAAGCAAACACTCACGGGTCGCATTGCCGGCATTCATATTAACGATTTAAGAGGCCAACGTTTGAGATCTGATGGAATTCATTTTCGTAACGTTCAAATGCTGCTCGAGACCGAAATAGGGTGATATAAATTGAACAGTAATCTGTGCTCTGCCAAGCGTTTCTGTAAGATCAGGCCTTCCTATTCTAATTGCTTATATCTTTTGATTTTAGTGTCACAATTATCAATAAACAAGAAGAACTTCAGTTGAAATACACATCGCGCCAACCACATTCTGGCTAAAAATAGCTAGTTTATTAGATAATAATTATGGACTAAGGCAAACAACGAGAAAATTAAACTTGTGGATATTGGTGTTCGCAAAGTGCATTCAGTGAGATAGAAGGAAACAATCTACTACACAAAGGTTAATTATTTCGGTGGTAGATAATTTTCTACGCAACTCAAACTTGAAATATTTATCATAACTAGTAAACGGATAAACATAATATGTTAATACAATATTATAGTAAGGTATCTTATTATTCCTAACTGACCCTAGGCACCTACCTAAATCAATAAAAAGACAACCAAAACGTGAATAATATTCAAATTATATTTTATTGCATAATATGCAAATAAACATTAGGTAAGAAATTAAATGGATTGATCGAGATAGGGCAGGTTTTCAAAAAATTTCAAGTTCGTCTGGTATACTGAATAGATTCATTCCTGTTCAAGATCCGGATCAAAATGTTGTTATTGTGAACAAAAAAAATTTTCAAATAGTGGAATTTTTGATTTTAGAGACAAAAAAATTGTGTCACATATCCTTTCCGATTAAAATATATTATGTTGGTATCTCTTCCGAAGGATTAGTATTTTCCGCTAAGTTAATATTGGTTATGGAAGAACGACGCGGAGGAAAATCAATTGAATACGTGAAAAATGCAAAAGGTATGAACATTGAATTGAGAAACGAATTACCAACGCCAGAAGCTATACGTGCAAAAATCATTTTAGAGAGTGAGGCAAGAAAGCTGAATAATAAAGGATACGTAATAATAATAAAGAATCTTAAAAAGTGAGTGCCAGGAGCAGCTCAATTCGCTAGCGTTTCCAATACCAACCCTTGAAACGACGGCCAGTAGCTTTCAATACAATAAACGATCATGGAAGATGAAACTGAATCTAGTGCTTATTTATTAGTTCATATATAATGTCATTATCGTTATGAAAAATTGACATTGGGATATCTGAATGTAATAATTCATTTTTTAATTTATAATTGAAGTTGAGGTAGATGGAGAACGAAATTTGATTACGGGGATTTGTGTGACGTCAACTGCCTTAATCCTTCGTCGTTATGACGGAAATCCCTTTTGCGATTCTTCTCGTGCTAATTCGAACGAAGAAACTCAATTGTTCGTCCATTAGTAATAGGGAATACTGGTTCACAACCCCATTTACTAAGTGGGACATGGTTGCAAGCCAATACAAATCAACAACAAAACGCTGCAAATTATTACACAGAGGTGTATTATTTCTACATTAGATAACCTTCCTAAATAAACCGTTGATATGAATACATTAAACGTAATCTGTGATCCAGTATCTAAACTCGGGACCTCCAACCTCCATATCTGGTAGTTGCATTCAAATTGAATATACCTGGGCTAACGCCAGGGGCGCGATCTAGCTCAGACCTCCCAGTGGACAGGCTCTGCCAACCTGACCTATTAAGTAAATTATAAGCGAATAGACGAGCGTGCAATAACCCGGTTGGTCGAATTCAAATAATTTTCTTATTTTGAGTTTTCTCCGAAACAAATGGGTTTTGATTCGTAACTCAAGGTCTACCAAACATTCCCATCAGCATTTAAACATTATTAATTATATAGCAAAAAGCTTTTCAAAATTCACTTATGTTATGTAAATTCCTGAACGACGTTTTTGTGGAAGTGTTCGTCTCTAGAACAACCAGAGATTGTCTAATTGTGTTACAAGCATTTACTTGAATATTTAAACGCAAATAATTAACTACAATTCCTTTTTAAAAAAACGTTGCAAATTCTTTCACTGGGGTTTATTATTCAATTGGCCTGCGTTCATGATTTGAATTTATACTAAGCTTTGGAGTGTGCGTGTTTCACAGGTGATAGAGCGATTATTGAATTTCAGGAGATATGCATAGAGCATAGAGAGAAAGAATTTGCTGCGTTTCTTATGGTTATCAGAATGCTTCAACCCGTGTATCGGCTACAAAGCCTTTTAGGAGTCACTCCAGTATCCACATTACTACATTACTACATCACTACGTCACTAGGTTACTGATATCAACACAAAAACAATAATAAACCAAAATAACGCGAATGTTGGCACCATAAGTCGGGCCATAGATCGGGAATGGTTTGATCTACGGACCAGGGGAGGGGCTCATTCGTTTCCTCGTGGAGTGTTCTTCAAAAAGGGCACTTTAAGTTAAGTGAGAGAGCTGGCTCAAGAATTTGTGCGTCGCCGGACCAACATGGATTTTTCCTGAAAATGTCAGATCTTTTGCTCCAGCCGTTTGGGAGAAATCGTGCGTAAGGCGTACGACGTACGGCGGACGGACGGAAAATTTTTTATTGCAGATTCGGATTCTACACCCTTTGAAACGTAAACCATGAAATTTTCAGGGGGGTTAGAATTTTTTTGTTTTTCTTTTCAAGAGCGATTACAATGGTTTATTATTGAATAATAAACCAATAGTACGCCGTACATTTGCGAATTTATTGCTTTTTATTTCGCAGTTTACATTGACGTGCAGCTCTAATGAAGGCTGGAATTTGCAATTTATTTTTGGAAAACCCTAATATCATAAGGCAATTGGATGAAGGCAGTATCAGTGCTAATGAAGTTCTGGTGACGTACAATTATTGCTGGAATAATTTTCAACAACCCAACCTAATCCCTGATATTATGAAAAATCAATTTCAGAAAAATTGCATCGGCACTGCACTTGTTGCTACTCATAATCAAATCGGCTTTCTAAATTCTAAAACTTATTTCCACCATTCTGGATAATGAATTTCAATTCTTCGTGAAACAACTCCGACGGTGAAATATCGCCATATACAGTATCTTCTACGCTCTACTATAATACTTACTGATTCTAATTTGGGTAGGAAGTAATAGAATTCCCCATTGCCCGTTGTGAGCCTGGTCAGTGGAATGAACCAGGAAGCCCTCCTAGTGTCGCGCTCGTTGCCAAGATTGATTAACGGGTCCGACCACCGACTCTATCGCCCCATTCGTATTGTTTCTAATGCGCTAACTCGTCTCTGAATTTGCTCATTTCCAGTACGTTCACCATTTTGTGGAAGAGTTATCGCTTTTTCCTATTCCTCTCGGTTAGTAATTTCAATTTCGTTGAAGTGTTGATTCAAGACAATTGGAAGCAGTTATATCACCTAGCTATCAGGATAAGTCAGGTTCAGGTCCGCACTATTACATTGATTGCTTTGCCTGCAAGTCTGTCTGTGTATTCGGATTCTATTAAGAGCGTAGTCTACATACGCTAAGCATGATGTGCGTTATTTGTAGTATATTTACGTGACGAAGAGCACAAATCACTCTTCGAATTGAGCCATTTACACGAAAATCAATAGGTTTCGATTCGGAAGACGCAGTTGGTTCATTCTCAAAATCCCTGTTCATTGGAACTCCAGCTCCTCATAAAAGGGAAAGTTGGATTAGGTTGTGAAAAATTCAGTTCTTCTAATCATCCTCATTGAGTTTTAATAGCGGAACATGAACGAGAGTGCGTAATTATCTCGTTATAAATTAAATAATAAAACTCCAAAGTGACAGAACTATCGGTGTGTGTCCTCACACGTTCAGGTATAGTTGAACAATGAAAAGCGGGTGCGAATAGATCAAAGAATTAGGAGGGTTCAGAATTCTATTGGGAAATCGGGAATATTCCTGTAAAGGGTGAAAGAATGAATTCTAAGAGACTCGCATAATATGAATTTCTTCCGCTTAAGTTGCAATTTAATTCAAGCTAATTAATATAAACCGTAGAGGACAACGTAGTTCGTGCAACGTTTCTTTTCCCTTTTTTTTTTCAAGTCGAAAACATGAGCGACTATATGGAACTTCCAAACACGAATGGCCAAGATTTCGAAAATGAGTCTGTTAAGATTTTGAAGATGACAAGGAAAAAACAAGTTAGGAATAACACATACAATTGTATGATAGCTTACCCATGTCCGTAAATGCATGTACCACATAACATTTCAAAATTTTATTAATTATATTGGATTTCAAAGCGGGGTTCACCTTTGGAGGAAAGGTGATATTAAGTGGAACACTAAATGTCAAAATCGGTCAATCGGGTAGTGAAAATTTTTTTTGATAAATGTTGTTTCGAGCGTTCGAAAGCTTCCAATAGGTTGAGATCAATGACGTTAATTGCTACGGACTCGAGAGAGGTTTAAAAGAACTCATGTTTCCACAGTTCGGTGAGAGTTTTGAATCGGTTCATGATTCAAATGATGAGACCTGAATTGCAGATTTGATTGAAAGGTCTTCCAGCCGCGATTCTAATTCGATGGGGGGTATTATGACAGGATCTCGCCGCCTCAGTTAATTCCGTAATTGATCAGAATTCTATCAACGCTTTTAATGGAATTTTAAATTGTCTAAGCTTAGGTGCGAAGATCAAATACAATGGCGCGTACAATAGCGATGACTCCCCGTGAATACAATCTCCGTTTAGCTGTCATCTGTCAGTCGGCTTACGTCGAAGGCAATCGAGCCTGATAAGTATTACGAGTACAAAGATATTAGCGCATTGCGGTTGCCTAGGGTGATGATGTTGACCAAGTGGAAATTAAATTCATTTCCTAAACACCAACTGAATAGGAGACTGCCGCTTGGGGCTTCCTTAAATGCTAATTATCCTGAATTAATGACCCTGCACCTTTCCTTACCTTCCACTCTTCTCTTCAAAAAGCGCTGAAATTGTTAAATGCCTCATTTCAGGTTCTAACAGTATCATAGCATCGCTTTCTTTTACAACGAATCGTCACAACCTCAGGTAGTTAATGACGTTAACTTAAATCATAATTGGTTGATGGCTTTAGTTGCCTTCAGTCAAATTATATTGATGAATCGAGTTCCGAGTTACCTTCATATCTTCAGTACCGAAATTGATATCCTGATCGAACCTTTAACTTTTCGTAAAGTGTCTGATCAAATGGAAATTATTCGCAACCTCTTAATTGGCAAGTTTCCACTAGTGGTAAAAAAACTGTAGTCTTAACTAGGTGCAAAACATTTTATTCAAGCGTATCGATATAGTTAATTGAACGAATTATTGTTTTACATTTGAATCAACATCCTTCTTAAAATAATGAGAATAAAAAAATGTTAAAGGAGTTAGTCAATACCCAGGATATAAATTATTTCAAAATTACATTTTTTATCGTTCTCTGTTTAAGGTCCAGTATTACTGAATAGAACCGTGAGTTATTGTGCAAGCCTTTCCCTCAATTCTTGCTTTATATATTTTCATCTGCGCATATGATTGACCTACTTGTAGATACGCCTGTCCAGGCGTCAAGCATGCATAAAGTTTATTTAATATTTGTAGATGGGAAAACCAGATAATATACATGCCTATGATGGTTTGCGATTCAAAATCTTGTTCCAATAGTCACCCAAAAAACAATAGTCACACGCTTGAAATCGCTTCCGACAATTTTCGCAGTGGACTGCACCCATTCAGACGGTCAAAATTAATAAAACAACTTAGCATGACTTGTAATTGAAAGAAACTATTCTTCACGATGATGGATCATGAAATAAATGGGATGTCTAAACTTATTAAACTAACAATCACTTCATAAAGTCTTATAAACAAATAGGAAAGTTCACAATACAATGATAAGAACTGGAAGAAAAAATAAAATGCATCGATAAAACCATGGCCATTAAAGCGTTTTCCTTGGCAAGAAAAGTTATGTGTCTTTAATTTTTCAAGTCCGTTACATAAAATATGAAGTCCACTCCTGCGTATCTTATTTATCGTTTTAATTAATTTTATCTCCTACCGCTTGGTTCTTGGTTACGTAGGCACATTGACTGTTGTGCTTCAAAACGCTATCCACTTACGTGGAAACATCATATCAATATTCAAATCATTTCCAATCGCACGGCAATTCTAGCCGTTAAAATATTCGCCTGCATTCCTAACTTTTTGAAATAACCGCGCTGGTAAAAAGGACTACCTACCTAAAACAACGAAAACTGTATTCATTCGCCTAACATTCCAGTTATGAATCAGTTGACTGTTGGATTTCATTTTGCCATACATGTGGAGCGTGCATGTATCATAAAGTGCTTGGAGTCATTGTAGTTGAACAATGTGTTCAACTAATTAAAATTTAATGACGTAGCTTTCCAGATATCGATTTTTTTTTCACAAATTTAACCTGTTGGATAAGGATGGTTATCCCAACTCGCTTGTTGAATCTGCTAGCTATGAGCATAAACTAAGGAGCTTTTTAGCATCAATGGAATCCTCGGAGAGTTACAGGCATGTCGCCTCAGCCACTGGAAGGAGCAACTAGCATATTCCGTCACCTTCTTGCTATGGGGGAAGTTATTGAAAGTGATTTCGAAATCTCGATTTCCTATATTTTCCAGTCGATGTTTAAAAACAGTTTACCAGAATTATTTCATCGCTTACTCGAAACTGGGTACTTGTAAGGAACCGAAAGTGATGCTGAATGGTTGTAAGATATAGCTTCGTTCGCAAAATAGGAGACCAGGTGAAGAACAATGGGTCATATCATCAACCTCTTGTGGCCGTCAAATCTATTCTTGGCTAAACGGAGGGTAGAAAGATGACAACTAGGGGACTTACTGGACCACACAATGCGTGCATCAGAATGAGGCTCGTGAGGGGGAGGCTCAATTCACCAGCATAACAGAACTGTGTCGTCATTCTGCGCAAATGGGTCAAGATTTCCTTTGAGCAGCGTCATGCGGAAGAAAATTAACTTCAGAGTAAAATTACCTGTAAAGTCTAGTTTGGATACTCTGCAGAAGGGAAAAACAAAATCATTCGAGTGATGCACCAGGTGTCTAATTAGATATTGGAACCCCACTAGAAAAGGTACACTTCTAAAAAAAACTCACTTTTCAAGATGGCCAAAAAAACTAAATCAGTATCTAAAAAATTAATTATGGTTCTTCCATACCTACGCAACAACTACTTGAGGTTACTATTCTAACGATTGGAATGAACAATTCAGAAACCTGATACCCTATTAATTGTTAATAGCATTAGTGATTTATTAATCGGCCAATAAACATCTCATTTCGTCAATGGGTCATTTTTCTAGTCGGGACCAAACCAAACCTTTCCAGTGAGTTTTATCTTAAATATCTACTGAAAAACGACACTTTCATTGTTTAAATTTGAAAAAGAGTCTCGAACAAAAAAACTGGTTTAACAGCAAGATTTTAATATTTAACAAAAAAAATTTTAACATCAGAATCATAACTTAATAAAATGAGGTAGAGAGATAAAACCTCGCACTCGGTCCTAACATTTTTCAAATAGATGGCTTTTCTTAATCTCAAATCATAATTTAAAGAGGTAGACTAGACACATTTACAACAATATAGTAAACGCGCTTAAACATCAATTGAAAAGCATAACTTCAGTCTTAATTGCACTTGTAGTCTATAAATATAGAATGTACGCAAACTCACTCTGAATGATGTTCAAGTGCATTTAATATGTTGTTTGCTCTACCTGGTACGATATTGTTTTTTGGTATATTATTCAATAATAAACCATTGTAATCGCTCTTGAAAAAAAAAAAAATTCTAACCCCTCCTGAAAATTTCATGGTTTACGTTTCAAAGGGTGTAGAATCCGAATCTGCAATAAAAATTTTTCCGTCCGTCCGCCGCACGCCGCACGCCGTACGCACGATTTCTCCCAAACGGCTGGAGCAAAAAATCTGAAATTTTCAGGAAAAATCCATGTTGGTCCGACAACGCCCCAATTCTTTAGCCAACTCTCTCACATATTTTAAAGTGCCCCTTAAGGGATGTCAAAGTTTTGTAAAATCCTTAAAAACCTCAAAAAAAGTCAAGGCGGCCTAAATTTGGACTTTTTGTAAGAACTTTCCGTGAGGAATCGAATGAGCCCCTTCCCAGGTCCGTAGCTTAAACCATTCCCGATGTATGGTGATTCATGATTCATTGAATAATAAAAACCAGTGAAAGAATTTGCATCGTTTTTTTGTGTAAAGCAGGGAACGCATATACGGTATTTGCCCAGAGGCGACTGTTCGCCAAGTCGCCGATTAGCTCGATATTTGGGGAAAACTGAACAGCTTGAAACACACTTGCCAGCACACGGTGCTCGTCTTATATCAGGAAAATATTCGGCTAAATGTTCGTATACTGTTGAGGATATTCTCTTCTCTCATGGAGGTGTGCAGAATGAATTCATTGCTGCTGCTGCTTTCACCGTGATTGGCGATGAATTCGTGCTGTTCAGGAACCAGATGTTAGCATGTTGATTAAATAAATTGATGGAATAAGACAGAAGATGATGGTTCGGAGTACACAGTTTAATTATTAAAATTAATAAAACAACAGAAAAAAGTCAAAGTGTTATATTTTAAAAAAAAAAAAAAAAACCTGTTGCAGTTTTGCAAGCCACAATTTTTCCTTGTAATAAGTAAAGCTATCGTCAACTTGACGAAAAGAACTAACTCGAAATTTTAGAAATCGAACGGGAGAATTAATTTTTCCTAATTAGTGGAGAAAACAACGTTTCAATAAACACATATTGGTAAGTAATTAATGCATTACAAGGACGTCCCTATGTCTGGGTTTTATACGATCACACTTATAACATAAATATAAACACGTATTGTTTATTTTTGAAATGTTGATATAGTTTTTTCAGACCAAATTCTTAATTCAACAGAAGAAGCAAGAATGGACAGGGAATTTTAATACGTATGGAGATCGCTTGGAAGAGTCGGCCAACCCACCTCCTCCCATCACGAAATCAAATTCCTAATTTCTGAGTTTTAATGCGTTTTTAATGCGGATTGGGCCCCTCCGTTGTCCTTCCTATTACTGAAAGCCTTATTTCCGAAATTGCAACTGGTTCGGGATGACTGAACTTGAAAATTTCAGTTCTTTCTGAGTGAGAACATTCTTGTCTGGCTCCTCCAAATCGGTGGACTACAAACTGCTGCTCTCACTAACATGGCTGAAACGGCAAATTTGAAAATTGTTTGTGAATAATCCCTAAACTGTGTGCACTACAGAAATATTCACGCAGTTCGAACTTCTAGACTCAAGAATTTAGAGAAGAGAGAGAAAGAGAGAGATAAAATAATTGATTGGAAAAAAGAAACTACAAAGTTATCAATTTACATCCACAAAAATAAACAAAAAATATAATACTTGATGAAGTTGACAACATTAAAATTAGAAAATATTGAGATTTCCTATATATTGTGAAACAGTAGGCAAATGCCCGTTATTGTTGTACAAGAGTTGCGCATCCATAAATAAATTAATGTTGAACTAAATTGTCACTTCTCACGTGTTAACCATTAATAAGAACGAATCAGAAAAAAAATTTTAGATCGAAAATCTCCCAGTTATTGTTCGAAACAAGGTAGTTGCAAATATTTGAAAATCAAGCCAACTTCCAGTGATTTCTTCTATCTCCACCCTCACCTCCATCACCCTCTCCTATTTAGAGTTCTGCCCTTCGGAACCTTATGGCTACCTCGATGTTGGTCTGATTCAATCCTTGTTTTCTTTTTCAATGCGCACGCCATACTGTTATGTGCTAGCTTCCCTCGTTAAGTGAACGGTGGCACTTTTTATTAGCGAAAACAATTGACCATAAAAACGTTAATGTCGTAACAAAATATTCAACTTTGACTTTGACCTATCTTTTCCGCCATCAAAGTTGTTTTACGATAGCTTATTTTCCACCAAACAGAAAAGAAATGTGACACTGTTTTTACCATTATCCTCAAATTTTATTTTACGTAGTAATTTAAGGGGATTTTGGAACCGTTGGTGAGGGAAGGTCGAATAAACGAAAAAAATCTTGAACGAAAAGTAAGGAGGGTTGATTAAAAAAAATCTTCGAGGCACTTTTTGTTGAAATCAGTAATAAAATTGTCACCCTAATTAAAATTGTCACCCTAAATTGTCACACTGTGTCCAATAGTTTAACAGACACCCTGTATAAATGAAACGTTTAGCTTCAAGTATAACCTCTGACTAACCGATTTCTGATTAATCGATGCAAATCGTAGAATGGGTGACTGTTTCTTTCCATTATCACCTCGCTAAGGAGATGAATTCCAAAATTGACGTTGAATAATATTAGTCATAGCGGATGGAAAACGTGTAGAGAGGTCGACCTTCAGCCCAATCTATAGGTTGCTGCCCAGCACAGAGGATCCTCCTTTTTATTTGAACTCCGACTTGGGAATCCAAATGAAAAGACTGATCATCCAAGCAAGACTAACCGGAGTATACGCAGCAAAACTTAGTATCACAGGATTCGTTGTGAAATTTAAAGGTGACGAGGAGTGTCCAATGTGTAACACTGGAGAGTTGGACTCGGTGTTTCACTTCTTGGGAGACTGTCCTGTCCTCCGTGGTGAAAGATTCTCCTTTTTCCTGAAAAACGCTCTATCCTTCGATGATTTATCCTCTCTACTGTCAGCTACAGACCTGTCATCGTGTAAACAAAATATAATTAAATCCAGAGTGTTTTTTTTAAATGAGGGATTCCTTCATTAATAGTAAATGGCTTTATGTAACAATAGATGAGAGAAGCTGCATTTATTCTTAATTATTAATTATTACGTACATCTACCTGGTTACGAGAAAACTTTATTTTATACTTTGGTCATATTTAGGTTCTTTTCATTTTTTCTTCTTTTTCTTTTAAAATTATTTCTATAAATTATTTTCCATTATATATCTGTAAATTGAATGTGTAAATGTATATGTCAACCTTGTAACGCCGGAAGGCCTATACAATTAAATAATTTCATTCATTCATTCATTCAATATTAGTCATATCTCCAAATAATCAGTGTTTAAACACGAAAATCCATAATTTTAAGGAATCGATAATTCTTCACCTTTTGTATTATAAACACTTAGCATAATGAGTTACTTGTGACTATTGATTACCATTCCCTCTATTGTCCTCGTTTGCTACTCTGTGAGTAGCGAGCAGATTCCCAAATGGACCCTTATTATGCATCGCACGTTCGGCCTCCTACCACAGGGGTAATTGAATTCCTTTTCTTCCCCATTCCGGATCAATTAAATTTCAGTCGGTTTCTTTTTTTCCTTTCAGTATTCTTTACTCTTTCAATATAAATAAAGCCCTTTAGGTAAATAATCTTGTAAAGACGTTATCTTGTGGTAATGTGTTTCCCACATTCGAATAATATCATGACAGGTCCTTTTGATGTAGAGCCGTTATGAACTTGAATGTATTCATTCCTAGATAGGGGCTTGACTTATCAGCTGGTGGTTTCCCTTCTCCAGCAAGCAGTAAGAGGATTTAACGCAGCGGAGCGGAAATGTCATCAACTCCCTTTCGTTCATCAATGGCGTTCCCCGGCAGCGTCTAGTTCCTGTAAATCTCGGCAAGTCGGTCGGATTAGTTCAGCCCACGCTTTCGTACTCAATCCTCCGAGCGTTCAATCAAAGAAAGACCGCCCCCACGGAACAGGTTTTTATACATTTGCCTTCCCAAATCAATCTCACTTGTGCCCTTTTCCCACCCACACTATTCACTTTTCGCTTGGGATATTGTGGCTGACTGAAATGAGACCGTGACTACATTCGAATCCTTTTTCAAGATTAAACATCACCTAGAGAACCTGTTCAATTTGGATAAAACCAAATATTTTAATAGATATCACTCCATTACTGAATCAAACTTGACGCTCGTTGTGAGTTACTAATTCAATGGAGAAAATTTAAATGCATTCATCCACACTCTTCCGAAATTATGAATTTCAACATCAAGCTGCAACTATTACTTAATTGGTAAAATACAGCTTTCTCTACGAAATACAAACCCTTAGAATATGATTTCACTCGATTTGATCACTACAGAAAGTCAAAATCGTTGGTGATTTCAGGACAACCCAAGCAATGATGCTATTTCTCACAGGCAAGACATCGTCTATAAGTTCCTATTATATAAAAATATTGTGTAGAACCATCTATTATGAGAAAAAACAACTTTATGCAAATGAATGGTACGTTATATGAAGGGTTACGTCACACAAAATTAATCTAACCTTATGCGAAATCATGTATTGAAAGTTGAAGATCGATCTAAAAAGATAATTGGTTCAAAAGTAACGATCTTATCGAAGATAACAGGTTTTACAATGGTTAGCTCTTTACGTAATACCAGTATTACTGTTGGGGTGAGGGAAGCCGTCTCGTGTGTTGGTTTATTATTTTAAATTTGAACCTTTATGACTACAAAAAATAAAAGTGTTTACTCCTCTTAAAACATCGGTTTGGGTTCCAAAAATCCAAAGGAGGATCAAAATATCGAATTAACTAACGTTACCAATAATTGCGAAATGGTAGGTAATTGATAACCCTTCCAGGTAAATCACTGATCTACGTTCATTAGACGTTATCTTTGACAATCATCTAAACGCGGCGCTTACAGACCTTGTAATTGTATTCTAGTCTATCCCAAATACGGTCATAAATGTGATCTTCGTGACTCGTGAAAACCAACCTGGCTCGGGACTTCAGAGGCCCCAAAGAACTTACAGTTCAAATTTCAGCTCAAAGTTAAGACATGGAATGTCAATCGGTATCTACAGTGGTGCACTATACTGCTGTAATGTGCTGTATTCCACGAGGTACAAATACACGAGTAGGAACTGGAATGATCAGAGGATGGGCGGACGAATGGTTTTCGGTTTATTATTTTGCAGTAGGGAATGAAATTTAGTAATCGATCAGGAAAAAAATTTCTTGAACCCCCTTTCAAGATTAGTTGTTATAGGTACGTTCAAGATGTGTAATATATGAAAACTTAAAACACAAAAATTCTTCCATCCAGAAATTCCCTTGTAGAACATTATTTTTGTAGGTTCAAGATTGTACAATCCAAAAATCTAATTTTGAAAAATCTGTACACTAAGGAGCCTTTCAAAACTGAACAAAAGTGAATGGAATTTTGGGTTCCGGTTAAGACTGAATTGATATCAGTCAATTATAAAGGGTGAAATCAAAGTGCCGGATATTGAAAAATCTGCATATCGAAAAATTTTAAGTTACCATGTTTTTTTTTTTTTTTTTTTTTTTTTTTTTTTGTTCAGTATTGTTGGATGAGTCTTCAAAAAATCCACCCACCCCAACTGTTCTAGGTCATCATAGAGCAACAACATTGACAGCCAAAAGGTCGGAAACTCGAATTTGAACGTAAAAGTGATTCCATAGTAAAACGCTGCAAATTCCTTCACTGGGGTTTATTATTCAATTGGTTTGCGTTCATGATTTGAATTTCTACTAGGCTTTGGAGTGTGCGTGTTTCACAGGTGATAGAGCGATTATGGAATTTCAGGAGGCACACAAATATGATCAACTAATCAATCCAAATAGGTATTTTGGTCGAGAATAGATTTACGTGCACTATGCATATCTCCTGAAATTCAAAGAACGCATGTGAAGAACGCATCAGCTGATATAAACGTAGTGCCATTTTGTTTCAAGAGTTCCGTTTGAAATTGAGTTTCGAAGTCTTGTGTAATACAATTGTGGACAAGTAATGTGTCCTTGAAATCCGGAAAAAATGTCAAGCGAAATCTGGAATATAATGTAGAATGCTGTGGACATCTTAAATCTCAAGATGAGGCCAAATCAATTATAAAACGGCAGCCTTTCTGACGTAATTCATGGCGTGATTAGTCAACGAAGTATGGGATCGATTCGATGACTCTGTCGGAGGCTGGCATGCATGAGTGGGAGTCACTGGCGGGGTAACTAATAGTGGCCACAGAAATAAACGAGAAGGAACACTTTCGGAGATTAGCGAGGAAATGTAATCACTATCAAACTTAAGCTGCTGGGTAGTATGAATACATTCGAAATAGTAACCAGAGTGTATCGTCTGGTCGCAAGGGTCCTATACGAACAAATGGGCTTGAACTATTAACCATGGAATAGGGACAAAAGGGAAGTGTTCGGTGTACAATTTTGATCAATCCGTAACCAGCCATCACTTTCTCTCTGTCTGCCCATTAATTTCAGAATTAAGAAGGAAGTATTTTAATAATAATGTCATAGAAGCTCATGAAATGCTAGATATTTTTAATGAATCGAGATGTTGGTTAACTTTGTATGATTTTTCAAGGGAGTCCTTCAATTTTAGAATGTTCCTTGTGGGTAATTTCAACTACTAGTTTTCACCAGGCTGTAAACAGAAACGTTATTACTAATAATTGCGTAACAGATTTCCACCATTTTTGGTTTCATACTACGGGGGGGGGGGGTACTAGCTGGTGTTACATTTTAGACAAAGTATCCATGTTTTTGTACAGTGTATGTCAGTTTACAAGGTTTAGGGATCACTAAAATGATTGCCCATGTGGCTAATTTCGATCCTAAACGATCTAACGTGCTGAATTGTGTGTGGTGCTCTCGGCATCGAGAGTGGAAAAAGACAAAATACGCTGAATTGCAACAATGGGAAGGGAAATTTAGGGAGTAAAGGCAAAAAATTGTTTGAAAGGGGAATCTGAGGTTCCATCTAATCGTCGAAAAGCTTCTGTGACGTCATTTCTCACCTGATTCGCATCTCAAATCTCGTTCGATCCGATTTGAACTCTCTTACATTCACAAATCATAAAAACGTGGACATTCTACAATGGGGAGGGAGATATTACGGAGTAGAGGCGAAAAAATGTCTGCCAAGGGGTGTGGCACATAGCTCCTCGTATCCATAACATGACTGTATAGATCATTGAAAATTATTATTGACTAAAGTCAACTCGTTCAATGACGGTTCAATATGGTTCGATCCAAGCTCGAAGCTAAAACTTTATTTTATCTTTATTACGAGGACCATCTTTACATCAATCCGAACAATCCCTGAAAATTTCATCGAAATCAGTCATGAATTCCCGGAGTTATGCGTGTAACAAGGATTTCACGTTTGTGGATGCGCAGAGGCTACTATTGATTCGGGGGACATGAAACTCATAGGGAACCACTTACACATCAAACCAAACAATACCTGAAAATTCCATCAAAATCAGACTATAACTTCGTGTAGTTCTAGACACACAGACAGACACGGAACCAAAATTGTTCAGAAAGGTCTAAAACGCAAAATGCGAGTGGAATTTTTGATTTTGGAGACAAAAAAATTTTCACATTCCGAAAGTTAAAACAATGCTTCCGCTACCTTGGTAGACTTGGAAGCAACATAGATGGGCGAGGTGCCGTTTTTCGACCATGTAACATTGACTACGATTTTAGTTTTTGTCATATTCACCTAGCATTCGCACACGTTCCTTTGTTGGCTTATACCTATTGAGTCATGTTCAAAAAATGACCATAATTAACACCCCTTCTCTTAATAATTATCTACTATTCAGTGATACGCCTGAAGGGGACATATGAAAATGAGAAACCCATGTGTCAGAATTAGCAGCTTTATGAAAATTCGATTTGGTGTCGCTGCACATCTTAAAACATAAAACAGCCATTTTTGAGGGGAGTAAAAAGTTTCATTTTTTGATGGGTTACTGAGGCTCATTACTGAAAATAATAAACCAAAACGAACTGCTATCGATAGTGTCAATGAAACCAAAAAAAAACCAAAAACGAAACGGATAATCAATCTATTGGCTATTTTCAACGAACAGCCAATCTGATACTTTCTAGGAAGAAAAAATGGTCCTTCTTTCACATTTACGTTAAATAATTAAAACCGATTCTTGGTAATCTGTTACTTTCGACTGATAACGAGCTGAATAAAATAGAAAAACGTTTTAATATCCATGTTAAACAATGTAACCCAACTTTGGTATCTGGTTGATTTTTTCCGCCAAATGTAACGAAAAAACTTTTTGTTTTCATTAACGACAAAAACAATCCTGCCACTTCTAACAACAAAGTTTATGATTACCCCATGGGAAAATAGCATGGCACCGATGTGTATATACATTAACAACGAATCGGTTTGAAGCAAATGCACCACTTTTCCAAGTTGTTCGTTTATTGATATCGCGTTTCATGTTAGGCGTTATTTGATTAATTTCATTGGATGACCGCCAGCCCAAACATGTTGGAAAGGCCTTTTTTTAAAACATTTTTGTTTAACTGGTATCGTATTATTTTCTGCTAACCTGCCGAGAGTGGGTAAGGCAAAGTATAATACTATTGGTAAAACCTCTGCAGCTCCGTGTAACTTTTTTAGCAGATATTAACTAGCACTGTTTGACATAAACTCGTTAACGCTCAACGCGTATTTTGAATAACCGTTTTCATTCGGTTATTTCAGTTACCAGCTATCAGTTAACGTTTTTTTTCCACAATTATGTTAAGTTATGTTACCCCGTATACCCGTTCACAGGGCTTTTCCAAACTTGATGAAATCCTCCTCTGTTTAATGCGAAAAAATGGTTTTCAGAAGTCAGATCCTCAAATGTTTGTTTAGGTAGTTGTCGGTCATACACGCTCTCAGGAGGACGCCACATATACAGGGTGTTACATTTCGTGACGGTCATAGGCCGAAGGGAGATTATGGTATAATTTTTCTCGTTGATAAAACCGTGATAGACCTAAGTAATCAATTAACAAACAAATTAGCTGGAAAAGCTTCATATTTAGCTTCAAAATCAACTGTGAGAAACAATAGTGGCAATCAAAACTGTGTCTTCAGAAAATGAAATGTCTATCCCCTAAAACGATCGACCAGGGTCGCCGATCCAATCACAGCCACTCGATTTTAGTCTTTTCTTTATAAATTATTAGTTGAAACAATTCTTACTTTACAAAAAAAATATAAAAATCCAACAATACATCTGATTCAAACTTTTTCAATACAAATTTACCCTTTTTAAGGAGTCCACACAATTTTTTTCCTTCTCAGTACAACCTTTTTCACACTCGACTCAACTTTTTTGGTTTATTATTCAATAATAAACCATTGTATTATTTTCATGGTTTACAATAAATCCAAATCCATTGTAATCACGATTTCTTGAAAAAAAAAAATTTTCGCAAGCAAATTCTTTCACTGGAGTTTATTATTCAATGATTCACGATTTAAAATTTTCAAATTATTTTTCCATTGTACTAAGCAAATTCTTTCACTGGGTTTATTGTTCAATGATTCATGACTTGAATTTCTACAGGTGATAGAGCGATTATTGAATTTCAGAAGGTATGCATTGAGCACGTAAATCGGTTCTCAACCAAAATACCTATTTGGATTGATCAGTTGATCATATTTGTTGTTGATCACATAGACGCAAAAGAACTATAACTTTGTAGAATGTCGGGATCGTAAACGACAATCCCCAAGGTTCAGAACCGAAACATCTCCGAATTTGGAATCGTTACAGCTGAGTACATGATATGTAACAACTGTACATTGTACAATTTCTCTATTTAAAACTAGCAAACCATAAATTTTTAGGTGGAAAATATAAAAATCAAGGAAGAATGAAGTACAAGGCATTCAATATAGGAAAACCGTCTGTACGGAAAAGTTGGGCTGAGTGGAGATTGCCGGTTTTGTTTCTGGACGCTTGATTTGTGTGGGCTCCGTGGTACATCGAACGAACTTCTCCCGATTACGAGAATCGAGGATACTTTTTTTAGTAAGCTTAGAAATCGGTATTTGGATAGTTTTGTTGTTATTTTATTGTTTATTGTTCCATGTGTACGCAACTATAGCTATGTGAAAAATAAAAACAATTTCATAAGTTCGTAATTAAGTGCGGAACAACTGAATGTTGGTTGAGCCCATTAATGGAGCCAGACTGCCTAATTCCCGAATATCAGCTACACGGTTATCTGATCACATATAATGGATTACAAGCAGTTGGTAGACCGACGTAAACCTGAGTGTATGTGCTATCGTATACGCGGGAGTCGCTCGTCGTCGAAAGGGACGGAGAGGCGTTCTTGAATCGCCCTGCTTCCACACCCTTACCCTCTTTTGTCTGGATAATTGAATTTTATTTCACCTCCGAGTCTCCGTACATAATTCACGTCGCAATATTCGTCGGGATAAAAGATCCTCCTCCGGTAACATCGGCAGCGGCGTTCGCTACACCTGTTCCCTGGCCGTTTCCGTGCCGTTTTATCGCGCCCGAGGGCGTCTGAAATGGGCGGCTATTTGACAACGCTGTCACTGCATTATAAATCTCCAGAGGCAATAAAGTATCTCAGCAATGGATCTTTTCTTGCAGAACTATCTGTAGCAACTGAGTATTCGACCAACTCATAGAATCTGTAAGGAAGCACCGACTGTAGTGGAACGTAATCAGGCCTTAAGAACAATTCAATGGAAATACTTTATGAAGTGACAGATACTCTAATTTGTTGTGGGAAGATGTTTGTTTACATAAAGATGCTTGTTTACAGTCGCCGAAACACTGAAATGCTGCATTAGTACAACCAAGGGAAAACCTCTGCCAAGTTAGTGATTAGTGGAGCATAGTATCCTCATTTATTGTAACATGGACTCCCAAAATAGTTGTAATAACAAAGAACGTATACAGATTGTTGAAAATAGAACGGCTGTAATTGCTTATTTACTTAATAATATGTATTTTAACTAACCGGCAAACAGTTCCTGGTGGATTCCTCAGTCTCGGGGTTTCTCATTTAACAATAATTTTAATTTTGCGCATGCGAAATTGATACTGTAACCAGCCGAGATAACAATCATAGGGCACTATCATTAAACCTACATTACCTTCCATCCCCCCCCCCCCTCCATATTACCAACCTTTAACTGAATATTGAAGAATCAATGTTTCGAGAAATTCATTATGAGTCAGTGAGTCAGTGTGAATTAGATAATTATTGATTTGAAGCAGTTGTGTAGCAGTTCCTGAAACTGCTACGCGAACGCGGACTGATATTTCATCGGCCCCACCTCCGCGGGCGCTCCTCCAAGAGGCGCGTTATGAGACCAGTTGATCCCTAGCCGTCTCATAACTGGTAAGTCCCCTTTCCATTTTTTGCGGTTTCCTTAATACAACCCAAATTCTCTCGTGATTTCATTTCGGACCTATATCAGATTCAATAAATCTATATAAACTCCAATCCGATTTGTTATTCAAAGAAAATACCCATTTCACCATTAATTTCTATTTTCAAGTATAAATTATTAAAATAGTAAATTAGGGTTTGGGGGTAGAAATAAATGTTGATTATCATGGATAATTCCAACACTATTTCAGTTATGAGAAATCTGTCGATACTTAAATGAAAGTTTAGGGCAGTTATGGGCAACGGTTCTCATGCTTTAGGCAAAACTGGTGCCGAAATACGTTCGCGGGCCGCGTTTAATGATAGTGTTAAAAAGTTTGAGCGATAGATATCAGACATAAATATAGTACGACAATATTATTATACTAAAATAATTAAAATTATATAATGAAATGAAAAAATAGGTCGAGCATAATAATTGAATCGTTGCATTTGGAATTATTTCGAACTACGAAAGTTTAATGGCGACACTGAAATCAATGAGACACTTGAGATTGAATTTAGCAAACTAATTCATCTATGTTTGGATTAGTTCCACAGATACAAGGACGTAAGAATTTTCCAAATTTCTTCAGTCATCATTGTACCATATTTTGATTTAGTTATTAACTTTCATCAATTAAAAGAACAATTCGCATTTATAAGTACTTCCAAACGCACGAATCAATCTTTTTGCAAATGTTCTAAACTGCGGAAAATGGTCTTCTTCGAACTATTTTTTGTAGAAATGATTCAAGTATTCCTTCAATATCGTTATTTTAATGGAATCCTCAAACTTGAATTTCAGGTTGAGCTTTCTTGTTTCTTGATCAAGTTCATTTACAAGTGTATTGGAGTATTCTTTTCAATACTTTTTGAAGAAGGCGATTACTTCAGTAGAAAATTACAACATCGATAAGTAACTGAGTGTAAACTGAAGTGAACATGTTGAAAAAAGACTTATAAACTACGCTGATTCGGTGATCAGCTATTTCTCTCTTCAAGAATTCGAGTTTAATCACCAATACCATCTATAGTAGGGTTATATTCATCATCAATTTTCAACTGATGGTTGCCAACGGTTAATACTCCTATTTATTTGGAATCCCGAGTATCTACCATTGGAATCAGCAACAGCTTTTGTTACACGTTGAAAGACTTAGAAAGATTACATGTTTCAATTAATTTCATTCGGTAGAGACCTCCATAATAATACTATTTAGATAATGAACAATTCCAATAATTCGTGGGGTACTCCGGCAGCTAACCTCCACGATCTAAATTTCTAGTTGAAACAGAATGAATGTTTCCTGACTTGCGAGTTTCAGGAATCTCGATTTTGTGCATGCGCGAGGATCCTTGAATCGAATACGAACTGATTCGTGAAATGTTGCCGTCAAACCTACCACATCCCTAAAAATATTCTGCAAAGAATGCAACATTTAAATCAGCCTTGTGATAGGCCACACCACCTATCGGCTATCGGAAATCGTGAAGGGAGGTAGCGAGGAGTCACTGGGGGGAGAGAGAACTTAGCGCCCAACTACTGCAACTCTTTCCCCTGTGCCACTGTCTTCTCTGCGCTCGACCCTAAAGGTTACCGATTCAAATTTATTGTTGTATCGAAATCAAATTGACAGCAAATAACCTATATCCATCCTATCAACCAAAATCCATACCTAAAACCCCTGCGGTGCCTTATTCCATTAAAATAACGACATTGAAGGAATACTTGAATCGTTTCCACATCGTGGTAAATAAGAGTCCCGTAGCTATTCTTGGAGCAATCAATACAATTACACAATAAAAAATTCAATCTATTACCAAAATCTTGTGTACTTATTATTTCTTGAACCTTATATAAGTAGCTTTTCCAAGTCAGATTCGGAAATTTCCAAACCAATTTCAGAAATTTCCAAATAAATTTCAGAATTTTCCCTTTCAATTTCAGACTTTTCCATTTCATTTTCAGAATTTTCCATTTTTATTTCAGAAATCGCTCCCACCCGGATATTGATCACATTCTGAAATTGAAATGGAAAATTCTGAAATTGAAATGGAAAAGTCTGAAATTGAAATGGAAAATTCTGAAATTGATTTGGAAATTTCTGAAATTGGTTTGGAAATTTCCGAATCTGACTTGGAAAAGCTATATATCTGTCTACAAATAATCACAGTTATTAATAGAGTGAAAATATTGAATAAATATCAAGAAATCATAACCAAGAAAGATAGAATTGATAAACAATTCATTTCAGGTATTAAAACCTCTCTATTTTAACAATTAGTAAGGAGACCAAGATCAAAATGAGTAGCCGCCATTATGCCATTTTGCAATTGCATATTCACATTTTATATGAAATGTTACGAAACACCTGTTGACTCTAGCCATGTGATATGCACTTAACGGACATTTTAAATTGAACCACAAAGCTTACTGCAATGCTGTATGTTATAGGTTAACCGGTTTCCAACACAGAACATTTTTTAATCAAAATTATCTTTTTGTTTTGTAGATTGAAGATTGTTTAATCCAAGATTCGAATTTTGAAAAATTTGTACACTCTGGAGCTTTTCTATGAGAAAAAAAATTGAATAAACGTTAATGAAATGTTTTTCAAAAATCAATACTCTCAACAAGTGAGGCTTATATATGAGTGTTATTTTAACCTAGTTCAATTTCAGTGGTTAAACTCGTGGATTTCTACGTCGTGGTGCACCATATTGCACCATTGTAGGTATCGACATTCCATGTCCTTACTCTCACCTGTTCCCCTGGGAAATATATAACCACGAGCGTCGCGAGCAACTGTAATGAATATTTTCTGTCGTAATCAACCTATTGAATGGTAGCTGGTTAACGGTAATTCGAGGAATTTCCAACATAACATGTAGGATATGGAATGACCCATGATCTAGCGTGCAGAGCTCCATGAGCTACATGTTTATACACAATTTTTGTTTAGTACAATGGGACTAGTGAAGACTGTTGTTCACAAAGCTATATTTAAGACATCCAACTGTCGTTGGTTATTTAGAAGTCAATTAGAAGCTATTGAGATCTAATCGATCTAACTGGCTGAAATGTAAATGGGTCTCTTTTTACGGCATCTAGAGTGAATAGGACAAGATATGAAGGAGTAAGGCTCAGAGTTTATGGAATGTGCCATTTACTACGTTTTATGTACATTGATCAGTGGTTTACGTAGAAGTCGTGTTCTAATACATAAATAATAAAAGTTTCTGTAATAATTCGCAGTGTTTGTTCCAACCATATCACATCACTGAAGTCGTTATCCTTTTCTCTTTCGTCAGTTTTAACAATTTTAATTGTCTTCAAGTTCACGATCAATCGTCATTATTATTTCATTATTACCACTATATTATGTTACTTTGAATCATTAATGTGAGTCACCGGTTTTCTATCCAAACTATTTTGGTCGCTCCTATTTAATCGCGTTTCAAGTTTCTAATAGGAAGAAGGTCACGCGATTCACGATGAATGTGCTGTTTTATAGCGTTGCCTATTGTCCATGTATGTCGGCGGTAAACGATTTGTGGTACTCTGATGACTGGGAAGAGAGAAAAGAAGTTTACGACCAGAGAGGAATCTTTGGAGCAATGGTGAGACGGCGGTAAATCAGACTTTTACGAGTCCTCACCTAAAGAGAATAGTTCAACCCACCGAGGTAACAGATAAACTCGATTCGTACAGACAAATCTTTCTTCCAATTGATTAGCCCACGTTGCCGACTTTATATGGGTAAAAGACTACACCCGTATGATACCTTCAAGAAAAGAGGGAGAGGGAGAGGGAGAGAGTGTGTGTGTGTGAGAGAGAGAGTGACGTATTTATTTAAACAAACAGGGAAGGATTAGGACCATATGGTCCTCTCTTCCATCCTCCCTGTACAAATTACAAATATATTCATAGTAAAATCAACTAAATTTATCATATATGACAACTACTATATTAATAAAATGCACATTATGCACATACAATATTAGCACAGCTTAATGTATTAGATATTTTAAACATAAATCCAATTGATGTTGTTGACAACAAAAGAAATTAAAAATTTCTCCATCGCTTTCCTACTATGATTATTTTATTTTTACTTTTTCGTGTATAATTCTAATAGATGTTTTTTTATATTCACTCTTAAAGCTATTAAAAGACTTAACAAGATCGAAAAAATATGGGTTCCAATTGAAAAGTTTAATTGATTGCATGTGGAGGGATTTGCTGTAAAGAACTGTATTGTGTTTTGGAATTTGTAGAAGTAAGGCAGCATTGCGTGAAAGGGCGGAATGAACATCTTGTCGGAACTGATATTGATCAAAAAGGTATTTGGGCTTCTGAAACATCAAAATTTTAAAAAGCATTCTGGCAATAGCAAGTTTTCTCCTCTCAGGGATCTTCAGTCAACCCAACTCCAAGTAATATGGAGTCACATGAATATCTAGACGTAGCCTGAATACAAACCGGACAATGGAATTCATAGCTACTTGCAATGTGCCCATTTGTTCCGCTGTAAATCACAGTAAGCCAATGGAGCATATTCAAAGAACGGTACAAGTAAAGATTGAGCCAATTGAGCTCTCACATGCTGTGGGAAATCAACGGCCATCCTCCGCAGCTGGTATAGGCTCTCATACATCTTCTTACATATGGCTGAGACCTGATCATTCCAATTCAATTCGCTCGTCACTAGGATACCTAATATTTTGACATTTTCAACAATCTCGAGTTCCGACTCTCCTACCTTGATTGAGTGAATCATGTTGGGATGAATTTTAGTCAGTAACTTGATATTACCCAGAAACATAGCCTTGCTCTTAACCGCGTTCAATATCATCGCCGTGCTCGGAGCACCGGTTGTCCAGGCAGGTCTGCATTCACTCTACTAACAGCATCCTCCAATTCATTCAATTTGCATGAATATTGCAACTGAAGGTCATCGGTATATCTAGGGTGTCCCAGGGGTTATGCACAATCCGTCCCCTACGTTTTGTACAACTCATTTCCGAACAAAAATGCCTCGTAGCAATTTTTTGCCAAAGACCTCGTTTCCGAGTTATACGCGATTTAAGATTTTTTTCGTGTTTTCGATCTTATGTTATTAAGACTGTCATAACTCCCTCAATTTTTGAGATATCTCAAATTCAATGACACCGTTGGAAAGAGAGTTAAATTTTCTATCTTTTTGATGTCAGAAAATATTTTTTTCAATTGACTTGAAGATGTGCAATTGCATCGCGAAATGGCAGTTTAGTCAAAATCTTGAAATCGCCCGTTTCTCATCTCGCCTACCAACCCCATTAATGCTTGACGCGGTACTGTGCGGGTCAGGTAAAACTTGCGCCGAAAAGTTAGCTTTCCAACAGTGTAGTTGTTTTGGTTTTAAAAAATATTTTCAGTTAAGAAAATGGTGTTCAACTGCATAAAAACGTGTTTTTTTCTGTTAAAATTGAGGTTTTTCCAAAAGTTTGAGTCAACAAAAATTTTACTCAAACTGAATTTGGTCAGAATAAAAAAATTATCAACATTGCAACACCCAATGCTACGGCTAAATCAGATTGGGGTTGATAACACACGGCGCACAAAGCAACCCCTCCTTCAAGACCGGGGGGTCCTGCGGGTCATTGCATACCCTTCGCCCCTGACCAAGGAAATTCCTCCTCCGTAGCTTTCCCAATTTTCAAACATTAGGTATTTTTTAATTGAGGGTGTCCCAGGAGTTATGCACAATCCGACTCCTCGTGTACAACTCATTTCCGAACAAAAATGCCTCCTAGCAATTTTTTGCCAGTGGCCTCGTTTTCGAGTCATTCGCGATTTATGATTGAAGGGTCCATAGTGTCAAACAAAGATGAATGCAACTCATCGCAATCAATCGTAAATGAACACAAACAATAGCCTTCCCTCGGCTCTTCGATTATCTTGACTTTGGCTGAACAGCTTAGAAATGCGGTAGACGCTGTTCACAAACGAACGGGTTTATGCATCCGACAAAACTAACTTAAATCGTCACTTGAGAGGTCTGGTGTTGTCACCATTCGATTCAGCGAGAAAAGTTACGTATGTCCCGCCTCCAACCTTTTTTCGTCGAGACTTTTGGGAAAACCTCAATTTTAACAGAAAATACACATTTTTCTGCATTTAAACATCATTTCCTTAACTAAAAATATTTTTAAAAACCAAAACGACTACACCGTCGGAAAGCTGACAGTTTGGCGCACGTTTTACCAGGCCTGCACAGCATTCATGGGGTTTCTAGGCGAGATGAAAAACGGGCGATTTCAAGATTTTGACAAAACTGCCCCTTTCGCGCAGATATCACACATCTTCAATGCAATAATAAAAATGTTTTCTGACATATAGATGGAAAATTAAAGATCTTTCCAACGGTGTCTTTTCCAAAATTAGCAGCAAGGGTTCTTTTGCTTCCCAGGGAGCCATCATACTTCGCAATCGTGTTCTAGATACGCCTATGGAACTTCCTCTGAATACATTGTTCAGCACTTTAATTTTTTAGTTCCGCCTCCTTGGGTTTCCGCTAAGGAATTTTATAACATTGATTAAAACATTTCAATTATCTATATCGTACGATGAAGCGGCTTAGGAATAGAGTAAGTATTGTTTCCGAGAGCAGTGATTATTCGCGGCAATACCTGGGAAGCCCTGGGAGCCAGAAATCTCAAGGTTGAACTTCGGGGTCAGCACTTTCAAGAAACGAGATGGGGGATCCAAATCCTTCGCACTCTCGTGGCTTTCGGAAAGCAAGAAGAGGAGTAAGAGGGCTTGAATAGAGGAAAGCGCTAGCAGGAGGCAACCTAAGATAAGCGTGAGTATATGGTACATGTTATATATGGTAGTGTCTGAAATGAAGGTGTTGCTCATTTGGGGGCACCGTGAGATAAAGCGTCATCAGGTTTGCCGGTATCAGAAGTTCGTGGTTCGTAATCAAACTTTGATAACAGATGACAGAGTTGGACTGAATCGCTGATCAAATGAAAGGAAAGGGGGTGCAGAAAAGAAACGAAGGTAAGCAAATGTGGGAGAGCGGGTCCTGAAAATGTGTGACCCTCGCTCGGTGCATCTGGCGCTCCTCTTGCCACGGCTGGCGATCATTCTTCCTCCCAGAACGGTGACAAGACCGCTTCACCAACTTATACTTACATCCTACTTATTCAGTTGGAATACGAGAGGCTACAGTATTGGTTTATTATTCCCTTCACCCAATAAAGTTGTAGGTTTACGTTACGGTTTACCTAGATTTTAAAAATCGAACTTGAAACACTTGGCTGCACCCGCCGTCCGACGCCGTTTTCCAAAACTAGTACCCCCAAGTTTTTTTGAACTACTCTAAAAAAATCCTTCTTCTGAAGGCCGTCGTTGAAGAGATTGGAAATTAATTGAATATTCAGAAAAAGAAGTACAGCCTGTTCGTGTGAGGAGCTCCTTCTATCAATGACACAAAAGGATAAGGAAGTGCTGAAAGACAATGTTATTTTGATGCGTTTCGAATAAATGGAAAGTAAAACAAAACAATCTTGGGAATGAAGGGTTTTGCAACGAAAGAAAACGATCTTTCCGAAGTTCATCTTATGTATGAAGGAATTCGCCGTGTAGACTAAGTTGCGGTTGATTAATTAAGAGCATCTCTTCTAATTTTCGTCCAAGAAGTAAATCCCACATTCAACATTATGCTTTTTTCGAAGAAATAACATTTATCTATCGTCTAGGAGGATTTGAACAGCATTGGCTGGGGGCTCCACTGTGAATTGACCAATTCTGCTCTCTTCGCTCCAATCTTTGTCATATTCTCTCGCTTTTATCACAGGCCTAGTATGAAAACACCTTAGTTATCCCATCTTATGAAATGACACGATCAGCCTACAAAACTCTCGCCACGAAGAAGCTCTGTACCACATTCGACTTGGGAGACTTGAAAAAAGATTTTTTTTAACAATAAATACTGCTTCCAAGTTGACCTACACATAGCAGAACTATTTCACATTCAAAAAATGACATTTTTAATCCAAAATCGAAAATTTCCACTTGATGTTCTGAACAACTTTCGTTTCGGGTAGTTGGGAAAGAACAGTCTAATTAACTCATATTATCAACGATATCATATCATTAGTTGATGCTCATGCGTGAACTTGAAATCCTCGTAACTATCCTCCATCCGATTTTTATGTCATTGACAGAAAATTAGGGGGTTAGAGTGTACATGGTTCGCTAGGAATTCCGCTGCTCAAAAATCAAAACTTCCCCCTAATGGGTTAACGTGAAATCCGACAAAAATAATTTTCTTGTTGCTACAATTCGGAGGGCAGTTGGGGAAATCTGATCTTGATAAATCTCTCATAATTTTCAACTTGATTGTATCATTTTCGTATCAGCACAATATCGATACGAACGTGTCGACTCAAACCATTGAAGTAACAAGTGATCCCTGTGAGAATACGTCCAGTAGCATTTTCGTCCCTAAGTCCGAGAGCCCAAATTAATTGAATAAGCTTCACTCACAGCATTTTATGATGCAACATTATAAATATAGATTGGAAGTACTGCATGAACAAATCATTTTGTTTTCTGCGTTCAACTTTCATTGCGAACGATTGTATGGCCTCTTTTAGGCAGGTAAATAGTAGGGGGGAGAGGGTACCTCATCAGTGCGAGACCGTTGGCACAACAATCAGTTATTAGTTCTGCGAGTGTGACTGCACAATTGAGTTCCTTATGCCATTGTAGCCATCCTTGACACTCAGAATAAAATCGGTTTTGGCTGCTGGGCTTCACACAATTCTAGGAAAATCATAAATCCGTCAAAAAGATACGATTTACAGGGCCAATTTTATGTGAAGACGTCAATCTTTTAATACTAATCTTACTACATCCGTAAAAAGACATTCGAATGAGGGCGGATTCTTAACAAACATTTGTCCCCGATGACTTCCCATGTGTAGCTGATATTAGTTTTCCATTCAACACCCATCTAATGTGATCTGCCAATTGTATTCTTAGCTCTGTTCGTGATTATTGTAGATGATGGTTAATTTCTTCTCTGATTTGTGGAATACATCATCGAAAAATTCCGTTAATTGACTCTATACTTTCGAGGAAATATAGACAACGTTCCATCTTACTCCGTTTTTATTGGAATGAGTTTCCACAACTTTGTCGCTAGTAACTTAGTCCGTGCCAATCTCTAGTTTGATTTTGCACTTTCGGTGCCTAATTGGGAGGCCATGATTCCTTCTTGAGTAACTCGTGTCACTTATGCGGTGTAAGGTATTTCGCTAATGGGCCCAGTGACAGTTTGACGAACAAGGTGAGATTTAGATGATTTTCAGTTGTCAAGTAAGAATGACTTTCATTGATTATGAGTGGTATTAAGCCAGGCTGCACTTTTTTTTATGAAAGAAAAAACATTTTTTGATCATTATATGGGGTGGAATGTTGGAATAATTGGGGTTGTGAAAAGTATAAATTGATATGCCAAAAGCTCGAATCGGTATGCCGAAAGTTGAAATTGAGTACCTAAAAGTTTAAATTGAGATGCCAAAGATATTAAAATTTATTTGTGCCAAAAGTTCGAATTACTTTGCCAAAGTTTTCAATTTGATAATATGCCAAAAATTCAAATTGATTTTGCCAAACTAATCTGATTTTATTTTTTCCTGTGTGTGTGTGTGTGTGTGTGTGTGTGTGTGTGTGTGTGTGTGTTCATTCTTCTGGTAGCCAAATTGCTGCTCGTTCCTCCAGTCCAAGTCCTCGCACGTGTTTCCTCGGGCCCCTTAGCCTCGTGGGTGTGGGTCTTTCACTCGCACCCACATCATCACCTGGGAGTAGGATTTCGACCACTTGTTGGCGAGGCGTAAGGAAACGTTCTTGAGGAAGGTTTCGTATTCTTTATGCAACGCGCCATCGCATGAAACGACGAGTGGCGTGAAAGACCCTCTCAGGTCTTCAGCGACTCTGTCGTATTTTGCGTCTTTGGCTTGGGCAGCATGCCGGGAGATGGTAGGCTAGTCCATGGAGGAGTAAGAGACTGCGTCAGCGTTTATAACGCGGGTATTGAAAAACGCAGGTCTCTCACGGTCCCACACGCCATGGACCTTCATGTCCGCTACCAAGCCGGGGCTGCCGTCGACACTGTCACGTAAAACTTGATTACTTCAGGAATCTTATTTGAAAATATTCCGCTCTTTATATTTAGTTGGCTAGCAAATGGGACCGTATGAATTCCTTATTTACTCGGAATGCTAGAATCTTCCCATTCTCGCCCTCTAGGCCACAGAACGCAAAGGAAATACGGAAAAAGGTCCGTCCCAGCGGAAACAGCGAGGGCACCTTTCAATTTTTCAGACCGCTCAGTGGGTGGGCCCCGGACGGGGCATAGATATGGAGATTAAGGACCGTATGGATTTCCGATTAGAAAAGGAAAGAAGGGGATTCCCTCGCAAGAAATCTTTATCCTTTACGAATGGGAAGCCTGGCTCCGTTATAGGGCTTCCTCCTATGGGATAACACGCTTCCGGTTATAAAGGAGAGAAGGAAGACGGATATCCGCGTAGGACCTTTTATCAGGGGCCCTTTAAATAGCTGAGTGCCCACTTGAGGGCAGCGCTTTACGAATGGCCAACCTTTCTTTCTCAGAAGGTGTATAAAAGTACAACACGAGCACTATGGAATAAGACGTTTTATAATTTATTGATAAGCCTCCCATTACATTTGTCGCTGTCCTATAACCTTACAACCAACTTTTGTATGAGACAAAGCTGCATTTGGTACTTTTAAACTGCTTCTTAACTCTTTATTTACCAGTTAGAGTTTAATGAGCCTCCCCAAACTTCTGCAAATTCAACACATACAAACTATTACACAATGGTTGGTTATTTTTGCTTCACATCGGTCTTCTTTGCCGATCACTGATACCTAAAATTTATAATATTGGCTTATAAAATGATTTAATAATTTTGGTGATAACGTAGGGGATATACACAACAGATTTAAAATGAACATTTGTGAAGCGCCAGAAATTTATTGTCCTTTCAATCTTCTTTAAAACCCAAGACTCCTACTTGAAAATGTCTCCTTCAACTACTGGACTGAGTGCTCAGCATGTAGGGATCTCCATTAATTATTTTGTTTATTTTTGAACAGTTTTGGTTTATGGGTGATTCCTATTTCACGGGACAATCGCTGTCCTTCATTGATAAATAATTTTCTGTTCAACTTTTTCCAAAAATTATTTTTGTAGATTTTATGTGGTAACTAGGCCTACTTGTGGCTGTCATAAAGTTCGGCTACTCTTCATTGTACATGCCGGTAATTGATCGAAATGTACCTCTAATCTCATTGTCATGGTCTGTCCGTGAGTCAGAATTTGAACTTAATCCGAAATTTCATCCGCTCAAAGTACGTTTTACTGGAAATATTTTAACTAGTATTTTTTTAGAATTAGTTACTGGATGTTAGTGCGCTCACGAGTGGGACTAACTTTTAGATAATCTGTACGAATCAAGTGCTCAAAGTTTGTCCCAAACCTTCTGTCTCATTGTCATGGGTCTGAAGGAAATCATCGTAGCTCTCTCAAATGAGGGCATTTTTTGGCAATTCTAAGTTTTTTTTCAGCGTTGCTAACCCTGCCCTTTGAGGAAACACCATGCTTAAGTCATTTCTATACAGTTGGGGCTCAAAAATGAAGTTAGCCGTTTCTAAAACAGGTGTGTACGTTTCATACTTCTCATTGTTATGGGTTCGAGAATCACTCTTAATCAATCAAATTGATTTGTTTAGCATTCATTTTGGGACAGAGATGTAAAAACTCTATTTAATGCAAGTTTCAATTTCTATAAGTGTTCATTAGACTCATAATTGCAGAAGGTTAATGTTGATTTCATTGTCGTGGCGATTTTAAACTTCATTGTTGTGGCTACACAAAAGCCGTCATGGCTGTTTGAAACGATTTTTTTTTTTCAAGTTTGGTATTTGATACTAAATAAATACCAATATTAAAATGTGATACTTGTTCTAGCACAAAGTCAGGAACAACTGAAATCAGATATCTGTCTCATTCAACCTTACCTACACATCGTTTACGTAATTCTGTCGTTATTTGGTTGACAAAGCTGATTGTCATGGATACATACCATTCTCGTAACCCTATACAATTTTAAAACCTGAATTTTGAGGAAACAAATGAAAATCATGCGTGCTTGTACATCACTATACCATTAGAGTAACATATAGATTGTATACTTAATAAAAAAATCATAAATTTAGGAGAACACAATTTTTTAGTCAGAATCAAAACCTCGATTGTCCCGTAAAATGAGAATCACCCTTATGCAAGTTGTTGATTTGAGTATTTTTGGTTCAAATAAACAGTTGAGATCCAGAATTTCTAAAGACTCGTTTTTTTGTGGTGTTACAAAATCTGGTGACTTCCGACGTTCAGAAGCAAAATTAAATTCTATCGAAATTGATCCACAGAGTATGGCTGATGACCATCCAGGGAGTTAACCAGTCCAAACGCAAAGTACATCAAACAATGATGAAGCAAGCGTCGTCCGATTGAAACCATTCTGGATAAAAAAGCCTGATATCTGGTTCTTCCAAGTTGAAGCGCAGTTTTCGAACGAAAAGATAAGGACAGCGAATAGTAAATTCAATCAACTTGTTACTATTTGGAAACGAAATATCTCGAAAACATTTGGGACGTGATTACTAGTGATGAACTTGCAAAATATACAGCTGCTAAAAGAAGAATCCTAAATATATTTAAAGAAAGTGAAGATAAGCAACTAAAAAAATTATTAACAGGCCTTGAACTCGGAGATATGAAACCAAGCCAGCTTCTCAGAAAAATGCAGTCACTTACAGGCTCTGAGGTGACTCAAACAGGTCTTAAAACTCTTTGGCTAGATGAATTATCTAACTCGGTTAGAAATATTTTCATTGTTAGCGACGAAAATCTAGAGATATTATCTATTATGGCCGACAGAATTACAGAAGTGAACCCTCATAACGAACTTTACAACATAAAACAAGACATACCTCAACAAAAGAACACAATCTCCGAGACTCACGTTACTAATTAGCGTTATAATTAGCCCTACAAGCTTTCTAACGGTATCCTCAACTTTGACTTTCATCACAATAGAAAGTGAGAAAACGTTTGATCTTCATTGAAGGTTTTTAATATTTTCATTGTTATGTTATTTCATTTATTTTTATTATTATTTTTTTTTTTGTTAGCGAAATTGATAGTGGTTGGTGAAAAACAACAGCGGGAAGATTTTTCTCGCCAGTAGACAAGTTCAGTGCGATTTTGGTTAAATATTTGAAACTGGTTTTAATGAGGATCTTGAGTGAATCCCAAAAAAAAGGTTATCCACTCGCGTTTGAATGTGTCAGGATAAGGTGTCAAACAGTTAGAATTAGTAGGTTGTTTTATTTCACGAATATTGTTCAAAATGCCCTGGGTATACGTACGTGGTAATCTTTATCTGACGCTCCCGCACTGCTTCGAGAGTGTTTTGGTTGGCAAACGAATAGCATATCAGGTATTCGATATCTGAAAAAGTTGTCATATCAAAGACATCAGCGGACTGCGATATCAATGACTAAGTCGAACTTTTGATTCGAACAGGCTGACTTGAACTCAGCAAACTATATAAAATTGTTTAGAATCCTCTTAGGAACTCGAAAAAGAATAAATCCAGAGAGAAATTGTCATATTCGCTGGGACTGCGATATCAAGAATTAGCAATATTCGAACAGGCTGACTTGAACTCCGCAAACTATACAAAACAGAATTTAAGTGGCTTTGCCAGAGAGAAATACACGCTTCACATCCAGAATTATCAATATTTGCAGAAATCGATTCAAAACAGTTTAAGTGAACTTACGAAATGAATTTTTAGGACAGAGCATGGTTAACCTTGACCTAACTGACTAAAAACATTACGAAAAGTCTCACGAAATTGTGTGAAATATCCGCGTACAACAGAGCCATTGGTAGAGAATGGCAGTTTCCGCCACTTTTCGTGGTATGCAGATCGTTCGCCTTTCATTAAAAAGCTCCTGAATCATCTCAAGGTTTTATATCGTAGTTTCTGCGTGTATGCACGATATATTAATCCAAATTTTCGAGCTAATAAATGGTTATGATTTCCATTTCAAAATGGGTTTGAATCCAATGGTACAACGTTAAATAAACCATATGGTAAACCACTATAACAATGTCGTAACGATTAGTAATAACCAGTTTTATTTTGAAATCCTATGCGTATTGTGTGAACATATTCCATTTTTCATAAATTTTAGCCTTGGGCTCTTAGCAAAAGCATCGGGGGTCGAAAGTAAGCTACGATTTGTTCGTAATTTTTTACCCTAAATTCTTAATTTTGCGAGAAAGTTATGTCTACTGACGGGCAAACGACATTTTTTCATTACTACCCCGAGTAAATTGACGAAACTGTTGAACGCTGTTCGTTCTGGCCGACGTTTGAAGTAACCGTTCGAAAAGTTCAGTTGGAAATAGGGAATAGGGTTTAAGGGTGACTGAAAAAAACTAGATATTTTTGGGATTGTCGATTTTTTCCATTTGGGCTGACGTTTCACCCGTTCAGCTCAGTTAAAGATGTTGGTATGTCACCAGGAAGAAAGCAAAGTTGATCATCCTTTCAATAGCAGCCTCATATGTGAGATTGCTTTAGAAAACGTGGGAGCTATGATAGTCGTCAGTAGGATTTTTGGATTGGATACAGAATTCACTTCCAACAGGATGATCCCCTTTAAGTAGAAGCACCTGTCTACGCCCACTTGATTTTTAGAGCAAAGCCTATTCGATTTTGATTACATCAACTGGTTCAATAGGTACCTAATATTCATTGTGTATAGCGATATTTTCTTCTTCATATCTCATAATAGAGTGTTCTTATTCACACTCATTTTGTGGTTCCATTTAGAAAAAAGCTGTACGGGTCGGAATGTATTTTAAAATTGTGAATTTCGTGTTTGTTTCTGTTGCACTGTCGATTGACTAATAATAAGAACGATGGGTCACTTACATCAAAATCCTTCACGTCAATTACGAAAGATGTTCCTCGTTTCTATACATGAGAATATGAATTTCAAGTGACTGCAACTCCATGAATGATTTCACGGTGTAAGAAATGAACAGTCATTTTTCTGTTGGTTCTGATAGAATCTTAATATAGAAGGGACCCTGTCTTGAGACTGTCATACGTCCAGTATGTATGAAGGTATTTACGTAGTGTCATCAGACAAAATATTCGAAGCTCACCAACTAGTGACAACGAAACAACTTGAAACGAAATAACCTTCACGAAAAAAATTTGACCATCCTTCTATAATTCAAGAATAATCTTCAGATATTAAGTACGTCTTTCTTCCAAACTTATGAATTAAAATACATTTCACCGCAACTTGTTTGCGCCTAGAAATTCTCACGCTAACTATGTAATATTGAAAAGCCTTTAGTGAGAGACAAGAAAGACGGCAAAGGGCTGATAAAAAATGTATACAATAAAGTGAGAGTGAGCGAACCGGAAAGGGGGGATCTCTCTAGTGTTTTACCGTTTTATGAACTAAGACGGAAAACAGCCTGCGGAAGGAACTCCTGGAATGTCCCCTCAGTTCTATTTGTGCACTAAACAAGCAGCAACTTGCTCAACTTGTCGAACGCTTTGTTCTTTGAAGAGCGTCCTACATCTTGTGGAGTGTCCTTTGTACCTACTATCCTACTGAGAGTCGGAATGAAGGTTCTCTGATGTAGTCTTGATGGTCATCCAAGGCATTCTAGAAACACTCGAGACGTAGCCACTTATTCGCTTTATTGTCAGGATTGGATCTATTGTAGTTCATCGACATGAACACCTCTCTATCTTGTAATGGTAGATTTGGATTCCCAAACCCAGAAATTCCTGCCACCGCGTAAAGATAAGAGAATGCTCGCAGTTCAAATGTCCAATATGTATTCGATTTGCATCGTTTAGGTGCCGAATCAATGGTATATTACGTTATTGCATATGCGTGAATGTAGAAGTAAGGCTGGAGGGCCGTTGTAGAGCTATACAGTGAACCTGAGAGCATCTAGTCTTTGAGGAGCATCAATTGTGTTGAGCAGGAGCTTGTAAGTTAAGATCACATCAATCGTTTTTATTCCTGAAGGCAAAATCATTCGTCTACTGGCCCCCAAAGTGGCATTCAAGTTGATTCAGAGCAAGAAGCTCTAAAAGTAAAATAAAGTAAGTAAAGTAAACGAGGAATTTCACCTTGGATTTTCGTCCGACTACCCGGAGGTGTAGCGGACGTCGCCAGCCGTCCTCCAGAGAGGATCGGAACTAGGTCTGACGATTTCGCTCGTGGCGAGCTAGTATCAAGCTTAAAAGAAATTGTATTGACAATTAGGGGGTAGATATGGGAAATGAGAAAGGAAGGAGGGGGGAGGGGGTGGAACAGGGAGAGAAACAGATAACAATTAACTACGATCTTTGGGAGAAACTAGATAACAATGGAATCATGAAATTAAATGCTCCATATGCTGCTCGAATCGCTAATTCTGAGAATCTGTTCATACATCGAAGCATATTCCTGTAATCAGCATTCTGAGGCTTAATAAGAAGGGATTAGTGGTGTTATTATTTCAAGCTGGAAGCTCTCAAGAGAGTGTTTAACTACTTTCTTTGTATGAAGTACGACGAAGTTACAGACACCCAATTCATCGGTTGATGCAGTAACTTCGGTTGATGTGGGTTCAATTTACTTGCATCGGCTCCCCGAAATTGAGACCACACATGCTCACTTGCCCAATGTGCGGTCAATGCCGGTAAACAATGTTCGGACCTATTGCATTGCCGAATCGCTCGCCATTCCCTTAGTTTCCACTCAATATTGATGAAATTTCGAAGAGAAACAAGCTAGTTGAAGCAATTGCATCACGTCCGATCCAATAGAACCGCCACCATACGCCCGCATGAAACATACTACGAACTACATAGGAGAACTCGCCACATTTGCCACACTTTCAATAGCTTTTTATTGTCCTTTGTCATTATTTTATTATGAACCTTTATGAGATTGAGATCCCTGCATCCCGTAAATCTTGCTCGATCTTCACCTTAGTTTTTTCACATACCTAGAAATACAGTCGCCACATGATAAACTATTATTCACTGTTGAACATTCATCTTCTCAAAATTCTACCTAATAAGGGCAAATTTAACCATAAGTGATTAGCTTTAGAGTGCCCAAAATCGTAATCGTATCGGATAACCAAATGTTGAAAAGAAGTTTTTCTCAAATTCTATTCACAACAGTCGGGAAATAGTAATTTCGTTTTCAACATCCGGCATTGAAGGCCTTGGTGTGGCATTGAATAGGGCACAGATTGGATTTGATTATTTAGCTAAATCCATCTGAATTACCATAGTGCTCTTCTGTAAACTCCATTTACGTGGGCAATGAAACTTACCGGGTTTATCAAAACGAATTCTCAGATCGAACAATCATTCTGGCGATCGTGAATTACGGAATAGTTAAAGTTGAAAATATCATGAAATCTGCAGAAAGTATCGTCATATTCCTCAGAATTCGATGAAAAATGAATAATACAAAAGCCAGTTGAAAAGTTGGTCGACACTGTCTGATTCAAACAAATCATGCTGAATTCGATCTACAATACACAATGATTTTACAATGTGATTAATTTCTATGATACATTTCTGAATCTAGGGAGATATTTACCCTTTTATTTCAAATGATTTGATGATCATAATTGTTAAATGTTTCAAATCTTAATCTCGATATCCGGGAGATGATGCAACAACCAGGAAACAAATAAATACAACATCAGTCGTCTTTCCACTTTTCATACTCTTAATTGTCTTATTGAGTATGGTCGCGCTCTAACGCCACTACGATATCGGTAGATATAGAGAATATATAGAGAAGGGTTGCTTTCCTTTAAAGTAGTTTACTTAGCAATATTGTCACCATACTTGTTGATCGATTCATGATCTCATTTTTGTTGTGAAAATTTGATAATGAATTTCTTGTTATAATGAAAAAACACTAGCCGCTTGATAAAATGTATTGCTCGTATTCTACTTTCTGAACTTGCACTTCATCATTTCACGAATGGCTCATTCAGTTTTATTGCTCATTTTATGGGAATTGTTCAAGTTAAACCTAACAACCAAGTTTCTACTTTTCACTATTGTTTCCTCTGACACTCAGTGGTATTCACCATTGGGCTTATTAGAAAAAACTCCGCTAGTGTTATCAAAATCGATTATTAGTTGGGTAAATGAAATCTTGAAGGTAGAACATAGAAAGCGGAATGCCAGTGGATCCGGCTCCTGCGTCTCGGACGTGACGGCGGCAAGCCAGATCACCCGTATGGTGCTTCATCTATTGCATAGCCTGTAAGTTTTGGATCACAGAAAGTTGTGAATTCTCTCCAAATCTGTTTGTCTTAGCTCTGGATCTCTTGATGGGGAAGGCTCTCGGAAGAAGAAGGAGATGAATTCAGTGAGGATTATTTGATTGCCTGGTGGACCTCAAGGTAAATGTTGATGAGAGATAAATGATAACTGCAAACTGCATTGTGGTATAGTATGTTGGTGGATGGAAAGGCAGTTTAACAAGTGGATTCTTTCCAGTACCTTGGAAGTAACATCGTTTGTGGGAGTGGAGCAGTCGAAGATAATAGGGAGGCTTGAGAAGCTCCCTCGTTTAGTTTTTATATAATTTGGAAGTTTTCATACAGAATGAATAAATATACACATGCAAAGCTGCAGAACTCAATCATCCTCAATTTTTCACAATGGTTACAGTAGTTCGGAGTTGCGTTGTTTTCTTCTTTTCTACTGAGCCAGGGATTTCGCCCCTGGCCCCGGATTCTATCTCCACGGCCCTGCACTGACTCAAAGAATTCTGGAAATATACTGACTTTTTGTTATCACCAACCATGAACTGGTTGAAAGGACTCGTAAAAATGAGTGAGCCGATCTTGTTTGAGATATTCAAGAGTAAATGGATGTGGATTGGGTGTACAACTGAGGAATGATGAGCAGCGATCGATTGGCTTTAATCCTCAAGTTTGCCAAATTTAGGTAAGTCCACGTGCAATATGGAGAACATCTGTTGAAGTGGAGGCTAATCGAGTTGATAGCTAGTGGTTTTTTCGGGGCAGACAGAGGTGGGGAAACGCCTGAGGTCCTACGCTCCTCCTAGAAAATAAGTCTAGTAAAGTAAATATTTGAAAATCGGATAATGGATATAACGTGCTGGACGGTTTTTCAGAAGTTTCCTATCACTAACACTAATTAGTTATTGTCTTCCTTGAAGTTATATTTACCTATTGAACGGCAAAACAAATTTATCTTCAGAATATCCCCGCAGATTCTACTGGGCTGTGGATATTAGTTGTGTTGATTCTCAAGCTCTAGGGAGAGTTTGTTTTGCATTTTCAGTTCATTACGAGGGAAAGACGCCGCCGCATCCCTAGAGAGTTAATAAATCGCCGGATTTGAACTTAAATGAGAATCTTCGAGACCATCCATTAGCTTGAACAGGAACCTCGTTACGGGAGGAGCTTAAACGGGCTGGATTTAGAAGAATACATAGTTTTCTCGGCAGGTTCTTAGTTTTAAATGAAAGACAGAGGTTGATGAAAACTCCTATACAATTATAGTTTTAATCTTTACAGTCTTTGTAGCCAAATGATCTTTGACGATTTACACTGTACAACAGAAATACTCATTCGTCTTCCCTCCTGCGGGAAATATAAGCCTGTTTCTACAGGTCGACCCACTGAAAATGATGATAATTCATGTAGAGCTGTTTTGCATTTCGGTACAAATTTAATTGTAAGTTCTAAAACGAACGAACTTTTTCTCAAACTTGTACTCAAATATTATCTCTGTGCTCAAACTATTTTCGGTTTCTTATTTTCAATGAGCCTTTGTAATCGGTCGAAATATTGGTTTTTAATCCAAATCAAAATTTGTTGTATTACGTAACAAGATGTGTGAAATCCGAATATCAAATTTAAAAAAGCTGCTGATTCTAACCCACGGGTTTATTAAGTTCTGTTAACCCTTTTTTTGTGACTTATTTCGTCATCGATGCTAAACAGTCTATTCGCCTCGAACTCCATTAACTCCATTTTGGTTTATTATTCAATAATAAACCATTGTAATCTCTCTTGAAAAAAAAACTCATGATTTCTCCCAAACGGCTGTAGCCGAAAATGAATGGTTTTATGTTTCAAAGTATGTCTCTCATCTAATTTAAAGTGCCCTTTAAGGGTTGTCAAAGTTTTGTTCCCTAAAAACCTCAAAAAAAGTCAAGACCTAAATTTGAACTCTTATTAAGGAACTTTCCATGAGGAATCGAATGAGCCCTGAATGAAGGTCAATCCATCCGAAGCTGGCCAGTAATTCTGAAATGGCGTCGGATCAATCCTATACCCATTCTCTAGTAGCTTGGTGTCCATTTAATAAATGATATGTAGAAAATGGCCATACAGTATGTTTTGATTATTATGTTTAGTTCGGTGATCTGCGTAAAAGAGCTATCTGAAAACGATACCAATCCCTGTGTACCAATCTACCAAAAAATCTACTAACTTTTTCTCGGATATTTATTCAAAATGGAGCTATAGTAATGGCTCCAAAAACAGTTCAATAAAGGTTTTTACAGATCCTTTATTGAAATCCGTTTTGAAGGATTCTATATTCTCTTTCTGAAGAATGGTAGAAAAATTTCCATACTATGAAAGTAAAAATAACGTTTCCACCAGTCCGAAATACAACCGTACAGGTATATATAGGCTTGGGATCGATAACTAGAATTATTATCTTGTTAAATAACTAATTAAGTATTTGTTTATAATTATTTGTATAACACTCTTATTATTTTATGTGACACGTGTCACGTTGGCTTAAGCGTGCGTGAGAAATTGTTAGCGTTTATAGTTTGACAAATGTTCCCTGACAACCTCTTTTGATGAATCATAAATTCATAAATTACAATAGAGGACGGAGTGTGGGAAATTCGTAGAATACCCACCTTAATTCCTAATCAAACACGGACCAGCAGTTGTGATACACCTTACTGTCGGCGTAACAATCAACCCCTTATAATGTCGGTTCGTAATATTAAATGTTTTAAAAAATATATATTCTATGATGATTGTTAACATGGTATGATAAAAGTAACACCTTTCGTCACTGGAATTAAAAGTAAACTCATTGATGTATTGAGTGTAGAAATTTGGAACTATTCCCGCTGTCATCATATCGGTTCGCTAGGGGTTGGGCTGTAGTTTGTCAAGGATTTTGTAATATTAGCGGCCCAGACAACGTGGCGATATAATAAATCTCGCGATATTGAAAATACGTATCGGGGCCATTCGTCCTGGTTCCAGCGGGGTATAAAATGGTTCAGGAACGACGATTTATTGGGAAAGGGGTGCTTGCACAGTTCAACATCTTTGACATTCGTCCTAAAAAAATAATTATAACAGTAATAATAAGAAGTGGAAAAATATTGTGTTTCGTCGAGGGGAGTACTGATTCATTCAAAAATCACCGAGAGCCTCTTTCAACCAGAATAAAAAGATTACCTAAGGAGGATCACCTGTTTGTAGTGAACTTAGTCAGATTCGTTATCGAATGGTTTGAACGGACCAACTGTATTAATTGAGCACAAAGTAACAGTGGGAGGGAATGATAACTCACTTGATGGTGATTCAAAAATAATATGAATATTTTAATAATACAAACGGAATAATTAATTATGAGCCTATCTGTATATTAGTTCCTGCATATGGTTATTATGAGAATGTACAGGTTTTATATGACATTTTAGGGTAAGAGTAAGAGAATAGTTCAGCCATAAAGTCAATAAACGATATTAGAAAGTTCGAAGTTGATGATAGTAGGAGTAGCGAGCATCAATGACGAGAAGCTGAAGCGAGAAGGTAGGTCTCCGATGATAAATTTTGAGCAATTTAGAAGCACTAAATTTTTTTATCATCGACATATACAACACATTTGACGCCTTTGTTTACATACCTTACATTGTTCGTTAAGCCTCAAACAAACTTTTTTATGGGTAATTTTCCTCTGTAAAACCTATGAACAGCGACGGATCATTTTTCCCTCGTCGAACGGAAAAGTTGTAGAGCACAAAATTTTGCATGAATTCACCTCCTTAATTTTGAAAATACTACTATAATAATACTTAATTTTTCTTTATAGTTTTGTATTTCGGTTTATGTACTTAGTTACATGAGGCTTTGGAACCTCCATAAAGTCAGGAATGAGACAATTACATCTATCCTGTTTGATTCACTACAAATTTTCATTTTCGCTACCAAGTTTTTTTCTTAGCGTGATTGGTTATCGTGATTTCATTTTCACTTCGAGTTATAGTTAAGTATGTGATTTGGGAAACCTTAAAGGCTGATACTCGTAGATGCTGGACTCCCTAGAAGTAGCATAGAATACTGCTAAATATTACATAAGTTTGCATATTTTGATTCTTGTTAAAAACTTTTCCCCATTATTTAAATTATATAAAAACGATTTATCCTATGGCGATTTAATGCCATTTTTTCCTTTTACTTACCAATCCAAGAAAAAAATATTACTGCGACGAAATGAAATTTTTCGACAGTGTAATGGACATTAACATTGTCATGTGCCCTAATTCACATTGTCGTGGACATTTTGCATTTTTTAAAAGGATTCATGCTCTGCCATTGCGCTTTTTGCCTTAGAGATTATAATTAAAATCCATATGAATCAATTTCAGTAATTTTGAAAACTTTTTTTACAAAATTTTTTTCTGATCCAAATTTTTCCCGTTTAGGAATCACCCACATTGGGCTTTGGCGAGAGCTTCCCTTGGAAACTCGGGGATTTGATTATCTTTTTCAAAATAAAAACCACAAGCAATCCGCGATTTTGCCATATATTTTTATTTCAAAGAGACATCTTGGACGTGGGGCAACTCAGGGAAACAGCTTCTGATAAAGAGCCATTGTATGAGGGTTTCTTGAACACATCCTGCTAAAACGCGCGGAGACTTTTTTTAAAAAGAGTTTCTCAAGAAAACTGAACGCGGTGAATTGGATTTTTATATAAATAGCGCGTTTCGCTCTCCAAAATGGGTAAACAAATATTTAAAGTTGAGTTCCACCTTACCTGAGGAAGTGCTTGTCAAGAGATGAACGCCGGACTAAAATCTAAGGTTGGTAATGAGAAGCAGAGGTCTCAAATTAATAATAACACTTGTTTACGCCAATGTGTGGTGTTCATAACTCAAAACAACCATTTACTCTGGACATGTACTTTTATTTTATAAATTCTTCAACACTTTTTCGGTGAGTGGACAATGAGAAACTTAATTAGGCTTAAAACTTCAACAATGTGGGATATGAAACTTAATATAGCCAAAAAATATAAAATGTGGTTTCTCCTGTCCAGAAAGAAAAACAAAACAAAACAAGGGTGAACTTCTTAAATTAGGTAGGGTCTTCTGGGTATTCGTAATAATAGAGAAAAAAAAGGAGGCTCGAAGAGCAAAGAAAAACAGAATAGTTAAATTAATTTGTCAGACCATTTGAGACGGGTAAGGGGAACCTGCGGCGACGCTCGACAGTCGAGTGGAGGGCGAGGATGAAGACGTGGAGGCTGAAAGATCTCCACAAACTGGTCGAATGGCGAGATGAAGGGGTTCGTGCTGCATATATACCCAGCAGAACTGAAAATAAGGGGGTAGAGCTGGTTAGACGTACGTACAGTAGCGTTTTGTTTTCTCGCAAGAACTGAAGTATAGTGGCATTGCTATACTTACAGAGGTCTCGGTCTGTGAACTGGTAATCGGCAAAAAACAAAACTTCAGGGAGTGGCAGTCACGAGGCGAGATGGCGATAAGCACGGGACAATTTCCGTGGACGTGAAATATAAACAAGGTGATGGTGCTTTGAACGAGAAGTCAGATGATACTGAAGCAGGGGCAGGCGAGTCCTGAGGCGGCGACTGGGGAGAGGGACCGTACTGGTTGATATTGCGAGAGAAAACAATAGATGTCAACAGTTCAAGATATCACACTCCTTGGGTCATCGACAACACTCTTAAGCTGCGTCAAAACTGTCAATCGAGCGTGTGAGATGTTTCTAGTTCAACCAATTACGCACACCTGGCCACGCCCAAGTGTTGTTATTATTTTTTAAGAAGTGGAATCCGCGAGTGATTGTGTTGAACTATGTGCGCGAATCTACCACCACCAATCGTCTTTCCATCGGACCTCCAGGACCGCGTCTTCCCTTGCTTTCAGTTCGTCCCAGCATTATGCGAGGTCACTTACTTGTCATCTTTAAACCACTCAATGAGCTCATCCCTCCTGGTCAGCAGTATCCAGCGTGGGACATTTCTCCTCATAACTTCTGCACCGTCTCAAAAGTCGACGTGAGTACTTGATCAAGACTTCAGCTCTCCCATCCCCACGTTCCCAAGCTGGAAATCCTCTTTAAATTCCTGGATTTTGATTTCAGGTTAAAGGGTTTCTTCTGCACCGCATTTTCGCATGGGCGCATTCTCGCATTCACTGGAAGCCGCATACTGCATCTACTCTCCATAATCTCGCGCGTGCTACAGCTACCCTCGTCGATACGGTCACAATTCTAAATTCCCAATTTTAAAGAACCTAGGTTTATCCCACCACTAATTCATTCATACTTTATAGTAGAAAGGAGCTCCTTATTTTAAATTCAAAACCAAAGTGTTTTTTCATTTCTTCTATATAATAAATTTAGTTTGTACTTCGGGTAATTGGCATTAAATTTATTTTGAAACCCCACATTTGGTACCAAACAACACTAAACATGTCAGATTCATTCAACTTTCATTCCCTCTATATACTTCCTTCTTCCTGTCATTGTGTCTCGGTAAGACTTGGATAACATAACCACCTAATCGACGACTCCTTAGGTTCAAATTGAGTGCAGAGTAGATAAATGGTTCGAGCTCACCGAATCTCCAACAATAAAAGTCTCTTCTTGAAGCAGCAGCTCCTTGAGTAACAATAGCCTGTAGGGTTGAGTCGCCGAAAATGCTATCGACGCGCTCACTTGAACGAACTCGTGATTCAATGGAGAGCTCCTAAATGTATATCGGTTCGAAAGAGAAACGAAACAATTACGAAACGGATGAATCCGGACTCGTAATCGGAAATCACGATAGAATTATTTCGTATAAAGATGGAAAGCCTCCTTTGTATGATATCGTTGGCTTTGTAGTAGTTAGTGATTAAGGTGAACGAGTCCGACGGAATGAGCCCTGTAGAGGACAGAGTTGAGGAATGAATTCGAAGAAAGGAATCTTCGTACCGGGATATTATGGACTGTGTAATATCTATCAACTTTTCATAAAGAACAACTTTGAACGCAATATATCTATTTAATCGTCCCTCCTTCCATATTACAGCATTTCACTCAGGTACTGGCACCCAGAAAGGGTTCCAATATTTCAAAGAAGCCATCGATAAATCTGATCGCAAATTTGAGTCTTGCTCGTCGAACATTAGTATTGTGTTTCAATGGACAAGAATTAATGAACAGAGTCACTTAATTTAATTCCATAACTGGTTGCAAACTAAGGCAATACTTTTGCTTTCAAAAGCAACGAAATGTATCTATCCACATACCAGATTTGTAAGGAAGGATTCAAAAGCGAGGTTCGGATGGATAACTAAACGCAATTGGTTAATGCGGAGTCTTCCTTTGTGGACAAAGGTGAAGGTTGATTCTGGAATGGGTCCCCTGATTAAGTGCATAGATGCTGAAACGGTAATACAACTCATACTACTTATGGACTTGTTTTTGGAAGCAGTCTGAGGATCCGACTCCTACAATGGTATGAATGAATCCGGAGTTGGTCCACAAAAGAAACGAAATAATGTCTTTACTACATGAAGTTAGGACTAAGTTGAGAGGAGACGCTAGTGACTGAACGAAGATCGACTCTAGCGCTCCCAACAAATATTAGTTAACGTCTTTCCATACCATCGATGTACCTAGAATTTATGAAGTTGTTTCATGATATTATGAACTTGTCACGAAGTGTTGAACATAGTGTTGTTGTTATGAAGTGACAATAAGCTCGCTTATCCACACCGGAAACTTGTCCGTTAGTGCGTGAAGCGGAAAAGTGATAAATAGCGACGCCAGAGTAACAGCGTCCAGTACAGAGATAATCTGGTCGGCTCGAGTCCAGGAGTGCCTGAAACTACCAGAGTATTGGTACAATGTAGTGTCAATACATTTAGAAATTATCAACATCGATACAATACTTTCAAAAAGGTATCAAAAGGTTGAATTATCGGTAGTTTTGATTTATTATTTGAATAAGGAGCCTTTGTAATCGTACAGCAGAATTGGCCATAACCCCTAATCATACTTTGGCACGTTATTTTTCAAGGTGCGTTGATTCCAAATCTGCAAAGTCCGTCCACCTCACGGGCCATAAAAGGCTTTAGATTCAACACGAAAAAATCCGTTCTTGCACACATTTACTCCATTCGGGGTCTGGTTGTTGCTAACATTTAGCCAGCCCGATTGCTTTGCATGCATAGATGATATTGGTCAACAATTGGTTAAAACGTTGAGGTTGTTCGAGTATTTTGTAACATCAGAGATTGGCGGGTCATTTCCAAGTAGTTTAGGACACAAAACAATGAGACCAGACCAAGATTGAACCAGACCGAGCTCATCTGACATAGAAAATTTCATTTTCAATAATGAAAATGTTGAAATTGGATGTAAATGTCAATTGTTTAAATCATTTTTTTTAACTTTCTGGTTTTTAAGAGTTGGCAGTCAAGAAAAGTTGTGTGTGTGCATGTTGGGGGGGGGGGGGGGGGGGGGGTTATGAAGGGGGTAAAAACTAATAAACCTTTGTGGAACAATTTGCGGGGTTTTCAAAAAATGGGTGGACATTTAGTTATGGTTTTTCTCCGTTAGCGTTACAATCGGTATGAGAATCAATTTGACTCCTCACGCTTTTACTTAATCTACACTACAGGATAACATATCGTATCATTTTTATTTGAAACTTTTTGTTTTTCTTTTGTTTGGGCACATGTTTCTTTAATTATTGAAATGACAAGACAACACTGCTTGATGTAGCTATTAAACTCAAAAATGTATGTTACGATATTGAAATTCAAGAAAAAATTACTGTAGGAGGAAAAGGAAGAACCTAGGATAAAATAACATATGTCCTTTTCCTGTTGTACCATCGTCTCGCTGGCAGTGTGTTGAGGACCACGCTTTGGTTAATCTGTTCATTTGAAATTTCGTTTAAAATGTCAGGGATCGGGTTAAGGTGGAAACTTTGAAGCTTCTTAAAGTCATTTCTTGAAGTAGATAGTCTCCCAGCAATTTAGGTAGAGGTCTTGATGTAGGTGTTGAAACAGATGAAACGAGATTGGAAAAAAGCATCGGAACTGCGACAATCATCGGAAAAATAAGTATCGATTTGTATCGGTACTTTTGGGACGTCCCTACTCGTGCCGTTCCCGCACGTGTAATACCTATAATCAACTGTTCTCAAATCACAAACGTTTCATAACTTTTCTACTGGGAATAGGACTTCAATCTCAATCAGTAACAGTATCAAGTTTTCTCCTGTGCAGAAGAAGCTTTGGTTAAATTTCCGCTATTCAATGAAGTAAAACACGTGGTCTCTATTCCAAGGTAAAAATATACTTCCTTTATTGATCTACCCAAACTGCTGCTAGGAGTGAAGCAAGAAACATTCAACGTAAACATTCAGCAAATAATTTTGCTCAGCACCAGTAGTTATAATGAAGTAGGTAATACGAGAGCTGGTTGCACCAACGACGACCGATCTGCGGGCAACACTACTTCTCACTCGCTGTCGAAGTTGGATAAGTTCGTGTAGAAAATTGCAAAGGCTCGAAAATGAATAGTTGAACACAATAAATTAACAACAAGGTTGATTAAAATTCAGAAGACCTCAATTCGACTTAGGAAACTGCATCGATCATGAGTGGACCTCAGCACCATTTAATCTGATCTAATACAACAAAGAACCAAGGAACAGTGATAATGTAACCCATGGGTCTCCAAACTATGGCCTGAGGAAGGATTTCGTCCGGCCCGCCGCCCGCGGACGGCAATGGAATAAAATAGGATACCATCAGAACAGACAGAAAAGTCACCCATGTGACCCAGCGAAAGCTATTTTGAAAAACGAATGATCATGGAATGAAGAAACAAATTTAATCACTAAAACTACTTTTGGACTTAGATATTAGTCAGAATGAATGGGACAAAGTCAGTGATGTCGATTTCAAACAAACTGTTTTATGTGCCTTTCTCTAACAAGCCGATATCTTATGCCAATGAAGCGAAATACCTTCCTGATGACACTGGATTAAAACCAGGTAGAGGTCTTGTGGAAGTCCCAGTCAAGAAAAAAAAAATAAAAAAATGAGCTTATGATCAAATACAGAAAAATGTACTGGCTGATGGGCCGACGGTCAAAACTGTAAGTCCACAATAAGTTGTTGCTGTACAAGCAAGTCCAAATGTCTGGATGGTGGCAACTGTGGGCTGGTGCCACGGCGACCGAAACCGGGACATTATTCAGCGCTTTCAAATTAATGTCCATGAATTGCGTAGAAGCATAAAGTGATTTTTGAAATGAAATTAACACTAATTGATTAAGATTGAATTATGAATAAGTTCATTCGAAGCCAAGCCATGCATCACCTCTTGAGGCTACAAGACAATGAAAAATTATGTCGTCCAGTTCTCAACACAACGATCTCCAAACTAAGAGAACCAAGACACGATTTAATTCACTTAGTGTGAGCATCATAAAGTGCAAATATCAGGACAATAAGGACTAAGTGATGTATCTTAGATTTCTTAATGTATGCCAACTATATATTAGAATAATGTTGCTTATATGTTTATAACTTGGTGAAATAAAATAAATTTCAAAAAAAAAAACTAAAAACTAAATTTTGGTTCTTATATTAGTCATAATTTTGAATTGGTCAAATTCGTTTAGGAGTGCTTAAAAACACTGTTTTGATGTGTCTAATATTCAATATTTGCGGGGGGAGGAAATTTTCCTAGCCCCCCCGACCCCCCCTGTTGGCTCTCCCCACCACTTCCACATTATGATACAGCCCTTGGGGCAAATAGTTTTGAGACCCCTAATGTAACCAGAACGCAAGCATCGGGCAAGTGCAAGGGTAAATGGACGAAAAAAATGGTGACATCGGTGAAAATAACAAGTAAAAATGAGTTCATGACATAGGTAAGTGATTTATCGGAAATAAATAAATTCATGAATGGGAAAATGATCAATTATGAATAGTTATGAGCCGCACAATTGACGATGCATGACTGCCACGGAAATTCAGTCGAGACGAGGTACATTTAATCAGATTGAAATTGATTAAATGATACTGGACGACTAGAAAGGTAATTACTTAATATTTGTGGGCAACAGAATCTTTTGCTTGATAGAAAAAATAATGCAACATAATCTTTTTATGGTCCGCCTCTCATATTAACGATTTTATGACATAACCCTCTTCCACCTCAAGTAACTAAGATTTGATTGCCAGATAACCTAAAACTCAGCTGGGCAAAAAAGACAATTAAAAAATAAATAAATAAATAAAACAAGTTGGGAACATGGTAGTCTGGCTTCCACGACGGTCTAATATTATAAAGAGAAAATATTTCTTTGTTTTATGTTAAATTTAACTCAAAAACTAATGGACCGATTTAAAAAATTCTTCCACAATAAAGAAGCCCTTTCGAAGCATTATTGGTTTATTTATATATAAATTTCACTTGAATTTTTACGAGGGTACCAGAAAGCATTGTTTAAGGTAGTACCTACAGTACAGTGTAGTAGTTCAGAATCTAACGCAGAAATAAAAAGCCTAGTTTTATCATTTCCAGCATTATTTGAACGGGAATTGCGTTTTTTTCTTGATTGATTATATTGGCAGATTATGGAAAATAGTACAGCAGAAATGTGAAAGGAATTAGAATTTTTTATTCTCCCAAAACTCTTGGTAATGATGAGTATAAAATTCGCTAGGTTGACCTTGTGGTATTCTCGAAAAATGATCTACAAAAGAAATTCGTGAAAGTTAGGTAAGTCCTGGTAGGACCAGCCCAAATAATTCTATTTGTAGTATTTTATATTCCCAAATAAGGGCTTCATTTAGAATAAAAAGTGAACTAAAAGGCAAAAACTTTTTCTGGGCGGCTAGTTTTTATGTGAGGTCCTAAGCTCGCGTTTAGCGCTCATTGTAATAGCCGAGGAGAGCTGAGGGTCTTTCTAATGGAAAGCGGAGCCTGTTAGGAGCAGTAGCTGTGGATCGTAGTTCGTAGTAGAGGATAGTAATGGGGTATGAGATGACGGGCCGGGGATGGGAGAGGGAACCCCTCCGGACATGTTTTTCTTGGCACGGGTAAAAGGATAGGGGAAAATACACGGCCGGAAACCTGGAGGAGGGCGGCGAATCTCCTATGGAACCGCTTCATCCTTCTCTTCTAACCCCCATAACCGCCAGTTGCCTATCAGTATTATCTTCTGACGGGCTTGAACCTTTCCGACGAACGCGGTAGCAACTATTTTGATTCCGCTAGTGTCATCGTCTTCCGCAAAGTTTGCAGAAGTCAAATGTTTCTGACGACAATTTTCATAAATACTAATGTCATGAAGAAAGAGTGTAATGAAAGCTTTCGAACTGAATGGACCAAAAAGGTTTTGCACTCAAGTACCTACGACTAAAAACATAACACTGTCGTAGAGAAATATGTAAGTGAATCAGATGCTGACATTCAATGTAACTGTTCGGTTCCACTTTTGCAGTTCACACTACGTTCTCTCGTCATAGAGATGGAAAAATCCACACTAGAGCTCGAAGGCTGACTTTCTGGTTTATTATTTCCAATAATGAAATTTTGTGATCGACCAAAAAAAAAAACATCCTCAGTTGTGGGTTCACGTTTCAAGATACGTAAATTTCAAAAATCGAATAAAAAACTATGCACATTATTAAACGGAGGTTTTTTTTTTCTTTATAAAACCGCCCTCCTACTTAAATCACTTATATCTGTATTGTTTAGAGCACGGGATATCCAAATACCAAAACGATAATGCAATCAATGTGGTGTATTATACAGAAAAAGTAGAGCTACTGTTTACAAAGGTGTTTACAATAAACTCGGCACTAAGCACCAAACTAGAGAGTCACAATCGAAACTACGTTGAACACAAGTGAGGAGCTGTAACGTTGGAGTAACACAGACTGTACAGTTTTTAAAATCACGTCCCAATTTCATTTCCGTAAATATCCTACTTTGAAGTAAAATCTGATTTTGCTATACTTACACATCGCTCCATGTAAGTTTTCGGACGGATCCTTCTCATCCTTAGAGTAATTTTCAGAATTTTTGTTTGTACGTTTTTCTCTTTCGTAATTATCTTAATTCGAATTTACTTCTAGGAAGATTTTCCATTTTCGATTTGAAAAACCGATGATTTAGGTACCTACCTACCTTCTTATTTGAAACAGCTTCGGCCATTTTTTTTAAATAAATAGTTTTGTGCAAGATGTTAGCGTTGACTGATGATCACTTCAACGTATTTTTACCTTTTTTATGAGAAAATTAGGGGTGAGTACCAAATTGGTACTCAGCAAAAGGTTCACTCATGGGCCAGTGAGTACCAAAGTGGTACTCAGGGTTTTTGGGTCCCTGAGACCATGATTCCGTCAAAAATTCGCCTGGCCCATCAAAATATCATTTTTCAAAGGTGTTTCTTCAAGAATTTTCACAAAAAATTGTTTAGCCTGAGCGCAACTCTCGGCCTACGTAGCCATGGCAGTCAAACTTCTTGAAAATCAAAAACGACGTTTCGCACTTGAACGTTTTTTAACTTGAAAAGACGTACACATTGAGAACCTAAATATAAAAAAGGACGTCCTATAAGTGCTTAGGAATAAAAAACTATGTACTTAAGAATTTAAAAAACTCGGCGCTCCGCGCCTCCCCAGGGGGCAAGCCCCCTGGACCCCTTTTGCTTTTATTTAGAGACTACTGCCACAAGTATAGGAACGTAGAATACGCTTTAGCCTCGATTGAACGCTGAACGTTCAACGATGATCACCGAACGTTCATTGTCGAACCGAAGGACGATTCGCGAACGACTGAAACTCCGATTTACATAAATAAAATGACTCACTCCAAACGGGTTTGTCGCAACTACTACACATGGATGTAAATATTCTTATGTTTATTAGTCTCGTGTCACCGTTTTCGTTCCTGGATACCATACCCTTTTTCGTTCCTGGATACTATAACCAGGTTGGGTTTGTCGCAACTACTACACATGGATGTAAATATTCTTATGTTTATTAGTCTCGCGTCACCGTTTTCGTTCCTGGATACCATACCCTTTTTCGTTCCACTCCCGCGTGACACTTTTCGGCTAGTTAGTCCATGGCTAAAGCGTATCCTACGCTAAAAAACAGTTTGATACTTGAAAAGTCATACAGTTGAGCGAAAAATCGGATTCATCGTTGACAAAAATCGATTGTAAATAAATCGAAACCCAGTGGTCAAACATAGATTTTTTGTGAAAATCGAAAATTGATTGCCAACTCTTGAACAGGACCTCTTAAACTTCCTTCTAGTTCATAAACGACGCTATCCATCTAGACCGATTTGTTTGGTTTCCGAAGTTTTGTTATTATGGTTGCTTTCAGGCAACGTATACTCGGCGGAAAATTGTAAGGAGTGGGGATGCCTTTTACAGGAATGTAATATTTCTTGGGAAGTACAGCTGTCTACCTAGTTTAACATAAATGTACTAGTGATAAGATTATTTAGGAAAATTCGCTCATACGATCGTGGCAAACTGCAACTCTTTTGATCTGTCTAAATAGCTTCGATACTTCTCACTTTGAACTTTTATTTTTTTCTCTCTCCCTCGTTCTATTATTATAATTACCTTTATTCCTAAACTTGAGAACGCTTTTTTAGACGAGCAACTTCAGAATCATATTTTACCAATAATTGGTACTTCACCTTATGATTAAATATACCTTGTTATTTCTGTCATATCATTTGTATCATCGGTAGGTCTTTTAACAAGCTTTTTTTCATTTGTCGCCGTAAATGATTTAATTTCAAATAGGTTTGAGATTTTTAGATTCACATTGCGATCGTGAAAAGGAATGTTTTGACCCCGGGAGATGATCGTTTGTCAATATCGACCAACTGGTCTGGAACAATTATAGCCGTTTTGCAGAATAGTGAGCGATTCATGTCACGGAGCCAATTTTTTGTGTCTTCTGCTTGAATTACGAAAATTATTGGTCTCAGCTATTCCTTTGTAGACATCCCATTAACCCCCTCTGCTGCTTTTTTCAGGTTGTAGAATATTATTCAACTACACCGCGAATTATGGCCTGTTCGTCATTTCTGCCATTCGTCCTTCGGCACTTCAAGCATCCAAATTTTTTACAACCGCTGCTTCTCAACGCCTTTTATTGACCTGCCAGGTTCTCCACTATCCCTCTCTCTAATCCAACGAAAAGAAAGAGGAGAAACAAATTCAAAATTTTACTAGACTCATAAAGGTTGAACTTTGAAACCTTAATCCCAGGAAATTGAAATCCGTGGGAGCCCATTTCAATATCTCTCCTTTCTGTTGGAAAATAACATACATCAATGCTGTGCTTTGGTGGATGCATTCTGTAATGTTTCTGGTACCATGGTACCTGCTGGAGAGCAGGTTTTAGTTTTTAATTAATTAATTGGTAATGAGCGAAATGTTCATGCGTACATTTATTCCTCGTCATTCCTGTAGTTGTTGCCTGAACACGACCTAAGTCCCCAAGTCTTTGTAAAGAAACTACGTCGCTTCCTATTTTTTGTGAAAGGGAAAAGACTATTACTGTCCCAGTCATTCCTGTCAAGCGACTGGCTGACGTGATGTGGCGTAAGTTATGTATTGCGACACGAATGACGCTTTCACGTACGTTCTGTCTTCGAAGTCGTTGCAATGTGTATTTCAGTTTTTCTCAAAATTAACGAAGAAGTTTTCAGGTGGTATTGGGGGATTGGGACGACGAACATAAATGCTTGAATGAAGACGAAGACTGTTCAGATCAATGTTTGTTAGATTCAGTCTTTGGTACATCATCTTGCATGGCGCCTCGCGCCTCCATACCTCGTGGTGGTAATCTCGTTTCCTTAAAAAGAGCTCCATTTACATTGTAGCATTGTAGATCGATTAAGCATCAAGGGCCTTTCGAAAGATCAATTTATCCATATATTGTAGTTGTATTCTCAACGTATCCAATAGCTGGTACACAGGTTTTCAATGAAAAGCACGGGTTGTCCAATAACCGGTGCAAACGTCACTTTAACGTAAAGCACATTACATTGCACACACGTTACATTGTATTTTTTTTTCATGATATCTGATATTCCAAAGATATTATTTAGTTACCTACTACGTTCTTGTAAAACACAGCAAACAATCGGAAATCAGAAGAAGTTATCACATAAGTGAATAATGACAGGCTTGTGGACGTCGAATTTCTCCTTAAGGGTCAAAAAACGAGTAGGTACATTTCACTTATTTCGTAAGTTTTCGATAGTCTCATTTTGTAATGTTTCAGCTCTATGACTCCACCCTTTGGAGCTGTCCCTGATTGATGGTTGGGTATCAGGCCTATTTTTGACCTATTTATGATTTTTTCATGAAGTTTTAATTCAATTTGGTGCACTAGTTGCTGTGGACGGTAGATGGCGGACGATAAGATGTTTCATAGAATTTTTATATTGTACACATCCAATGAACAAATGTTGAGGTGGCGTTAAAATTTGTTCTATTAATTTATACTAAAAGGTCTATGCTTGAATATTGTTAACTCGAGCAAATTCCGTTGAAAAAAGACCAATTTACATACAGCTGAATAATATCAAAATTTCAAAACGATTTTCCATCTCTAGCTACAAATAATATTTATTCCTAGAAATAGTTATTACTTTATGGAATATTGATAAGGACCTACCTTTACAAGCGATTTTACCCCGGGAAGAGGGTTCCTTCTATTGCTTCGGCTATTTCCCAAGTTTGGTGTTACAATAAAAGAAAATTCGATACAGTATTTGGTATTAACTAAGAAGAGATCGTTGAAAATTGATCGTTAAAATGCATATGAAGTAAGTAAGGAGATGTGACTAAATATGTCCTCCTTCGCCCTAACTCCCAATTAACTGGATTACAGAAATTTCAGAACAGTTCAGTTATCGAACAGTTCCTTAAACGGCAACGCATCTCTTGCGTGAACCGAAATTTTTAAACAAGTCGCAGGCGAATGAATCTAAGTAATTTATTTTTATTTTTCATGATTCACATGTTAATATTTCATTTTCAAAATAACAATTTCCAACTTCATGTTAGATTATTTTGACGTCCACTTGTTATTTTTATTACTTAGAGATTTTGTGTCATGATAACTACAGTCTATCTAAAACTCCTAACTGGCCATTTGTAATTAGATATTTGCTAGTTGAATTAAAATCGCTAAAGGAATTATCCATCATAAACAGTGAACAAAATTGTCCTACGGTTTAGAATTCAATACGGCCCACAAAAGCATCACGAACGCAGACATTGCCAGTTAAATAACAATATGTACAAGGCACGTGGGGTCAGAATTCATGAATAAAATCGATACGTTTATTTGAATGTAACATCAACGACCGTACGCTGTTCTTCTGTAAAGTGTTGGAGAGCAGCTATGAGAATGTTCCTTCTTCGATTGTTCATCCCAAATCCTGCATCCATGAGCCTCAAGGAGATTCGTCCAATTTTGGGATTCGCCACAATATGGACGAGATCTTTTGAGTGATATAGGCAGCGTCAAAGAATTTACTTTATTCCCACTAAATTATCAATTCGTTTATACCAACCGACATCTCATACGACACGTGAAATGCGAAGAGGTGTAAATTTATCATCGCACAATGATTGTGGAACTTGCGTTTGCAATATATTACAAATTTGGACCCCTCGGGTCGTGGAAGATGAAGAGGTGGGACGAAACCAACTCTACTCATCGACTGACACCCCCCCCCCCCTCTCACGCTACGGCCACCTATCACCTCCAACGTCCTCATCGTGGCTGTTGGTGGTATCACCACATCTAGACCTCTCGTGTGATGCATGGGCTCTACCGCCCCCGACGGTGTTAGAATGTCATTTGCATCGAAAACATACTCAACCAGAACGATAATTACGCCTGGTAATTATGCGCAACACCTAATCCGGTTGCCCTAAACTATTCAGAAACCGGTCCCTTATCTCGATCCTTGCTTTCCAAGATTAACCCCGCTCACGTCAAACTATCACGGCATCGTAAATCCACCTGTGAAACCCTGTTCCGAAGAAAACAGCTCATTCAACAAACTGCGGATTTCACAGTTGAGTTATGGAAGAGCGAATAAATCAAGCTGTCCGCCTTTCCATCCATAGCGCACGACCTTAATTATTTGGCTTTGTTTGAATTTCATTTCTCTATCAGCTACAAGACGAGATTTTCTTCTGGAAATCTCTCCAGGTCTTGGGAAATAAATTACTTCTTTCTGCCCGAGTTGAAGGGTTTGGAGTTTGAGGGTCGAAGGGGCCCTTCTTTGTCTTGATGAATCTTCAATCAACTGCTTCCATGAGGTTTTCCTTCCTTTTTCAGCACCCCACGTCTCTGGAGAGGTTTAAGGAGCCGTCCGGATCTGAAAAGCTGATTTATTCGGATCCCATTTTACCCGCATTCTCGGGTCTTTGTATTTCATAGTAAAAAGAGATGTTCAAAACTTTGATGTCTCGAACATCCATCATTCATACTCCCACTACCTCGAAGCCACAAAAAATCCCTTACTTTATGCTTCTAAAGTCCGATGTTTTTTCATTCGCATTTCTACGTAAATTTTTTACCACGGACCCCTGGACTGAGAAAGTAAGCGAAACTGAAGATGAGAATTTTTAATTTTAACATGTAACGGTTCCCTCCACTTTAAGATTCCTTTTGACCGAACTAGGAAACACCGCGTTCTGGGTAACCCACTCGATGGTTCCAAGTTGGTAATAACCCGAAAATTCGATATCGGAACGAGTCACTCTGCCGAATCGATCGTCTGAAAAGAACTCCATGGATTTAGCGTTTTGTTTTGGCATGAAAACTGGACAAAATCCATGAGAATCCACACTTGGACGCTAAGTTCTTCTTCACTTTTATTTATAACGACGCTTTGGCAACATGGTTTGTGATACATCAAGGTGTGTGGTAAAACAAAGAATATCCCTTCCACATATCTTTGAATTTTCAAAATTGATGTAAAATATCCATCCTTTTTTTATATTATCAAAAAACACAAAATGAAAACGTTGTAAGGAGCCTCTCTTCAAGATTTGTAGGGTTTCCTCTGCAACAAGTGAAGAAGATGTCAACTTTCACGAATTTATGTGAACCGAAATGAGTATAACTTATTGAATTCTCTCACTCCTGTACTTGACAGCAACTCCAGCTGTAGTAGTTAGTAAAACTAGACAAAAAGATCTATGGATCCGTAACTAATATAGTTCCTGTTTTACTTCACTTCATTGAATTGTGCAAGATATGTAATAAGAAAAGTACCAATTTAGACGTTATTGAAGCCCGTAATCACTGGATTCCAAAATATTTTATACCCATTTTGGTTTATTACTCAATAATAAACCATTGTAATCGCTCTTGAAAAAAAAATGTTAACCCCCTGAAAATTTCATGGTTTACGTTTCAAAGGGTGTAGAATCCAAATCTGCGATAAAAAATTTTCCGTTCCGCCGTACGCACGATTTCTCCCAAAACGGCTGGAGCAAAAAATCTGAAATTTTCAGGAAAAATCAGTATTGGTCCGACAACGCTCCAATTCTTTGGCCAGCACTCTCACTCAATTTAAAGTGCCCTTTAAGGGTTGTCAAAGTTTTGTAAAATCCCTAAAAACCTCAAAAAAAGTCAATTTAGACTTTTTTTAAAGAACTTTCCATGAGGAATCGAATGAGCCCCTCCCCAGGTCCGTAGCTCAAACCATTCCCGATGTATGGCCCGATTTATGGTGGCAAAATTTGCATCGACATTCACTACATCACTAGGTTACTGAAATCAAAGTAAACACAAGAGTTTCTTTTCTTTTTTTATTTGTCAGTAACCTAGTGATGTAGTGAATGTGGATACTGGGGTGAACTCCTAAAATGGTTTATAGCCGATACACGGGTTGAAGCATTCTGATATGCATGCTCCGTCCTTCGAAATTTTGAAATTTTCAAATGGAATATTTTTCCATTGTAATCGCTCTTGAAAAAAAAACGCTGCAAATTCTTTCACTGGGGTTTATTATTCAATGATTCGTGATTTGAATTTCTCTAAGCTTTGGAGTGTCCGTGTTTCACAGGTGATAGAGCGATTATTGAATTTCAGGAGATATGCATGGAGCACGTAAATCGGTTCTCAACCAAAATACTTGTTTGGATTGATCAGTTGATCATATTTGTGTGCCTCCTGAAATTCAATGATCGCCCTACCACCTGTGAAACACGCACACTCCAAAGCTTAGTAGGAATTCAAATCATGAATCATTGAATAATAAACCCCAGTGAAAGAATTTGCAGCATTTTAATTTCTGTTTTTCTCATCGAAGCTTTGATGAGATAATTTATTTTAATACGATGTACATACGTACTTACGAGGTGATGGTCGTATGTCACCTTCTTACAGTTCAAATTTAATGGAGATTTCCGGAACATTTATTTGATGAGATGCACTTATGACGAATTCTTTCAACGATAACGCTGATCAAGTTCCTGGAGGAATGAAACAGCCCAGAAAAGTTTTCGTTACTCAGACAATCAAACTTAGGGTTTCCAGCTTCGATGATTGTGTCATCATCATGTCACGTCATTACAATTTACCTTACCAAAACAAAATCAATAACGTGTAGGTACATCCGTACGTTTACAAATGCGGGATTAAACTGAAAACAGAAAGGGAAATCAACTATCGTCTTCAAATTGTTCAAGTTCGCTCCAAAAAGAAACGAGGAAATGACTCGGGGTCAAGAAACCCCAAGACTCGTCTCCCTCAAGATTAGTCAAGTATTGGAAAAAAAAGTCGAACGGCAAAGCAGGGAGTTTGTCCTGAGTTTGGGGTCATACAGTTTTGACGAGCAGTCCCTTACAGTTCTTTCGAAGTGGTGCACAGTGATCCAGAACTGAAATCTAGCTGATTAAAATCTCTACAGCTCTTATTAGAATACATTAGTCGTTAAATCTTATGTTTTTCTATAGATTTTTTTAATGGAGAAAACGGTGTTTTAGTCGGATATGAAACGGACTGAACCAATAAGCACATTTTACGATGGAGAGCAGTTATAATAAGAGTATTAGAAAGAAATGTTTTAGTACAGAGTACGCAGGTCAAGAGACAACACAAGAATGTAATTTCTGAACAATTAAACATATTGCTGACAACATGTAAACAAACCATATTGTCAACAATAACTATAAAAATAACAGGACGGGATTGTTTTGGAGTAACAACTAAATCGCGTTTACACAAAGAGCAACGAAAAGTCTTTTTTTTCGAAAAAGTTTTTTCCTGTTGATCACCAATGGCTGTAAAAACCGCACAAATATCATCGCCATCGTTTTAAATAAAGGAAAAAAAAATCAATATCTCACCATAGCCAAACCTAAGAGGCTCAAAATCCAGTCGGTCGCTCTGTTTGTCGCTGTAATCAGCTATTCTCCCAGACCATGTGGTGTTTCTGAGAACGATAAACATGATTGCTCAAAGAACAGGTAAAAGTGGGTGATAAAATAAATTAATGTGGAATCCAGGATCGCAATTTATCATACCTAACCTGGAAATACGTTGCTCCCTTCAACTTACCGCTTCTGAAGGTAGGCTATTCATTCACGAATTTTTGATAAATATTGATCAATCCTAAACCGCTAGACAGATGAATTTAAAAATTTAATTTGGTCCTTAAATGTTCCGTTTGCCTGGGCTGGATGAGCTCATTATTCGGCGATTCTTCGATGTCATGTCTGACATAAATTACTGTGTTAATTTCGATTATGGCATAACATATTTCCGAAATACGAGCGGATGATCAATCAAACCTGAGTTTGATCCTGGTACAAACTTAGATAATAAATTTATGTTGTCATTTTATGTTGCTAGGAACTACCTGTTTAGCCAACCTCCACCATTTGAAGTTCTAAAAACTACTTTCGTTCGATACAAGAAACTCATTACCTAAGTCATTACTGGAACAAATGAAAGGTATAAAATCAGTAGTTGATGTTTCATTTTTAATTCTAGGAAATTGGAAAATGAACTAATTTTACGGGTTTGTTGCTCAGAAACTTAACCGGGCAGTTAGATTTACGGTTCTTGACTAAATAGAATGGAGGTGAACGATAACGTTTCAGCACCTCCAAGTTCTTGGACATTTTAAAACTAGTCCCGGTGTAAAGAAGTTCGATCTCAAGAAGCGTTTTCTTTCCTGGATCATAGAAAATTTCCATCTCGCTGAACCGGAGGCGAAAGCAATCTTATCAGGAAACTTCAGACAAACTTCCGCTCCACTGGGCAACTCTCGAACTCAGAATAATGGAAAGCGTTTCTTTCGGGAATGCTAATGATGTTCTCTTTCCTCAACCATGCTTTTTTTGAGCGTTTATTTTCAGCTCGGAAAAGAGGACCTGACTTTAGTTCAACAGATCCACCAGGGTTTTGGGTCAGTATACGCGAATAGTTTTTCCTCATTTCAGGTCAGAACTGTGGAAGGGCTTGATAAAACATGATACCTATTGATCCTAATATTATAGCGACAAAGAATGGTAGCTGTCCAACGGAGAGGAGCGTTAAGGATTGGGTGTGCCTACCGAACAGTTTCAGAGCCAGCCATACTTGTACTCACTGGCTGCATCCCAATTCAACTTTTGGCTACAGAATGAAAACGAGTATTTGACCGACGTGAAGAAGGAGAAAGAACCCGCATTATCAAAAAAGGGAGGTAGCACACCACAGCAAGGTGGCAGGAAATGTCGACCGACGAGCAACAGGTAGGTGGACAGCACGCTTGATACCACATGTTCAAAAGTGGCTAAAGAGGAAGCATGGAGAGGTGAACTTTTCCTTAACACAGTTCCTCTTGGGACACGGACAATTTCACTCCTACCATCACAGAATGGGGGAAGTAGACGATCCAACTTGTCCGAGAAATTGTTTCACACATTCTTCATGTGTAAGCAGAGGAAACACAATGAAGACATCAGCAGGATGATCTGGAAATGCCATCTGAGGACATGACATCGGAGAATATCGTTGCCTAAATGCGTGAAAGAGAGGAGCATTGGACCTGTCTAGCTGTCTATGTCGAAGGCATCCTGCATAGAAAGATCGCCCAATAACGAGAGAGACAGAGGAGGCTACAAATGGACCGAGAGGAATAAATACATCCAAGGACTTGGCCTAAATTAATGTGTTGAACAGTTCCAGGCCGAGTTCCAACGTGGGAAAGAAGGTGAGGTTTTAATGGGTATCTTATACATAAAATCATATTATGTAAAAGGGCTCTCTAATGTTCTGAAGATCACCCGTTTACGATTCGTCAAAATTCAAGGGTATTCTCCAGCAGCTTGGTTGAGCATGACATTCGGATACAGCGATTCAGCGATGTTCAGGAGATCATAATATGTGGTAAATTAACAATAAGCTACCTGATAACACTTACAATTATGGTATTCTAGACGCCTTAAAAAGAGGTCCATTTATACTCCACTTGTGTTGTTTGTGTAGAAAAGAAACACGCAACAAGTACTTTTCAGCTGATCATTGTGTATCCATACCGTGTACTTGATTCTTTCAGTGTGGACCCAAAGATGGTCGAATGACTTTGTAATAAATATAAATCCCTAAACACCAACACTTAAATAGTCCCTCAGACGAATGAGAACAGATATCTACACATTTACAATGCTGAATTATGCTTTATACTGGCTATCTCTTCCATCGTCCACTCCTCCATCTGCCTCGTGAGGCGAATGCCTTCCTCTCAGCTACTGGGTTCGATCTCTTCAATGATTCTCAACGCCGACTTAAGACCCTACTGTACTCCCAGGACCATCATGTGGAGTAGCAGGATGGACTGCAATGACTGAATAGCGCTCCACCTCTTTTCATCTTTCACTTTCTCAACGCCTCACTACATCAACATCGCCATCGATTATCTTCACTTTTCTACCAACTGCTATTTTGCACAATCTTCACCGCACGTCTCGCCGCATCTTTCACCACTCATTCACCTGCATCTATATCGCCAGCAATTTTGGACTTTTGATGCAGCTTAACAATTTTTTTTGTAAATATTACTTTGTCAATGACAACGGATAAAATTTAATTTAAATTGTAACATTGGCACTATGTACCGTTTGTAAATAAATAAATAAATAACCCAGGAACGGTACAAATAACACATATCTACGCTTCACTAGTTTCCTAAAACGTATCATTAAGTATACTAAAAAAACTAGATTTCCTGAAAACAAAATTCCATTCAATTTTATCAACTAATCGTCAAAATATTTGTAATTATTTAGTCACAAAATAGAAAATTGTTTACTAGGCTGTTTTTCGTACGTTCAGAGACGTACACATTATTGTTCGTGTTTTTTTCTGTCTTGGCCTTTGACTGAGTGAAAATTTAAATGTAAAGCCGTGTGAGTGGGCTTATTTCATTCATCACAGATATGTCTGTCAATAATGAACATGGAAATATTAGTGTTAGTTCGACAGTCAGATGTTTAATATTTCAGCCCTTTAACTTCACCCCTTAGGATTGACAGGTACTGAAAAGGAGGATTCAGTCCCCACTCGTCCCCTTACGTGATTAATGACCCGAGTTTCTGGAGGAAAGCTCATGGTCCAGCTCTTCTGGTGATAAGTTCCGAATGGGGTACTGTCAATGGCTGAGGAATTTTTTCATTCAATTTTCTGCTTCTACTCATCCTGAAACGTAAAACAACAATTGTGAGAAGGTTAACACTTTTTCTTCGATAGATAACAGATTTCTGTTATTGAAAATAAGAAACAAAAGATTTAAGAAGACCATTTACGGTAGGTTCTTTTCCGTCAAGTTGACGGAATAGGTACCTAACAAATTATGTCAGCTCAACATTTTCATTAATTAAATCATGAATGTGATATACTCGGTGTGATAACTGTACTTCCTAAGGAGATAAAAGGTACCCAATTGTTGCCAGAGACAAGGGTTGGATGTTTAAATATGAGACCTCCCCACCGTCATAGCCAACAATATGATTACATGAAAGATTTCAGTATTTGTCTTAAATTTTATTCCTTCTAGGCTTGTAAGACTACGGAAAACTGATGCTGATGTACCTCAAGTGTTACAAACGGACGTTCACTACTATCCTACAGATCGGCAATACGATATCAAGGAGTCGTTTGTGGAGCGATAACGAAATTACATTGATAACGAATGTGAACAAATACGCGACTCAGTATTAATATTTGTTTAGGACACTAACTACTCTAATTCCCTTGGTTGTTTAGGTCGTCTATTTAACGCGTCATATCGTTTATTTATCGGATCTGGAGTTGGAGAAACTAAAGATCGGAAACGAACGGTTTATTGAGTGTCAAACACTATGGTGAAATTGGAATGTTGCATTTTTCAACGTTAAGACTCAAAAAGTGCTGTTTCAGTAACTAACCCTTTCTTTAACAGCAGTTAATGTGATGTAATACCATCATTTGTACATCAGTTTTGACAAAAGGGCGATAGGTATCAATGGATGCAGGTAGTAAATGAACCGCAATCGTTTTCATTCAAATACTCACCGCACATTGGAAAAACGGCGAATTAAGCTCTGGTCAACAACTCCAATCTACAAACTTCAAATTCAATTAACCCCCGACAAAAGGACACAAAACGGTGGATTATTCCGCCTGGTTGGATATCTTAGTAATTAACGGTCGACGCCAACATGAGCCAACAAAATAAAAAGACACCACCGCCCCTTAGCCACTGGGGGTGACAGGCCATTTAGATCAAGTGCCGACGGAAGGGTGGGGAAAAATGATGGAAACCTTTCCCCCGGCTTTTTGAAAGGAAAAAAAAAAAGGAGGAAAGAGTTAGAGATGGAAGGGAAGTGGGAGTGGGAGAGAGATAGAGAGTGAGCTTCAGTTGGGTGTTTTTCATTCAAAGTTGAGGGTGGTCACAAAAACTGAAAAGAAATAAGTTGGCGGTAGGGCGTCGAGGGACGGGGATGAGAGGAAGAAAAAATTGTTCATTGTGTCCTGGTATTAGCTTCATCTAACCACCCTTCTCTCTCCGAAGGTTTTCCGATGCCGACGACTGTAATGGGTTGTCAATTCCGTCCACGGAAACGGCATTGTTGGGGAAATTAGTTGTTCAAATATCAACGCCCGGGTGTAATGAAATTTCCTGGAACGTGAAAGGCCTGCGATGAGTTTTGAATAAGAAATCAATCAGGTAAGACAGCAACAGGGACTCTTGAATGTAATTTGGGAAATACGGTAAAAGAGAAACATGTATTTTTATTTTTCTCGTATGAACCCACCTTGGTTTGTATACAGATCGAACGCACATTCAGTTTTATAAAGTAGAGAATAATTCAACAACTAAGTTAGAATTATCTCTCTGCAACAGCTTGCCAAAACGCATACTCTCCAAACTTCCTTCGCACTATTCAACCCATTGCTGCACGATATCGCTACCCTAAGTTTATAAATACTAGCTGTACAATTATAAAGTTGCTTTCTATATATTTTTTTTTTTTTTTCGCTCCTTTCATTTTCAGCTGCAGTTTTTCAACTGGTTCAGTTTGATTGATTCCTATGAATCCATTATCCGATGCAGCATGTATAGGTAGAACTGAAGTTCCTCTTTTAGAGACCCCAGCTTTTGTTTCTGTCAACACCGCTGGGGCTAATACGCGAAATCTCCAAGCATATTGAGGATATTTAATTTCAAAAAAAGAAGTACTTCCGGAGTTATTAGAGTCAATTCCTTCCAATATGAAATAGATATGCATTCTCAATATTGATTGATTGCAATCATCTTCAGAGCTGGTAATTGGGAGGATAAGATGAAGAAATCCGATACCTCGTTCAGAACGAGTGAACCACCTTAGAGTCCGAAAACTGTAAACAACGGAAAAATATTACGGAAAATACAGGTTGTGGTGAACGATTTTATTCAAAAATTTTCCAAAGCCAACAAAAAAATAATACATTTGTGTATGTTGAACCTGAACCAACAACATGAATTCCATGTTTTATGCCATAAAAATGTACATTTGTATGTTGTGAAATTTAGTTCTGAAATTTTGATTGTTCTAGTGTTTGTAAATTCAGTGTCCTCTTACTGATGTGAATGTAAAATCGAAAAAACCGAACTATGCTTTGCAGAAATGAAGAATAATTCTTATCCGTATTAAATTTGACCACAATTAACCCCAACCTCTGTAACATAACATGACTGTAACATCACAGTGTGGAGATGATGGAATAGTGTAGTTGGCCCTTCCATGAACGGAATGCGGATGATGTCCGCATCACTCAAAGGATCTCCCAGAATCGTCTGGAGCGTGGAAGGCGTCTGGTATATCTCCCGAAGCGGCAGATTCAAGAATCGGGAAGGCCAAACTAACCATTTCTAACTCGATCCTGCTAAAATTCCTTAGGAATCCAAAGGTGACGGTTGATCTTGCACTGACATAATATGTACGCCTAACATTGTGCTTATATTATAAGTGCGATAAATTAGGCAAGAGCAGCATCACAGAATAAATTGACTCCAACGGAATTGATAGTGGGGTTGGCCGATCTAATAAAGGCAGCGTATGCTCCATATCTGTAGGTGCCATAAATTGGGAATCGACGTAGACAGACTCTACCGTTATCCACCACGGAACAAAATATATGGCGATGACTGAAGCTTCTAAATAAGAAAAAGATCAGCTCCTGAGAGCACTCTAGGGTTAAGTGTAATCCACTGAAGAGATTCCTGTAACTCTATTCGATAACTATCATGTAGCTCATGAACTTGATAGAAATCTAGTTCATCCCAATAACACAAATCCACCGCCACTTCTTCAAAGGTGCCTGTAATGAAAAACAGATCATCCTCAAGAACATCCCGACAGAATGGTTGAAAGCATCTACTCGTAATACATGTCTCTATTCTTGATCACTGTTCATGATACCACCATGAAAAAAACCTGCCCCCGCTCCTCGGCATTCTCGTATTATGACAAATGTGAGTCTGCAAGCACAGCACAAGTTTAAGGTGAAGTGTGTTTGTGAACCAACCCTATGGACAACATGTTTTCAATCTATAAAATCTGATTCTGTACGGTGCGAAATTTAGTTTTGTTCGGTTGTGAAATGATTTCTTGTTGCAATATAACTCATTTTCCAATTGAACTGTTAAATGTTCATATATTTATTTAAGAGTTTGACATTTTCAGGAACAGGGCATTTCAAATTTATTTCATTCAATATAGTCAAGGTTGGCCAGTAATCTGATCAAGAAGGCCCTTATTCCTCAGGGGAAATTATAAACTTGTGTGTAATGAAAGAGCAGCATTATTAGTATGCGGGGTTTTAGTAAGTCCGTCTGAAGCTAGACCCCGCAATGGGAGGACGCCCGTCAGAGTTCATCCTAACTGTGGAGGACGACCCAAACAAGAGAAAAAATTAACTGTACAAAACTACACTATATTTTAAGACAACAGCACTCGGAAATTTTGAATCTGCTGTTGGAAAACTGGTTAATAGTCTACCAATCAAGCATAAGAAAATATCACTTGACCAATAACTAATTGAATATCACAGTTATGATGACGGTAATAATAGTAATTGAACTCCAGGTATTTTATTTCTTCTCTTAATTAGATAAATCACATCAGCTAATTATTCACTGTGCCTGGATTGGGGCGTACGAGTCGAGAATAATTCATATAAACACCACACAAACTCAACACAAACTCAAGATAGAGATGTCATTGAATTGCATGAATTACTTTCCAATATGTTGTTACTCATAGTCCGAATTGAATGCAATTCAAATTATTAGGTATCAAGTAAGTTGTACCTTGTTGCAGGTATGCCCGATCCGAAACGACATCTGATTCTTTGGTTCATCTTTGGCGGGATAGTCAGCCTCAACGGCGAATTTCAAAATAACATAGGTGAGTGACTCATTCTGTTGGTACATTCTCCTTTGTTTAGCTTGGTAATTAGTAGGTACTAATTCGAGGTAAAAAAAACCATCAGTTCTAGTATTGCATGACTTTGTTGGAACTGCTCCACGTTTAATAGTCAGACCATTGATCCTTGTGCTCTTGTTAAACTTTGGTATGGGCGTTTTGACGTTTTGGTTGTTGAGTACAACTTAACCAGAGTTGTGTGTCACGTTTAATGAACTAATTTCGCCTTCCAAGAGCTTAGGAATTAATCCTGCAAACCCCAGAGGGTATGTGTGATCTGAAATCTATTGGTAATTTTCAAATAGGTCCCCAGTGCTATGTATCTTTTAATCGGTGACGATAATGATCAAATCAGTGCGTAGGCCGATTTCTTATGCTCATAGATAACATTATGACGAGAACGTTAAGAAGAGATAAGTGTATCTCCAAGGAAGTATTCGGAGAATCATAAAAGCTTCTAAAACTTTCGTCTCAGTTCGGGAAAGGGAAAGGAAAGCCGGGTTCCTTTCACTAAGTCCTTTTACGAGAGGTGGGGAAGGCAAAGGCCTCTCTCTCCATATACCTCGCATATTTCACAACTGAGTTCCCCCAAGGGCTGTAGGCCTTGTTTTACAAGGGACGAAAATGAAAATGCAGATTCTGAAAGTCAGCTGCCGGAGTCGCGAATTCTGAAGAAGCCGAGTGTGAATTGAGGAGTGAGGGCTCCCTTTTGTTCTCTAAAGGAAATGAAAGGTTCAGGGGTTTATTACCACCCAGCTTTCTTGGATGACAAGCTATAAACGTGTTTCACAAACTTTATAGTCTTTAAACGAAATCGTTTATTCCATTCATATTATCGATATTCCATATTTTCTTTTCATCCCATGTTTGCTATCTCATTTTATTAATTTAGCAATATGTCATTAGCAATTCCTAACAAATGCTGGTACTAACATCGCAGTATCTTAATTTGCAACTGTGAATATTTCGGGTTTGCAATGATTGGGATGTCTTGAAATCAGGAGTAATTTTTGGAGATGGTTTGGGATTTTGAAAATATCTTTGTCTTCCATCTCAAAATTGGTGGACTACAAAATGGCGGCCTCGCAAAGAAGTCTAGATGGCAAATATCGAAGTTTTGTGAAACAATTCTTAATGTACGTGCTTCAGAAATTTTCTTTGATCAAAAAATTATAGTGAATTATAAACAAACTAGAATATGTTTCCTTCTGTCAAGGTTGATACGTAGTAGAAACATACTGCACCTGTTTTAGTTATGTTATGTGTTTTTATGTAAACCCAATAGATTTTGGGTTGATTACTTTTCACTTATGGCTGTAGAGGGTGTTGAGCTTCAGTTAGTAAAACATTTTATCTCATTTCAAAGATTTAAATTTTCATTTTCGAAGGAAGCTTGATTGGGTCGTAGTAATGCGTAAAATCACTAGAAATATGTAAACTTAAAATCAACTTCTGGGTTGTCAGGAAATTATGATTTGATAATCCTATATAATAAATGTAGTACATTTTTAATGCGATCATATCAATAGTAGCTTCTATGCATGCGTGTACATCGAGCTTTTGTAGGAAGCTTAACCTTTTTTTTCAGTGGATTTTGAGTACACTTATAGCAAAAGTGCTGGTCCTCCTTAAGTTTCCTTGTTGACAAATAAAATAAAATCCATCAACTGTGATTGTATCATATTCTGATCGTCCGATCTTATTGAAAATGTGGGGTTCACTTGAGAAATTACAGGTCAATCTTCCCATTGTAAGTTTGTTGTATTGTTATAGTACTCACTATATAATTAGTGCAACGACAGACCTGCAATACCTCGTCCCACCCATCTGCAGGGGTTGATATCTTCGGGAACGAGTCCCCGAACATGACCCGTGACATTTTCGACCCATAAATCCTTGAAACAACCTTGAATGTTTTAAAAATAAGAATATTTTGAGATTATTTAAAACCATTCGGTGGTCACTACGTGGAAGCTTTGTGCCACACCAAAGGTGGCAGCTTTTTTTCTTCTTCATTCATAGACCGCGAACTCAAGTTTTGAATTGGTGGTTGTCCTGGAACTGAATTACAGTTTTAGCAGGAATATTACTGGAATCTCTATCATAAACATCCAATGTTGTCATGTATGGCTCGCCGAACTATGGTACAAATTCCGATTTGGTTTTAGGTTTTTTGATCAGAGAGTTCCTAATAACCCTAGTGTTTGGTCCGCCTGATTATGACCGTCTCTATGTTCTTGCGTACCTACTCACTAGGATTAAAAAAACATTTCCATCGAGTTTTCACCTATCAAAATGTCCTAACGACAAACATAGAGCATTTTTGCTTCAATAGAGAAAAGTAGCATTTATCCTTTTTACTTCACTTGCCGACACGGCTGTTCCACCTGCTGCCAAATTAAATCACATAATGACGCCATTGGAATTAATATGCGGTGTAATCAGCCAAGATAATAAAGATGTTTTGCTCACATTTGAAATATTGGGACAGTTTCATCATCTCAATAGTAGATTATTACCAGTAAGACAGCAGGCTAGTTTCCGCGAATATATCTTCTTGGGGCTGATGACACAGCTAAACAATCGATGCTTCGTTGATTAGAGAGCTTCAAACGACGCAATTAATTTTCACGCTTAGGAGCCCAAATGCTTGTACCAGAAAGAATTAAATAATGATGACCGCCAACTAAAGAACGTGAAAATTATCATTTGGGATGAGCGTTTAGTAGGAGCTCATCCTTTACAAACATATACCTTTAGTTAATAAGGTTGAGGTATTCATCAGTGAAGAGGAAATAGCAAATGGAAGCGACACCGTAATCAAAGGTGTAAATATTTTGTTAGTATTGAGGTGCAAAGAGGGATTGCTTACCTAGTTGATACGAAAACCTGTTGCCTTTAACAAAATAGATGCGTTTATTGTCCCAACCCTACAGCACACAAGCTGATTTACAGCAAAAGGTGCTCTCTTCTTAGAAACAATGCTATCTTATTAGTACTGTTTAGGCCGCAATAACAAATTTGAAAGAATTGTGAAAACTCATTTGGTACTGGTGCATCACAATATCCATTAATGTGTCCGTATGTGTATTCAAATACCACATCCTTCCGAAACAGCGTGATGGTATTAAGGATCTAAAAGCAATACAGCACTACAATCGCCAGTTGAAGTTTTACAGAACTTTCGTGATCTTCTCCATCTATGCATCTTAGATATGTATGCAAAATTTTAAGGAGAACGGGTGCTGTTTTGTCGATTAAATCAAAAGATATTAGTTCGTAGTAATGTTGTAAGCTTAAGGATTCTCTTAATACTGACACTGCTACGGAAAATCCGGCTTACAAGTGAATTTCCTCAGTACACTTCCCTCCCAATGACTCCGAAGGTTCCTATTCACTTTAAATTATATAAATTAGATAGTGAATGCCCTGTTCTTCCTTCCAGTTCAGGTTTCACCTTCTTACAAAATAATATTCCACCTGTCTACTTCTGCTCATTCCCAATCGTGGGGCGGGTATTGCTGCTGGTTAGGTTATAATTGTAATACATCATTTTACATACCGTGTCATCTTCATCAGTAAATGGTAATATTATCGTAATAGTTTCTCAGCCCTGCGGATCGTGAAATATCTCTTCGGAGAGACGTGCGGTATTAAAACTATTCGAAAGTGGGTCGAGAGGAATAGTAGAATGTTTCACATCAAACGAAAACGAAAACAATGTCTCTCGGTAGTGGAGGGGGCGGAATAGTGAAGAGTTACTTTGAAAGAAGGAAGCTGTCAACTTCAGAGCGATATGCAAAAGGGGTCGTCGGAGAGGTGGAAATTCCGCAAGAGCAGTCTTGGATTTCACATAACAAAGCCAAAGCCGCCCATCAAAGTCAAAATATTGAGGCAACGTAGATGTCTACAGCAAGTGGTAGTGTTCTACGTAAACATTAATATAGTTTTCCATTACTCTTTCCCATAAGATGCATATTACATACACCTCTATCGGGCATTTCTTTCCCTCACGTGTATATGCTTAGTGGATGTAGTCAATGAACTATAAGTTAACTGCTAAATTCATTCCAAAATAGTTTCTGAACAAATTATATTCCTAATGTAAACACGTGACGTCCATTCTTTTCATATACCTACCACATCTGTATCTATTCATATACCTTTCATATTGTATAATGTTATATATTACGAGGTTTAACATTATTTGTTGCACATCGCACAACTTTTATTGGTGATATTGGTATTTTTTCAGATAGAACTATAAACATTCGGAGCATTGGCCAGCCACTCGTTTCGCATACTTAAAATTAATGACAATCCTCCCGATTTTTTCAAAATAAGAGTGAACCGAAAATCGTACACCGATTCGAGTAGTTTCAATAAATTCGTGGGACTATTTCCTATCTCTGAGGTATGAGCAGTATTGAATGAATCGGCCACTACCCCTGTATACATAAAATACAACATCTGTAGGTTAATTCCTTTCTAAACACAGAAATTGGAATCAAACAAAAATAACATGTATATTAATAATACAATCATAAACAAAAATAAAAATAAAGGAGGTATATCGATTTATAACTATTACCTCCCCCCATCCTAGCCATAAATTTTATAATTAGATTTGAAAGAACTAACTAGACCAATGTTCTTAATCGTTCAAATAGATTCAAGAACATCGGTAGTGTGTGCTGTATTAGCAGCGCTTGAATGGGATGACTATAACCCCTTCCATTGCCCCTTCTTGACAGAAATTATTAACTAAAATAAGAATAATCAAAAACGGTTGAGAATTTTGCAGACTGACAAGATGGGCTCCCCCCTTCCCCCTCTACTCATGAAATTCGAAATTTTCGGAGTTAGTTGCATGAATAGAGTAAAATTGGGATCGAACAAGAAAATGATAATAGAAGTCGGTTAAGAATTGCTGGCTATGCATCGTCCAATGAATATGTCATATAAACGCACGCTGAAACACACGCAGACATACACCTTTCGTGTTTTGCAGCACGCATTCAATCTTGTAACATTTGAAACATATTTGTATTTTTTGGTGAATTAACAATTATTGTTATAGGATCCCTCTACCGATAAAGCTTTGCTTCGGAGGGCGTCTTAAAAATTACTCTATTACATCGAAAGTTTTTGACACTTTCAGTTTGTAATATTTCAACTATTGTTCATTATCTATCAGGGTTGATTGATCATGACGTTGAGATTTCATAATCTTTCTTCCAACAGTTTCAGAGAAAAGCTGACGCGAACGTTGGAAGGATTTTTTCACATTTCTCAAAATTAAATTTTGATACGCGAACCAACAGATAATGAGAGGGGCTGAATTTTTTCTCGATTGATTCCAATTGTTGGTTATTAATTACGCAAACGGAAAATTATAATGGAATAAAACTCCTCAGGGGGACGTTTTTAACCCATTTAGTCAAAGTTGCCCACTGGTCTGATAAAAAAGCTATTTTTAGGGGAATATTAAATCTACTAGCAACTATTATCTGAAAATATACAAAAGAGGTGAAATTACTAATTCGGTTCCTCTTGGGTGAGTTGAAATATTCATTATTGAAAATAATGACCCAGAATGGAACCCACTCACGTTTCACTTTTAAATTTATCTTTCTCCAATAAATCACGAAAAACCAATTTTTAATTAGGCTTTTAGCTAGAGAGAAGTGGAGGGACCCCTCAATCAAGTTACCAATCAGTAAAGTCAAAATCTTCCTGTTTTATTGAGTAGGCAAATAAATGAAGGAATATTTCTTGAAATGAAATGAAATCGAAGATCGATCTTAATAGTAGCATTAATATAATGTTGAATCTAGTGTTAATGAAAAATCGTATCCCTTCAGTTTTTCTTTACAAATATGAATTATAGTCCTGATCATGCTAGTCCAAAACTAATAAGGTTCAACTTTATTTCTTTCCTGACTAGAATGACAGTATTATAATGAAATAATGATTGAATCAAATGGAACAGATTTTATATACCCTTCTATTTATTACCTAATAACAATAAATAAAGTACCGAATGGACTATCACAACGAAAACATGAATGAATGGTATCGACGATAAAGTCACAAGTTGTTGGCTCTATTTGAAACAAACGTGTTCTAATGGCCTACTACTTTTCTTAATTCGAAAATTTTCACGATCATTAGGTTTTTACATTTTATTGTTTCAACTTCACCCTTTAGAGTCCATGATTTGCCAGATTCCGGTTTGTTCTCGGAGTGAGTTGGGCAACATGTTCCTTTGTCAGGTGGGTAACACAACAACATATGATAGAAGAACAACAGGGGGCCTAATGAACAGTTTGGGAAAAACCAATCGGGGCTTTGTTCAGTTCTATCCTTTACAGGTGAATAGGAAGCTGACTCATAAAATGAGTCTCTGGATATTTCACAAATTGTAAAATCCGTAGTTCAAATTCGTCAATGGCAATACGTGTTTGTGCAAGATGATGGGGATCTGTTTGTCAAACACGATTTCAAATTGATTTTTACAGAGGACTGCAAACCAATTCCCGATCGATGTTGACATTAAGATAGTGTACTGTGACTCGTGCCATGAGACATGCCGGTGGGAATATAGAAGTAACTGCTCTCCTGTGAAGCCCTTGAGATGTTGAAAAAGAGATGGAAACCCAGAGAGGGACCTGTATAAGTTCAACAAGATAGGCCCGATTCCTCAACGGTAATGATGCCGCATCGTCAAACCTGGATTTACTACTGTGAGTAGTCTCGTTTTCTCGGTGCAGCGACAAATCCGCCGATATGTAACAGTCCTAATGGGAAGAGATGCTAGTCAAGGTATTTTTTCTGTTGGACAGCAGTATTGGTTGCTGTTAACTGAGACATTTGAACTGTTACTTTCACGGAACACCTCGAAAAGGATCAGGGCGAGCTCCTGTCGGTAACAAACTTCTAAGGAAGGAATCGGGCAGAAATTAAGAACACAACGATTACACGAAGGAATTGAGAGGAACCCACTGTGACGGGAATGCAAAACGTCAAATTTACTACACAAATTGTTATTATTCCGGTATTAGAACAACCATTTTAAGTAAATCACTGATCTGTGTATATTGTGTGTAGCTACCGGTGAATTTCGTGAACTTGGCACCTCGAATATCCATATTTCGTCTTGTCCGCTAAGGTTGTGATAAAATACCCACATTTATATTCTATCATAAGATCGATTAAAAACGGATACACCCACAAGTTTATCCAGCTAATCACTGTTATCCATATGCTATGATTGACTTCTAAATGTCGTAAGACAGTTGGACGATTCTGTTTTAAGTATAAATCCATGGACACCGTAATTCCCTAGTCCCTTTGTACGTGACAGAAGCCAGTTTCAAAACTTATAGTTCACGAAGCTCTGCACGCCATACCATGGGTAATTTCATATCTTTTAACATGTGATGGTAGAAAACTCTCAAGTAACCCCGAATCATCATCTAAAGTCTATACCTAAAAGTCTGTACCTAAAACAGTGCAATATACTGTAAAGGGACACCCCGCAGATATCAATGAGTATAACAACCCACGCTTTAATTGTACCAAAATTAAATCACATAAGACGAGAAAAACTCCTGGCTCCAAAATTCAAATGTCCTGGTGGGCTCATCCGCTTTGAAAGCACCATTTCTCAGGATTTTCCACATTTTAGCGATTCGATTTCGCCCTTTACGATTGACTGATATTGTTGCCGAGAATCGAGTACAAACCATACACCAACTGTGCTGTTTGACCTGAGTTTCGTTAGTTTTCGTCCAGTAGTTTCGGAGAAAAGCTCCGGACGGTGGAGAGAAGGAGTTTTTGGCGTAGGATTTCAAATAATAAACCTTTGTGATAGACCAGGAAAAAAATGTTAACCCCCTCAAAATTTTCTGTTTCATGTGTAGGATTCGAAAAAAAGCTAATATTAGTAAAATAGGTTAGTTAATGTTAGTTAGTTAATGCGGGTCTCCAAACTACGACCAGCGTAAGGATTTGGTCCGGCCCGCCGCTCGCGGGCACCAATGGATAAAGTTTGGCTACCTCCAGAACAGAAAGAAAAGTCAGCCGTATGACCCAGCGAAAGTTACCCGTACTCCCCTTCGCCTAAGGAACTAAGTTTGGTTCCTATATTAGGCATAATTTTGAATTTGCCAAGCTCGTCAAGGACTGCTTAAAAACACTGTTTTCAAGCGTCTAACTTTCAAGGGGGCTGGCCCCCCAGAGCCCCCTGTTGGCCTGCCCCACCGCCTAAACATTATGATAGCCCTTGGGGCTAATAATTTGGAGACCCCTGAGTTAACGCTCAGGTATTTTCCCCACCTACCAATTTTCAAAGACCTATTCGATTTTTTTGTATCCCTTTAATTTTATGAACTTTACATATAATAACATTTTGGTCTGAAATTCAAAAGTTCCTCTAGAAAATCAAACCTTTCATGATTCCGCAATATAAGTAACTATTCATTCACGCCCGCTCTCCAGTGAGGAAGACCACGTAAATTCAGAACACTCTTTAATAATTTTTAGAAACTATCCAATTACGAACTCCGTTGAAAATCATGCTTGAATCTCTGAATTGACATAGGTCGTTCAAATTCAACTTACAAATTGAAAAATTTAGAACAACTATCAGAAAACTAAGTATATATTCCTGCTCTCTAGAGTCAAGACTAGATGAATGAAATAAAATAGAACTCCTCATTATGAGAAAAGAGCACTCGGGCTTGATCCCATAGTATGCATCACATACTTCTATATATATTTTAAGTAAATAAATAATTGAAAAAAACCCTCAAATGTCAATATAGGTAATAATAATTTTGGGTCCAGTCATACTAGCATAATATTTCCATCCAACTTCTCGGCCAGTTTCAAACGTGTAAGTCGTATTTTATTCCAATAACATCATAATTTGTTTGTTAGGAGCCCCCAGAATCCTAAACCAATTCCACGATAGAGTACAGCAGAGGCAGAATTTGGTTTATTATGTCTAATAAAAAGCTATTCAGAACAAAATTCATTCCGTGTGTCTGGGTTTGTGATTGAACCAAGTCTAATAAAGTAAAATCCGCAGAATTTACAGAAGAATTCTGCCAAGGTGGGTGTTACACATACCTTCCTTGCATACGTAACATGCATGTAGTGACCATTGAAATGTTTAAAATATTCTTGAAAGACGTGGATATATGCTTGTGACAACGATGTTGGTCCCACGGACAAAAATGACGTGGAGATGTTCTCGCAGACATCAATTCCTTCAAAAAGTGGGGCGACATGAATTAGGGATCCATCGTTCTAATTTAATAGAGTACCTATAGAAAAAACCTGTGGAATTTATATGAAAACATAGAAAGGCCTTTTTAACGACTAGTCTCTAAATTAGATCGAGTTCAAACCCCTAAAACAGGAGGGTATGATTCTAATTGGAATTTACTTTTGAGTGTGTATTTATTGATTTCTGTGCGAATTAGAGCAAGCTCGGACGATTTGAGCCTGAGAAAATGACGATAAGCGGATTTTACTCTTGATTTCCCTGAAATATCATCAAAATCTAATGATAACGTAGATCAGTGATTTACGTAGAATTGTTATTTTAATATGAAAATAATGAACCTCTCTGTAATAATGTGCAGCATTTTTTAATGCAGGGATCTGACAGTAGCGGAACCAGGATGTAAGGAGGGGGGGGGGGGGGGGGCAACCTACCGGGGGGTCTGGGGGTATGGAAAAAACCCCACAGTGAAGCTGGGTAAAATTTTAAGAAAAGTAAAGGCAGAATGATGCGTTTTAGGCCTATATGTTTATATGTATACACGTACGCCATATACCAAAGGCCTAGGACGGCGGCACGAGTTTGTCATCCATAAAGCGACTCTTTAGACGTTTTATTTTACGTTAAAAATGTCCTTAGTTATTGTGAAATAAAACCAATATAGCTATTTAAGTATTTGAGAGACAACTATAATTCAAATTTCAAAATCTCTAAAACATATAATATATTTCTATTATATCTACTAGATATTATCTAGTGTATTTTTGATCCGACTGGGGGGGGGGACCGTGCCCCTGTGCCCCACCCCTGAATCCGCGCCTGGGATCTGTTTATTGAAGATAGTTACAACCTTTATTAGGAGCTGCTTTAATCTTATTTCGGTATTTGTTTCTGATGTATGTTTACGAAGAAAAGCTTCTTCCCACAAGCTTAGCATTTGTCAAAGGCGACGAAAGGAAAGCCCCTTGTGGGAGAGTTTTCCTCCACCATGTTTTCCACCCTTCTAACTTGAGTGTGACAACATCATTTTTTTCCCATTTATGAAGTTATCTCTCAAAGAAATTTCAAACGGCATCTACTTCTAAAAAGGTGGGCCATTAGACATATTTTTTCACTCGTCTCTTTGGAGTGCTTAGAATATGACTTATGAATCACTATGCCAAGCAACGCCTCCAAATCTTGCTTACATACTACATAGTTGTTGAAAGTCATCACGCACACTGAGTTTTAAAATTGATACATTCAAATTCGACATATCAAAATCACACCTCGGAGTACAATTTAAAAATTCGCAGCCAGTATTGCAAAAAAAGGAAGGAACATTAAAAAAAAATTTGATTGATATTTCAGAAATTGTTCAAGATTATAAAAACTAATCTTAAAGTACCAAAGACAAGATCAAATTCTAAGCGAGAGAAATTGAATATCTTGACGATGTTTCCAACAGCGAACGATTATGAGCCTGATCCAATAACAACGTAAGTCATCCAAAAACTTTTTGACTCGATCAAATCATTTTTCGGTCCCCTAGGCTATTAAAGATAAATCTTTGGGCATTTTTAGAGTTCTGAGAAAACCCCATGACTCGTTATTAAAAAAAGTATTAAAAGCTTTTCTTCAGGTCTCCATCTTTTTTTTCAAAATTATTTTTACTGATGCAATGAAAGTAGCATTGTGTTAAACTACTAACGAAGCAAAAATCCCAATAAATTTTGAAATAATGGCATTAATTACAATGATGAGTTGCACATCAAAAACTGCTGAGAATTACTTGTTGCCATTAAGGGACTTTAATACGTCCTTCCTTGCTTTTTCAGCTAAAATTACAGCCATTTTATAAAAGCCGTCGAAAAATGTGTAAGTGAATGAAGATAAAGAAGAAAGCGAAATTTCATGAAAAAAATATTTTGACGGGATAAACGGTTACAATGTCCAATTCATTTCAAATTTTAGTTCATCAACAGTGACAAATAATTATTGAAAATACATAGCTGAAACGACATAATCACAGGTAAAAAGGAGCTCAACCAGTTGGTCAGGGTAGATCCCATTAGTTCATTCCTTGTGTCGCTCTTTATAAAATGTAAGAAATTCTAGATCAGAAATTGGAAATGCACATTCGATGTTAACCCGTATACCTTTTGTGAAATTTCGACGAGTTGAAAGTCATGTAACCTAAAGTGGAAGTGTCTATTTTTCACCAGTTTGATGACTCGGTAACGCCTGTGATGTACTCATAGTGTGTTTATTGTACTTCAGTGTCGATTAGAATAGAATTCGACCTCGAAATAAGCATCATTACTGGAATATTGTCAGCATCTGATTCGCTAGTCTCTAACGAAACCTTTGATCATATGAAAATTTCATTTGTCTGTTTCTTTTCTGAATCTTACCGCAGTCTAGACACACAGGCCACATTGGACCTTTAGGAAACAAAATCACATCGAGGTTTTGAGGAAGGGGGGGGGGGGAGGGGGGCGCTCAAGTGATGATTCTCAAAAGTCTCGTAAAGAGCTGTTAATCCTATTGAGGAATTATTAAATTACACCAAGCCGGAAAATTTTTCCAAATCGTCTAGAAGGACTACTTTTTCCTTCGAAGTCTTTCTGCCAGCTCTCGCTATAAGTGTTTTTGTAGCTCAAGGTCTCCCTACAGCTACCCTTTCTAATCTTGTCTCGGACTTTTTTCTCCTCTTATTTGTCTCCCATTATTCGTTTTCTTCTACAAAGACGTTGCACTTACCTTTGAGGAGACTGAAGGAAAGAATGTCATTTGTTTCAATTACAGGGTCGTCAGTCACTCAATCATCCTCTAAGATGGGCTGAGTTGGCGACCTTCAGGTCAGAGAAGTATGTCAAATAAAGAATTTGGTTAGTTGATTCCCTTTTTTGTAAGCACGCATTATAATATTACAAAAAGGTTAATTACTTAGCCGTATCGTTAATTACATCATAGCCCTTATGGTAATCACATCACAGCCCTTTTGTAACACTTGTTTTCAATAAAAATTATTCTCAAAGGTGGAGGGGGCACTTATTAGCACACAACACGAAGCCGTGCGATCCCGTCTCCACTGCAGCAATGCAAAACCCAGTAATACTTCAAGAAGCGAGAGACACGTATGGCAGATGTAACCAACCTGTGATTGGCTCAGAAATACGCTTCGCCAGGAAAGACCGTGCCTGAATGCAAATTACGTCAGGACACAAACTTTCCGCGCCGCAGAAAATGATCCTCTTACGTTGAATTCGTTTGGGTTAAGATAGGGAGTTCGCGGGAGGGTTTTACCACGCGGGGAGACTTTTGGAAAGTTTTTCTGGGGGCGCTATCGTGAGTACGAGCACTTTGATCGTGTGCGACTAAAAACGTTCCTTCGACCTCACTCTTTTGTACTATGATGTAAGATCTCATATCACCCGTCACAGGATTGATGTAGGTACATTGGTTGATTGATGACCTCAAAATTCATGTAAATCATCGTCTCACAGTTGATGACCCAATGCTATTAGGTAGACATTTAAGCAATTTGGTTTCACCCTTCACAATTGACTGAGATCGATGCCGAAAATTCAGTCTCAACTAGAATGATGTGACCCAAATGTGATTCTTGACTAAAATTCCATCAACTTTCGTTCAGTAGATTTTACTATTCGATTTTCGGATTCTACACATTTGGAAAAGTAAGACATTAAATTTTGAGGGGGTGATTGAGTTATTACTATTTTTTATTTTTTTATTGATTACAAAGGTTCAATATCGAAAACAATAAACGAAAATAAATTAAAAATCGTGAATAAAACAATCCAACCAATCCAACTAAACTATACACACAAGGCCGAGGAATGTTAATGAAGTGGGTAATAAAATCCACCTCGTAGGAGCAATCCGAGTTTCAAATCAAGAGGGGAATGTCAAGCATCACTTTTTACCTGGTGGAAATTTTAACCCGGAAGGCAACCGCAGTTGTTTCAACTCTTGATTTTTACATTTCTACTTGGAATGAAACACTATGATGTTCTTGGTAGGTGATGAAATGACATTTACATTGTTCTACCTGTGACCAAGTTGGATTATTACCACACTAATGAACTGGTATTGACGGTAAAATGGCAACACTCAATTTTTAGTGACCTCTGATAGGTTAGGTACCTGTCGTAAATGTGTGTATAGCTAAATAGGATTTGAACTAATCATTCTGATGAACATAAAAGTGTTCTTTCTCTATCTTTTTGCTTCATTATTTTCAATTATGAAGACAGTCACGAGTTTTTCAGGCTCGTAAACAAAATTACAGTTTTCCTGGTGCCTAAACAAGTAGGTCCGAATTGAGGGAGTTTTTTTAAAGCATTTGCGTTTTCGTATAGACGAATTTGAAGCAGGAGTGCATGTAATGAAGTTTTATATATTTTTAACCTTTACGTCGAGACGGATCTGACCTACTAGCTATTCCTAAATAGAGGGGTTTTTTGTCTAGACGAATCTGACGTATTTTCCCAAGCGTTTTTTAATGGTTATCAGAATACTTCAACATGTGTATCGGCTATAAACCGTTTTAGAAGTTCGCTCCAGTATCAACGTTCACTACATCACTAGGTTACTGCACTCAAAACAAAAACAATAATAAACCAAAATAACGCAAATGTTGGCACCATAAATCGGGCCATACATCGGGAATGGTTTGAGCTACGGACCTGAGGAAGATCGTCATCGAAACTTCTTCAAAAAAAGTCCAAATTTAGGCTGGCTTGACTTTTGGTTTATTATTCAATAACAAACCATTGTAATCGCTCTTGGAAAAAAAAATTCTAACCCCCCTGAAAATTTCATGGTTTACGTTTCAAAGGGTGTAGAATCCGAATCTGCAATAAAAATTTTCCGTCCGTCCGCCGTACGCTCGATTTCTCCCAAACGGCTGAAGCAAAAAAAGCTGAAATTTTCAGGGAAAATCCATGTTGGTCCGGCGACGCCCCAAATCTTGAGCCAGCTCTCTCACTTAATTTAAAGTGCCCTTTAAGGGTTGTCAATGTTTTGTAAAATCCCTAAAAACCTCAAAACAAGTTGAATCGGCCTAAATATTTTCCTCTTTGAAGAACATACCATTAGGAATCGAATGAGCCCTTCCCCACGACCGTAAATCAAACCATTCCCGATGTACGGCCCGATTTATGGTGCCAACATTTGCGTTTTTTCGTTTATTATTGTTTGTTTGTAACATAAGTCAAGGCAGCCTAGATTTGGCCTCTTTTTGAAGTAGTAATGTGGATACTAGAGTGAACTCCTAGAAGGCTTTGTAGCCAATACACGGGTTGAAGCATTCTGATAACCATAAAAAACGCTGCAAATTCTTTCACTGGGGTTTATTATTCAATTGGCTTGCGTTCATGACTTGAATTAATACTAAGCTTTGGAGTGTGCATGCTTCACAGGTGATGGAGCGATTATTGATTTTCTGGAGATATGCATAGAGCACGTAAATCTGTTCTCAACCTAAATACCTATTCGGATTGATCAGATGATCATATTTGTGTGCCTCCTGAAATTCAATGATCGCTCTATCACTTGAGAAACACGCACACTCCAAAGCTCAGTAGAAATTTAAATCATGAACTCAAGCCAATTGAATAATAAACCCCACTGAAAGAATTTGCAGCGTTTTTCCTTGGATTAAGGAAACTATGTCTTTCAACACTGTTCCTTTGTTATCCATCATGTCCATCGCTCATGAATTCAAGATTCTTAAGAATTTATCAACCTGTTCTAAGACTCCCGAGTGATTTCCTGAAAGGAGTGCAGCTGCTCAGATGAACCATTTTTCACTTAACAAATTGTCGCAGGCCTTGAACGATTCCAATTGAGATTTCTCTTTTCCTCTACCTCGTTGACCCGGAGAGTGGGAAGGAGGGGGGGGGGGTGGGTTCTATGTAGGATCTATAACTCTTGCTGCGAGACTCGCTCTGTTGTCTGTTATTGTGATTGGAAACCTATTGTGCCTCCAATATATTGTATTGTTCTAACTGAGGCTGCGGTGTTTTGCTCGAGGAAGGGAAGGCGCAATCAGCCTTCATCCTTCTCAGCTGAACCCGGATATTAAAGAGAAGAACGGCTGGAATTATTACGGAATGGTTTTTTATAGTTTAAAAACCCTTCTGTGCTTTTAAATAACAAACTCCGAGGCACTTTATCTAAAACTATCACTTCATAAACTTAGACCCCTACCGACATGGAAATAATGAAATCATACGGATTTCAATTTCTCCTCCAAATCATATCAGGAACATAATTTCGACGAAAATTTACCAAACATTAAGGAATGTCGCGTTTTGTGCCACAACCCAATTTTTGTCTCAAATTTTCTCCAAAGTCGGTCCTATTTCCGACTTCCACGTTCATGTTCCGTGTATTTTGATAACCATAAACATCTTAATATCAGTTTAACTGAGAAAAAATAAGTTTCTGAAAATGCTTGAAATTTAAATAATTTCCATAAAGGCGTAATGGAAAGTGTCAACCTTCTGGAAAACTTAAATCCTCCAGTTTCTGGGACTTTCCAGTTTACAGGCAAAAACAAATGGTGAGCGAACGGCACACATCAACATCTTACTACAACCCGAGTGGTCTCATTCACGGAACCAATTTCTATCTCAATCATACAGAAAACTACCTTCCCACATCGAATGTTTTCGATATTTTGATATTTTAATCGTCAATTATAATCTCTTAAAGTTGATAGCATGAAAGACCGATATTTCTTTCACGTCTTGGCTGAACTTTGATGTAATAAATTAGGGAACAAGATTTAAGCATTTGATATGCAGGACGGACAGATCATTTCGAGGTAGGGGCTTTAACATTTTTTTTTCTTGGTCGACTATTATTAAAAATGAATATGAGGTTAGTCACCTTTTAAAACTGCAAACGAGGGATCCCACCAATAGAGCAGAAGTTCTAACGGTATGAAATCCGTAAACTTGTACACATAAAAAGTCCGGAAAATTATACTAAATAAGCGCACTGGGTCAGGGAATCATCAGTGTAGGTAAGAACTCTTGGAGCTCGTACCCTTCCCTTCTTTGAGAATGCTCCTGCCCTCAGGTGGAATAGGTTGTTTCTTACTGGAAATATTTTGAGAGTGAAGGTAACTTTGTTCACAACACTTCCACCAAAATTTTTAACCAAACTAATGTTCACGTTTATTAGTCACGACATTAACTGTGAATATAGCTTTTCCAAGTCAGATTCGGAAATTTCCAAATCAATTTCAGAATTTTCCATTTCAATTTCCGAAACCGCTCCCACCCGGATATTGGTCACATTCTGAAATTGAAATGGAAAATTCTGAAATTGAAATGGAAAAGTCTGAAATTGAAATGGAAAATTCTAAATTTGGTTTGGAAATTTCCAAATCTGACTTGGGAAAGCTATAGATAGTGGTAGAAAGTGTTACTTTCTCCTTGCCCGATGCTTTCTAACGGGGATCACTACCATTTAGTAGGGGGTGATGAAGTTTTTGATGCGCAGTTCAAATAACTGGGTGCCGTTCCTCCATTTCTTAGCATTCAACCGGAGGAAACACTGACACATACGGACACCATGACGTGCACCACATATTGGGCAGAGGATGCTGCAGGTTCGGTCTTGAGATAGTTGGAGAACATTGGGTACTATTTTCTCCTGATTTGGAATGGAATCTTGGGATGATCGAAAATGGAGTGTAGGTGTGGGTTTCAGACTGACAAGTGGTTTTTTCCTCGTTTTGTGTTTACCAAGTGTGTTTTATAAACTAATGAACGAGCCGTATACTTGTGCCTCTGATCTATGTAATTACAGCTTTTTTGACCTCATAACGGTTGAAAATGCTATTCAGCGGATTCTAAATTTTTCAAATTTCGGCGGAAATGCAAGGCGATTCTATATGAACAAGAAGCCGGGTCAAATGTTCATAACCCTTCAGCTAATTTAGCCCATCGATGTTGTTGAAAAGATACTAACACATCTGCAGCTGTAGATAGGTAATCACTGTATGGAAAACACGAACCACTTTTAGTTGTAATAGTCACGAACGAGATCAGGTCGTTGGTTCGTACTTATTCTGACTTGATTGTCACGATATTTTTATAGTACGTGCCTGGGGGAATGTTGCGGAAGATGACGTATGTACCTATCACCGCTGTATTTCGTTATTTATCAACTTATTATGAGAACAAATTTAGGACTACGAATTCGGGAGGCGTAAAGGAGCTACTTAGTAAACATTGCGGCGGTATCTCAAACTCTATTCGAAATTCCACGTAGGGAAATTAACATTTTCCCAAACGGACGAGGGACGGAAAATGATCTGCTTCATCACAACACGATGCTGTTGATCCCCCGTAGCAGTACTTCAATATCTACTTATTAAATTTATTTAATTTATTTTTCGCAGCTATGTAATAACTCATGTTTTGAACTACTTGTAGTTTCAAATAATATCATTTGGCTGATTTAAATGTTCTATAAAGCTGAATATCGATCATGGTTTGTTTCAGATGACGACGATTTCTCAATGAATTTCACCACACTTTGGGATATTCTGAAACCTCAAGGGCCCAACCCTTTTCTCCATGAGTTGAACGGCCACTGGTCTTTCAATGACACCATAGACATTTCAAAATATGAAGATTTTGATCACACGAGATTTGAAAGTAAGTGATACCTTCAATCCACGATGGATTCACATATTCTGTTTCATCATAAATCCGAGTTTTCTTAGAAACGATGTGACGGAAAATGTTGCTGTGTTGAAAAATAATAGCCGTGATTATCTCAAATATTGTTTTAGATGATAATTTAGAACCAATTGGTTTTCACAAAGTTTAATTTATGTAATCTACAAATACAATAACTATGTTAGAGAACATAACGACCACCAAGAATAGAAGGTGTGAGTGATCATTCAACACATGATCCACACTAACAATCGCGTTATCTGTATCTTTGATGTGACGAGATTGTAATTTGATGAGTTTAATTGAGCGGAAGACGAAATCAGAAACCAATTTGATTTTGACGGAAATGGCTGGGAAATGAAATGGATATGTCATCTGGAAATAAGGGGATACACAAGCTGAGACTCTCTCAATTCAAGGAATTAGTGAAATCTGTTAATTAAGGTTTACGTGTCGTTGAACGCGATTATTCAGACTCCACTCTGATTGTCATCTGCGTATTGAACCCCTTCGGACCTACTGAGTCGGCAGGTATAGGTCCCACGTAGGACTTGAAATTTGTCATAAATCAACAGGTAAGTGTATACATTATTATTTCCTAAAAATTTGTCCGGTTTGGACCTGCATCACAGTTTTACATTCAACTAACCCATAAGGGTGAATTATTTAAGAATTAGAGCGACGAAAACTTTCGAAATACTTAGAACTTATTTCCTGCCTACTTACTTATATTCCTTTGTCCGTTAGATAGAAATCCCCCCAATATATCGATCTCCCTTGGCTAATGACAGAAAAAACGCTGCAAATTCTTTCACTGGGGTTTATTATTCAATTGGCTTGCGTTCATGATTTGAATTGCTACCAAGCTTTGGAGTGTTCGTGTTTCACAGGTGATTGAGCGATTATTGAATTTCAGGAGGTATGCATAGAGCACGTAAATCTGTTCTCAACCAAAACGCTGTATTTCGGATGTTCTACTTGTGGATTTCTATGCCCTGTTCATTGTACTACTGTAGGTTTCGACATTTCATCGTTACTTTCAGCTGTAATTTGAAAGGTAGCTTATAGTTGTCAGAAGTTTGACGAATTAGCAATTACGATCATGTGATTTGAAGTCGGAAACATGGCAAACATCTTAAAATCGACATAACTCGAAACAATAGGTGGATTTAAAACAAAAAATGTTGGAGGCAACTTTAATTGCATGTTAGTATAATCGATATCCGGCCTGTGGCAGGTAGCAAAGGTCCCCCTAATGTAGGGAGTTCCCATTAAATTTATATAGGTATATTTTCAATATTTCGTGGACATACCATAGAATACTCCACCGTTAGATAAATACATCATCATAAATACATCGATTAATGTTCGGAAAAGATTAATTTATTGATCATAGTTCTCTGTTGGGAGAAACATTGAGGAACTCGAGTAGGTCCGTTGGTATGAAGGAGAGCTCCATAATAATTGACAGACGAATAGGTGACTCTCCGTTAAAAGGTGATTTTATCCAGTGACTCTATGATCGACCCGCCTCTAGTGTCATGTGATACGTCCAGTTATTAATGACCAATGATCTACGTAAAAGGGCTATCCAATACAAAAATAATAAAACCTTCGCCAGATTTTATGCAACTTTGTTTCATACCAACCTGGTAATACTTCATATCAACGTAAAGCGTGTAGATTGGATTTTACATCATTCTTCATCGTAACAGATGTTCGGCACAATACTCACCTACCTCCCTCCGCCTTCGGACAGACATTTAGATGGAAAACACTCTCCAGGCTTCGCATTTTGCCGTGTCGATGGCCGGCACGTGATGAGCTTCACCAACCAATGTCCCCCTCGCTTTTTCAGCTATCAATAATAATTAATACGAAGGGAAAATAAGAGGGGTAACGATTGGTGCCCCTCCCAACGAGGATGATATATCACTCACCCCTCGAACTCGTCCCCCCACTTCTGTCCTTGTTTAGCATAATTAATCGCTGTTACGGAACTTTGTCCCAGTTATTGTTGGTTGGCAGGGATTCCGCTTCCGAGAGAGTTTCGCTAAGGATAAATTTGAGAGTGGGAGCCGGTCAGTTTTTTCTTGAACTGTAATCAATGGAATTACTATTGGTCTCCTATGGACTAATACGTATATCACATCTGAACTGTAATTTATAAATTTTAAGTGGGCCACTACCCACTTATGTAAGCAGAAGCAAAACCAACATCCTGAGGTGAGTTGAACAACTAAACTAAAACTGGGAAGGAAAGGAATCATGAAAATCGTTTGAGAATGACATCCTAAGCAGCGTCGACAAAATTCGTACTCACTTAGGTACATACACTCACACAAACTTACCTGTCGGTGTTTTTTCTTTTTTTTTTTTTTTTTTTTTTTTTTTTTTTCACGGGTTCACTTGTTCGCCTTAGAATATTCTGAAACTGAATTGTATCGAGTTTTTTGTGTTCAATTAAGAAGAACTTGCAACAATGGTAAGAAAAGTGTTATGGAGGGAATCCTCAGCGTTTAAAGCGTTCGAGCGTTTGAAGCCAGTTGGCATGTCGTATTTTCCAGAGAGTGATGCGTTTAACAAACAGCCTTGGCTCTCTAGTGAGGGATGTGAGGAGCTTGATTAATTGTTCGCTTGGAATAAACCTCATGGGGTTCGTGCCCCTGAGAGTTCAATTCTGTGATGGGAGAGAGTGCAAGGCTCTTCAACATTATTTGGGAAGGTGTTCACTCTGCCTACTCAGCCATAAGGGATGATCGTAAGTCATGCAGGTGAAACCGTAGGGGTGCAAAGCCGATAATGATACCGTCCATATCTTTCAGTTCCTTACTGTTTTCCACAATCTGCTTGATATGTATCGTTTCCCTCAACACATCACCAACAGCGGCGTTCTCCTTCGAATATCATCAGCTCAATCATACCATATTATTCCAGCTTGTTTATCGGGAAAGAATAACAGCATGAGATGTGTAGCGATCCGCTTCTATTAAGTACATGAGTAGAGTTGAGCATCAATAGACAGGTTCTAAAACATTCAATAAGTGATGTCTTGTTTTTCACAACATCATATCAACATTTCTAAAAAAAAACCCTTCATCATCGTTTCTCTGAAATCGAGAAAAAAACAACCATGAAACCTGTTATTTGGTTAAAACAAGTAATTAAGAGGTGACTGTAGTTGTACCCTTATGGTACATTCATGTAAGTGTCCACGAATGTGCAGTTATTTTTTAATCATGATGTACTGCAGGGGTCATTTAACAATTATATACAAGTCATTAATCTGTGCTGAAAATGCCACCCTAACTAAATACTTGACGAGTATTAGTGGTATGGTATGGGCTCCTACAAAAATACTAAATTCTGAAATCTCGAGTAACTGTCGTTCATCTCCAAATTGAAAATTAAGTTATACGTTTACCTATTATCTTTCGTGTGTTGTTGATTTCAAAGCCAATGGAGATATGCCGACAGGTGGCTCTACATCAGTCTTGATTCACTCACTAGATATGTGTGTTAATTCTGTTTGAATATCTTTCAATGACGGTATATTTCATATATTAGATAAGTAGTAAGTTAGAGCTTCTAATCTAAACTACTGGATCATCCTTAAAAACGAATCCACGAAATTCACGGATATATGTATACCAGACGTAGTCTACAGTTCATTATCTAAGCTCGTTGCCTCTCGCCTCCATATCTTGTAATTAGTATTTTAAGAACGATTAATAAATACCATACCATACAGTTGGTGACTCTGCCTTGAACATCACTCAGTGAACACCTATCGTTACTAGTTCCTGCTTACGAAACAGAAACTGACAACAAAACACCTACATTGGGGTAATATACTGCACATAGATATCACGAAGAAATCTACAAATAACAACTGAAATTTAACGAGATAAAGTAAGACACCTACCAACGCTTCAGCTGCCCGCTAATTCGTTTCGGCACGGAAAATCGATTAGGAACGAAATTAGCCACAAGGGTGGCGTTTTAAGTTTTCAGTGAAAATGTATTGAATGTATTTAAAAACTAGAAATTCGACCCTAGCGCCATCTCTCTTCTTAAAATTATACCCCACACAAGTCCAAGTTGTCCTTAAATCGTACACATACACCACCTAATAAAATTCCAACGCATAGTAAGTCCTCTCGTGAGAAGGTCGTGTTCATCGCAACTGTTGTTATCTATAGATGGGCTACTGAAAAGTAGATAGGTGTTATATTCATACTCATCAATTTTAATCGTGCAGGTGAATATAGATTGTTTAGAGTTTAGATGTTTTAGTTCATTTCACTCCGTAGATCAGTACTTCTATATTTAGATGTTCCACAGACTATTTATTTATTCATTTATTAACAATAGTACGGGCATAAGCCCAATAGTAAAGAGATACATTATATCATGAAGATCTTTGAAAGAGAAAGCGAGAGATAGTAAATATAAATATAACAATAAATATGTATACAAATAAAATATAACAGAGGCAAAAACACTTGAACAAATTACATCTAAAACAACCGAATTCACAACTCAGTTCATACCCAGTGCTCCCAACCAGAACCACTACTCATCTCGCAGACAACGGAGCCTCGCCCTGAACGCCGTGGGCGTCAACACCAACAGATCCGATGAGTCAGAATCAGGGAGTCGGTTGAATGACTCCTGGATCCGAATGAGAGGATTGTTCCGCAGGTAGTTGGTAGGGGAATGCCGCATATAAAATGTCTGAATCTGTCTCGTGGCGTACGGAGGAGGTACTATAATTAGTTTAATATATTACAGATCAGTGTTCTGCTTAGAAGGCCCTTCAATTCAGATAAAATAAACCATAGCTTAATGATTGATTTGTTTGAGTCTTACTCCATTTATTCCAAAATCTATTTTATCATCATAATCATGTCGTTTTGCTTTAGTGTAACGATGGAACAGTTCACACTGAATCTTTCTCGATAAGTGAGGGAATATTACAGGGTGAAGCCCTCCTCTCGTATTCTCATCATTCATTGAGGACTAACATGTGTTCTCTTGGACAAGGGTTTGAGACAGGTAAGTATAGTGGAATACACTGATGCATTTCACAGCTAAACGAGGATGTCTTCCGTCTTAATGTTGCGAAGATAATGCAGATGACCCTTGATGCTCTTAACGAATAGTGCTTGCAGAATAAGCTCATGATCAATGACGAAAAATCAAAGGATCTACTTTGATAAGAGAAATGGTGTTGTATGAATCCTATATTTATTTAGTTTTTATTTAACTGTGGTTCCGGCGGGAGCGCTTTCTCTCAGAGAAATTAGGGAGAAGAGGCTGCTAATTATTTAATTCTTATTATGAACAGGAAAAAACTCTCATGAAGTTTGCTTTAGGACTGTTTGATTCGTATCTTTAGCCTCGACTTTATATGGCTCGAGGATTTCGGGTTAATGAGTCCTTGAAGTAGAGTGCAGTTTGGAAGTTGGAAAATGCATTTTTTTTTTCTTGTTAAAAACACGACCGATCAGCTATGGTTTACGGTCAGAGTTTGGACTTGTTCATACCGAAGTCAGTAGATGGAAAGAGCGTGGCGTGGCGGTAGGAAATGAGGATAATAAAAGATGATCGCCTCCCTTGGCTATGCTTTAACGCCTAATTATGTTGTTGCGACGAAGATAACATATAACTCACAATTTGACCTCCCAAGTGTCTTCTTTTCCGAAGAATTAGGTGAAGTGGAGAGGGAGAAACCAGGATTTTGACCGTTGTTGAGTATCTCAGAACTCTCTCCTTGAATGTTAATCTTACAACCGTAAAATTACAGAAAGGGACAGGTATGTCTCGTTCTCACAATAAGTTTATAAAAAGACAATGAGTCTTACTTTCGTTCTTACAAATAGTTTTATGAAAACTCAATCCCGATGAACTACCGTGCAGATAATAACAATTTTGAACCAGGGATTCAACAAAGCGGCTCTTGTCTAAAATAAGAACAGGATCCATTACGCGCGCTCGATCTGTAGACGAGGCGAAAAAAAGCTTCTTTTGATGCCTCCAAGGATTGCGTGCCATGCGGTCTTGGGATGCTCCATTCATAGCTTTTGCGACGCTCCACGTACTAGAGATGAGGGGCTGTCTCATTTTGATACAGACACTTTGTCATAGGACCCTTGCCAGTCTGTACTCAACTTGCCCACAAAAGAACAAGCCTTGGCGTAGCACAAATTTTTGCAAGCGGCTATTAATTTCAAAACCACAAGATAAGAATCTTTTCTTCATTAAATTTTTCATTTTTCCATTCTTTCGTCTTTTTTTTTTAATTCTTGTCTTTTCGACAGGTTTACGCAATTAACTATTAATAATCAAATAAAAACAAACAAATAAGTTCCCTCCAGTCATCAGTAAACACCTTGCAATCCAATCATCAATACCTTAAATGATTTATGAAGCACAAATATAGTTTTTAAACCTGAGCTTAGAAAATCATTCCAAGTTATGATGGCTGGAGGGAACTTTTTTGTTTCTTTTTCTCTCTTTTCAATCAAATATGTAAGCGTTTTTTTGTATTTAAAACTTTTTTGTAATTTTATTTTTTGATGAGTATCGGGAAAACCAGCTAAACGTTGTGGTTGTTGAAACAAAAAATGAAAAAATCAAGCTTCATATAATTTGAATCAGTATTTATGCTGGGACTGTATAACTAAAAAGGAGTACCAAACCATATTCTGTACGATTTTATTCATCAATGAATCCAGTATTTTGTTCTTGATTGTGATTACAATTCCTTTGGAGTTGGTGTCTCACTGTGTCTCCGTAGATCGCAGCAAACATAGAAATCAGGCGCATGGTGGTTGACCCATCAAAATGTTGAAGTTACATTGGCTTCCAACAGCAAATAGAATTTTGTTGAAGGGGTGATCTTGTTTCGACCTGAAGTTCAATGGAGACGTTCATTTCGAAAGTACCATGAATTCGTAGCACATTATTTTGAAAACTTTGGAATATCTCGATTTGATTGAGTGTACACCCCACAAATAGGTCCAAACCGGTTTGTTTACAACAGCTTATTCTGGTTCGTTGAAATGGAAAGGATTATGAATTACCATTGGAAAGGTTATGAATGGTAAATATTATTTAACCACCACGTACTTTGATTATATGAAAAATTGTTCCTGCGTTGAGACTCTGAGACTTTGGGTGTTCTGAGCGTTACCAAGCCCCTTTTTTTAATTCGGCCTCAGACTGTAATGACCTTCTCAAGTATGTTTCAGGTTTTTTTTTTGTTTTATGACTTAATATTGGGATCTACTCGTTATCCCGGAACATAGATAACATTGGCTCTTGTTGAAGCTGCGTAGATGCCTTGAATGGTATCCGTGTTAACTGCCGAGATCAGCATTTGATCCATTCTTGACCCTTGATGGGTAATATAGTGCTCTACTATGGATTTCCGTAATTTGTTAATGAAGTTGGGATTAATTTATTTTGGTAATATGACGTTCAAATCATGAAGGGTAGATTTGATCGTATTTTCACAACTCATCTCGTAAGGCGATCAGGCACTTGTTGAAGTCGGAGTCGACAGTACGATTTCTGTACATTCAAGCCAGACGACATCAGAGATTGCTTGTTTGAAACTATGTGGGTGCCGCAGATTGGGCCGGTAAGGCATCTGAAACAAAAATAATTTAAAATAATTATACAATATACGTGTTTAATACTAATTCATAATGTATCTAATCGTTCCATGAGGAATCACAGAGCCTTGTTACCGTGTTACAGTGAATTATGAGTTCCTAGGAAACTTAATTTCAAATGCCAGTATAGGTAAGGACATTTGCTCGAAAAGTGGTGGTTGCCTCATTCATTGACGAAGAGAGTAACCAGCTGTATCGAAGTGGGTTAAATTGTTTCTGGGGTCATTCTGGCTCAATAAGATCTAGGAGGCAATCCTGTCCCCTTTGGAGTTAGTCACACTCTATGAGTGTGGACGGGATGGACAACGTGGAGGTACCAGATTTTTATGGGATGCGGTACCTATTAGCGACAGGAGTTAATGACATCTAGGTCACAACCTGTTAACCCGGACAGCAGTGCTGGGGAAAAGCCTCGACCGGCACCCTCGAACCAACCCTTTCTTGGATTGCCTCCTTTTTACCTGTCCTGTAAAGTTTTGCCATATCAAAGGGTGTTTCAAAACCCAGGCAGGGTCCCCGCACTGACATTCTGACACACCCACCGACAAATCTAAAATTCTATCCTAGTATCACACTGAACTTATACAAATATCACAGTGGATTTCCTCACACTAATCAGGCACACATCCATTCTCAACCCAAAACTCTCTCAAACATACGTACCGGGGGGAGAGAGGTGCTTCCATAATTTCTTCACTCATCCCCTGCTAAGAAAAACTTCGAATTCCAAAATCTTGTATCACATAAAATTCGCGATTGCCACTGGCTCTGCCTCACCCACATATTTACCCCCACCTCTCAGACTTGCTAATTTCTTCGCAAACTTCTTGTAGCTGGATCTGGTGTCAGTAAGATTGGATACTTCCTGCAAATTTCTCTGCAGATGAGGTCACCTCATTCATTGACGAAGAAAGTGACAAACAAGGTTGTTAGCGAAGTAAAATGTGATGCGAAATTAAAAGCAAGTTATGTAGAACGTTGTAACATTTCAGTGTGGAGAAAATGGTCCCCCTTTCTCGTAATTTGAAACTGATCAATCTGATTAGAAACTTGAAGCTTTTCAGCTTCAGGTGTATCCTCCAGGTGTTGCAGGGCTATATTTCAGCCCTAGGTAGGGGCAAAAACGAGTAGTAAATAATATTGTTCCCATTTTTATACATCCCAGCTGTTTAAAATGGCACGTAATTACCCTCCCTCAGGGTACGTCTGGATTTCATTAGGTAAACTGGTAAGGAAATTAACCTACAAGATTTGTTGTGGACTTTATTTAGTTACGATTGACCGCCAATCGTAGCGCTAACATCGCATTTTTATTCAGTAGTTTCAACCGTTGAAACATTTTAGTATAAACAATTTGATTGTCCTGCAGAATAAATAATCTTATTTATACTCCAAATTCATTACTCACCACAACTTCTTCACGAGTTTTTCTTCTATTTTTTAATTCGATTCTTTTGCAGCCCCCAACCCAATTCTTTTACCTTTTTATTCAAATAGTCACTAATCTTATTTTCTTCCACTAGCGAGTTTTATTAACACCTCTCTCTACCGTGCGACCCCTCGAACATTGTCCTCCGACCCTGTATTCTGGCGGAAAATTTGCAATAATTTTGTAAGATGAAATTTATTGTAATTTTTTTTGTATATGTCCATTGGTAGTAGTTTCTCCCATAATCGTATTCACATATTTTCTCCGGAATGAAAAATTAGTCGTCAGTAAATTGATTCATTATGTAGTTCCAATGAAAAGCGCAGTAGTCGTGAAAATTTAAAATAATTCGCAATATTGATACTTACTGGGAAGTGACAATAATTGTTTATTATTTATTTTAAATATATTTTAAAGTCATTAGTGCCTAACAAATTACCTACTGACTTTGCATTAAGATTACGTCGCAAAGTATTACAAACTTGTATATAATTTTTGCATTGGATTATCCCTCCTACATAAATCACAGATCTATGTATAACATAATAATAATGAGCGTTCATTTTTCAATTTTTTAAATATGATTAATAGAAAAGAAAATTACAAAAAAAAAACATTGAAAAAACAGGATGTGAGTCTAAAGTAGCCAAGTTGTGAATATTACATAGACATTTTTCATATAATGAATGAAACCCACACCCCTAGCCCATCGAAATTTAAGTATTCATACTGAAGACGCAAGGAAAGACGCACGAGATCCGCTTTCAACACACCTTGCGCTACGTCCAACTCCACGCATGCCTCACGTGCGTCTCACCTTGCTCTATGACGCATGCCTTTGACGCAAGTAAAGTTGAACAAGTGTGGACATACCATTACGTGTGGTCTTTTCGTTCCTCTATATCTTGTAAGAACACATTCAAGATGAAAATACTTCAGCCAGCAACGTGATCAGACCTCCCGTTGAGCCACACCCGACGACGGGATTTTCAAATGGTGAGCAAATGGATTGTACGAGTAGTACAGCAACACGAGCGGTCTCATTTGATTCAAGGAACTAATTTCTGTCTTAAACCAACAAAAAATTACTCTCTTACATCGAAGTTTGGAGATTTTGATTTTTTGTTAGATGATTCCTAACATATATTCCATTGGGTTTGATTACTGGCAAAAGCCGGATCAATGATGGATTTTCGAGCCAGATTCCATAAATTTTGGTTGAGTAATTACAGAGAAAGACGGACGGCGAACGGCGGAGTCCAGGTTTCCTAATTTCTTTATTTTTAATTCAATTTTTAGAATCTACATAGCTGGAAAAGTAAAAAATAAAAAAAATGTTGAGGGGGATTATAATTTTTTTTCACTTGGTCGGTTTCAAAAGAATCGATGAAAAAAGATCCATCATTGTAAATAATAAACCAAAAATATGGTAACACATGTTTTGGAATTCGATTATTCAACAATAAACCATTGTAATCGCTCTTGAAAAAAAAAAAAAAAAAAAAAAAAAAAATGAGAAATTCTAGCCCCCCCTGAAAATTTCATGGTTTTACGTTTCAAAGGGTGTAGAATCCAAATCTGCAATAAACATTTTTCCGTCCGTCCGTCGTACGCACGATTTCTCCCAAACGGCTGGAGAAAAAATTTGAAATTTTCAGTAAAAATCCATGCTGGTCCGACAACGCCCCAATTCTTTATCCAGCTCTCTCACTTAATTTAAAATGCCCTTTAAGGGTTGTCAAAGTTTTGTAAAATCCCCAAAAACCTCAAAAAAAGTCAAGGCGGCCTAAATTTGGACTTTTTTTGAAGAACTTTCCATGAGAAATCGAATGAGCCCCTCCCCACGTCCGTAGCTCAAACCATTCCCGATGTATGGCTCGATTTATGCTGCCAACATTTGCATCCACATTCACTACATCACTAGGTCACTGCGATCAAGACAAACACAAGTTTTTTTGTTTTGATCGCAGTAACCTAGTGATGTAGTGAATGTGGATACTGGAGTGAACTCCTGAAAAGGGTTTATAGCCGATACACGGGTTGAAGCATTCTGATATGCATGCTCCGTCTTAAGAAATTCAAAATTTTCAAATAGAATAGTTTTCCATTGTAATCGCTCTTGAAAAAAAAACGCTGCAAATTCTTTCACTGGGATTTATTATTCAATGATTCATGATTTGAATGTCTATTAAGCTTTGGAGTGTGCGTGTTTCACAGGTGATAGAGCGATTATTGAATTTCAGGAGATATGCATAGAGCACGTAAATCTGTTCTCAACCAAAATAACTATTTGGATTGATCAGTTGATCATACCTATTTGTGTGCCTCCTGAAATTCAATAATCGCTCTATTACCTGTGAAACACGCACACTCCAATGCTTAGTAGTAATGCAAATCATGAATCATTGAATAGTAAACCCCAGTGAAAGAATTTGCAGCATTTTTTCGGAATCCTCAACATTAAGGAACTCAAAAATAATGTTGATTCAATAAAAGTCATAGTGCATGGAGGGAACGGATGATCATAATGTAGTCAGGGTGAGCTCATTCGATTCATAGAAGGGACGTCTATCACTACCGAACATAAAAACATCAGTGTTATTCTGTGATTTTCAGATTTTTGACGTTTCACACCTTTGATTCACCCTGTGGGATTGACTAAGATAGGCCAATAATTCAGTAGCAACAAACCCCAAATGTGAATTTACGGAAATTTCATCAATATTGATCCTGGGTTTTTCTACATTAATTATGACGGAGCGGAGTTCATTATCTAAATATCACTTGAATGGTATGAATCTTTCAGGGGGCGAGTGACATTAACTAATTAAACTTCTCGTCAGGAGCTAAAACAACTAATCTTTCAAATTTATTTGTTCTCTGTACAGGAAGCTTCTTGATTATGATTCCTTCAATATACAAATATTTCCAGACATAATTTACAATTTTCAATCTTATATAATTATTCGACCTAAGTTGATTGTTTAGAGTTGACAGCCCTTTTTATGCTCATCCACCTACCAACCCATCACTTGTCTACAATAATTGTTACTCAATACAATTATTGTGTTATCCTTGGAAAACTCGCTTCCAAAAAGAACTCTTGGACCAAATTTTTCCACAACTATATCAGCCGATTTTATCCTCACATGATACTAGTTGATTTTTACTATCTCCAAGTTCGTTCACATTCACATTCCCGTTTCTACTCAGTTTTCTGTCAAAGTTCCAGCTCTTAGGGAAAGTAGAAGGCATAGGGATGTGGGGGCGAAACTCACGTAGAACGGTGGAGAGCTGCGTGCAGAAAGATGAGGCAAAGGAGGCATATCTCTCCAAGTAGTGCTGGTGAGACTATTGCTCCATTCAAGAGCTTTGCAAAAATAGCAGATCTGCCACACATCGTCGGCCCTCCACGTGCAGGAGGTGAAATTCGCCCATCAGGGCAGCATAATCAACTTAATCTTGAGGGGTTTATTTTATTTATTTATCTATAATTATACGGGCAAGCTCAATTTACATTCAGTACATTAAAAATATGGACAATCTCCAAAATATAAGATAAGTATATATACATATTAATAAGTCAGGGTGGGGTGAAATAGAATTAATTGAACGATATGGGCGAAGACGAAATGAGGGACTTCAGAGTTGATGAGGGGGAGGAAAAAAACGAATTCCAAGCCTAAAGGCAGTATACCGAAGAAATTTATGATGCCCCCGTTCCAGAGTATGCTTGTGGACTGCGTACGATGGCGACCAAATGGGAGAGGCATACTCCAATAATGGCAGGACCAGTGCCTCACAGAAAACAGTGTTGGCCTGGAAGTCATTGAACTCCTGAGTATTCAGCTTAACAAAGCCCAGGGTCCTCATTGCTCTACCAGATGCGCCGATAATGTGGCGTGAAAAGGAAAGCTGCTGATCAAGCAGCAACCCAAGGTCAACAATCTCATCGACCCTTGAAAGCCAATTACCGCAGAGCACATATTCATAATAAGCATATGGTGAAGGAAGTGGATGAGGAGTGTTTCCTAGGACAAAACCTCCATCCCTGTCTGATTTCCATGGGTGTTGCCCCCATAGCCTCAGCAGAAGCTTCGCTTCCTTTCCCCGTAATTACTGTGGGGAGGCTGCTTGAGTTAGAACGTGAAGTTTTCTCTGCTGTGCAACCTTGGCTAGGCTTTCCACCTGGCGTCGCTAGTGGATTTATCCGTGCAGCAGTCAAGGCCAGTGAACTCGACATTGTCTCTCTCTCTCTCATCCAGTATCCCTTCTCTACGCCGCCAATGCCTACTATCCCTTCAAGGAGGGATGGGAGGCCACCTGCATTGCTGCTGACCTTGATTTTGTCAGGCATCAATTGTTATGGTGCGATCAAGCAACTTCAACTGCTCCAAAACCCAGCTCAACTACTGAGTTAGCTACTGCCCTGCATGATTCGGTTGATGGTAAAGAACTCCGACAGCGCTCTGAATCCCCCATTTCCTATCAATGGGTTGGGTAGGCTACAGCTGTCACTGGATCCTGATGCTACCAATATTTTCATGGCTTCTGGTTGGCTACACTAGCAACTGCAGTGAGGTGTTCCTGATGTTGTCATGGGACACTATGTATGTTTGTATCATATGGTGCAGCACTGTACATGAATTCACTGTGGCCACATTCTCCATCATGATGCGGTTGGCTAGCAGAAAGCAGGTGCATTGTCATCCAGTGGCTGGGCCGCAAAGAGAGGGAGACAGTATCATAAGCCAACTGACCAGGGAAAGAAGCCAGATATCGTTGCCGTTAAGCCCAATGGGTCTGCTTCGATGTCCCAGTTGTCAGTGGGAGCGTGGGAATGGAGCAGACCTGGAGGGGTGAAAAATTAAACATGATGGATACGACCTGTGGCAAGCGGTATCTGAGCTAAAAGGAGTGGCGCCTAATATTGTCAAAGTTATGGCTGCAACCGCGTCATGGCACGGAGTGTGGTGCAGGAAAAATGCCACGGTGTTACTTGAGCTAGGCATCTGGTCAGGATTACTTCGTGGTATCACCACCCGTATCATCTGGTGGTTCCGGGGTTCTTACCTAGACTGGTGGTCATTGTACAGGAGCACTTCCTATCATCCCTCCCACCATCTTCCTATACTCCCCAAATCCCAAGGGCCGGCGTCGGGCTAACCTCTCATCCCCCCACTTTTATTTCGTTTAGTTGTTTGTTCCTTTATAATGGTGTGCCCCTCATCCTTTGAGGGGATATTATTTTTACAAAAATTAATGAATGTGTGAGTGTGACTAATTGGGTAACAGGCGGGGAGGTTTGGAGGGATATTGTAGCAATTCCTTACTCAAGCGAGAACTCTGAATTGTTACATGTCATTATTTTTTGTTCATTCAGGATTTTGGTTTAGTATTTAAACATACTTTAACGTCTTCAAATTTCATTACGAAAGATGAAATATTTGGGTAATAATAATCAATAGTTATTTTTTCATTATTTTGATATGTTTTTATTGATTTAAAAACTTTTGGTACACTACTTTCAATAATGAATCTTTGTAATCGACCAAGAAAAAAAAAACAGTTGAACCCCTTCTCCAAATTTGTTGTTTCACGTTTCAAGATGTGTAGAATCATGAAAATGGGGAGCTATTCTCAGGAAATACTGAGCCAAAGTTGATGAAATGCCGGTGAAAAATCACATGTGGTATCTGTAGGAACTCAATTCTGTGGAATGATCTCACTCAATCTTAAAGATTAATACCGACGGTTTTTTTTTCTTTTCAAAATTCGAAAATCAAAAACTTTTGAAATTACAGCATTGTTTTAAAATTCGGTATTCTTAGACGTGCCCTCAATGACTCTGAAGTGCTCTCCCTAAGGGTTAGAACATAAACAGGGTGCGGAACAAAAACAAGGATTCAAACCTCGAATCAAGTGGAAATAAGATCAGCTGTTATAATAGCTATGTAATTTTGTTTCTAGAGTTTTTTAAGATCGAGTTTTTCAAGTCTTATGCAAATGTGGACATGTGATGTGTAGGTAGGTGTTCTAAGTCACCTCGCTAAATTTCTGCGTCATATCATGTACAGCGTTAAGCACCATTGTGGGTCTTGAGATTGAATTCTCTTTCCTGCTGATTTCTGAAGTAATTACCGTAGATAGTGTAAATTTGAATTCCACGATTCGCGGTAAATCGCATAATGCTGTCAAACGCTAGAGGTTGGTGAGGTTTAAGTTTTAATATCGGCTTGTGCTCCGTAAAAAGGGAAAATTAAAGGTTGGAGTTCACGGATTTTTATGTGGGACGAAGTCATCCAACATCATTTGGACACCTAGAAGTCAACTACAAGATTTGAAGATCTGTGGTCAGCTGCCTTATGACCTAATTTCGTTCCTAATCGATCTAACGCATTGAAATGAATATGAGGCCTTTTTAATGACTTCTAGAACGGACATAGAAAAATATGGAGGAGCGAGGAGGTGCCGAGTTTAGGTAATGTACCATTGAAAACAATAAACCCATGAGTTACGATTAGGTTTGTTTTTGTTTCACACCAATTGACATTCCTCGTCATTTCAAAATCGATGTTGGTAGAGGGTGTGGTGGGGGTAATAGATCATACATTCGAGCGCGGCTCATATGGCCCGTTTTTATCATTCATTGGTATTCGATTAAGAGCTGTATTCTTATTTTGAACCATCACATTTCAGACCATTCTCATTTAATTATGGAAGTTGGTGAATGAAGGGGTTAATGATGAATCGTTGTCTTCACTATTTTCATCTTTTTTCCGATCCGATTTTTGTCTAACAAATATTTATTTTGCAATAAACCTCCGAAATTTGTGGAAGAATATATGGCGGGGGGTTGAATGGCTGAACCATTCAAGTCCTCCTTATACCTACCTAATTTTATTCCCTTTTGGCTTATTATTCAATGATAAACCATTGTAATCACTCTTGCAAAAGAAAATCTAACCCCATCCTGAAAATTGCATGGCTTACGTTTCAAAGGGTGTAGAATCCAAATCTGCAATAAAAAATTTTCCGTCCGGCCGCCGTAAACCGTACGCACGATTTTTTCCAAACGGCTGGAGCAAATAATCCGAAATTTTCAGGAAAAATCCATGTTGGTCCGCCAACGCCCGAATTTTTCAGCCAGCTCTCTCACTCAATTTTAAGTGCCCTTTAAGGGTTGTAAATGTGTTGTGAAATCCTTAAAAACTCAAAAAAGTCAAGGCGGCATAAATTTTGACTTTTTTTAAAGAACTTTCCATGAGGAATCGAATGAGCCCTTACCCAGTTCCGTAGCTTTATGGAGCCAAGATTTGCATCCACATTCACTACATCACTAGGTTACTGCGATCAAAACAAAAACAACAGGGTTTTTTTTTGTTATTTTGTTTAGATCGCAGTAACTTAGTGATGCAGTGAATGTGGATACTGGAGTGAAATCCTAAAAGGGTTTATAGCCGATGCACGGGTTGAAGCATTCTGAATGCATGCTCCGTCTTACGAAAATTACAATTTCAAATAGAATATTTTTCCATTGTAATCGCTCTTGAAAAAACGCTGCAAATTCTTTCACTGGGGTTTATTATTCAATGATTCATGATTTGAATTTGTACTAGGCTTTGGAGTGTGCGTGTTTCACAGGTGATAGAGCGATTATTGAATTTCAGGTTCTCAACCAAAATACAGATTTGGATTAATCAGTTGATCATATTTGTGTGCCTCTTGAAATTCAATAATCGCTCAATCACCTGTGAAACACGCACACTCCAAAGCTTAGTAGAAATTCAAATCATGAATCATTGAATAATAAACCCCAGTGAAAGAATTTGCAGCGTTTTTTGTTCGGTTAAGAATTCAGCCTAGTTTAAAAAAATATTCATTGGCGTTTGTAAGAATGATCGAAAACCAGGACCTGGGGAAATCCCTGTAATTCATACATTACTTACAAATATGTTTTAAGAAAGGAACTATCAGTGGATTTCCTTCAATCAAATTTAATTCTCTTCACAAAGCTAATGCAGACTAGCATAAATGGGATAAACAGTATCCCCCGTTACGTCAGAATTCGTATAATGCATTCAGTTTATGAGTAGATACCTACTTACCTTATCGACATAACAGAAAGCACTGATGTTGCTCCAGTCAAATAACAATCCCAATTAAGCATGATTAAATTCAGATTGAGTTTCATTACCTTGTTATTCATTCAAAGAGATCATCTGTCGCCGGTAAAAAAAACTAAATTAAACTAGATCGGGCTACTTTCTGATGACAATTTCTGGCGATTGTTTGATGAACAAATAACAGTCTGTTTTCAGTCACTAAATATTTGTGATAATACTTCATTTAGTGATAAATTATTCATAAAAATAAATAAATCTCTCTTCCTCGTCTTGTTTCTATTGTAGTTTCACCAATTTTATGGCGGTTAATAGTTAGTTGACCTGTTTCACATTAAGCTGGACTAACAAGGTGTAATTGCTTTTCATATTTGGTTACAATTCTGCCGTAAAAATCAAAAACCTTATATAGCCCGAGCGGAAGTTTCGATCAAGATCAGAAGTCAAGGCATCGTTTGAAGATGGTCACCGAGTTCGTTGTTCTACCCGTTTTGCTAGTTAGCCAGGCTCTGTTGACCAATGCGTTGGGTTACGGGGGCTTGGGGAGCTTCGGTGGCTTAGGTGGCTTGGGTAGCTACGGTGGCTACGGAGGAGGTGGTGGTGGCTACTTGTGCGGGAATACCCAATGCCAAACGGAAATTCAATGTGACAGCTGTGACTACCCACAGCAGTTCCCGCAACAGATTTCGTACTCGAGGTCCGTCCTCACCAGGGTAGAGGAGTACATCCAATCCATCGCCCGGTACAGTTCAAATACCAGATCATCCAGTCAAAGTTACTTCCAAAATGGATTTGCTGAATCGTCCATAAAGACTGGTATGATGCTGGCACAGGAAATCAATGCAGCCATTGGTGAGTACATATTTAAAAAATATGCTTATAAGTTTTATTGATGGGGGTATTTTCCTGGCGTGGAAAGAGCCAGGTTTTACATTTTATAAAGTCCCATTGAAGCAAGGGCTCGTCAGTGAACGTCTATTAAAATTGATCCACTGATATGGGACAACCGTAACATGATAAAAAATTACTCAATAGTGTGTGTGTGACTAATTTGACTACGCTGCCAAATTTGCAATTCGTAAATGAATTTTTCGATTCTTTTTTTGTTTTATTCCAACTTTTGTCTAGTTGTAATAAAAACAATAAAGAATTCTCGACCGCTTCATGTGATTCTTCTTTCTTTTTTTCAGTTAAGACGATTCATTATTTGAAAATATTTCAGCGTATTGAATTTTCAATATGTAAGAGGTATATGGAGGGGGTAATACTGATAAATCTTAATTTATTTGCCAATTTTATCTTATTTTATTGACAGTTTCAAATGACTTGTTTTTCGACTCCAATTTTAGTCCAGTTGAGCAACGAACCTCGGAAATGTTAAATTTTCTGTCAGGACAGTAATTAGAGGGGGAGGGGTATTAGTCAATCCACTCAAGTGCTGCTCACAATACACTTACTGCTGATTTTCTTTGCGTTGCCGTTGAACCAAAGTTATGCAGTGATAAGATTCAGAGCTTAAAATGTACTTCCAAGCACAAAGTACAGGTACTTGTACTTGTTATTCCTAGCGCTAGTACGAATACAACTGGACTCGTACTTGTCCAGGTAGCAAGTACATTTATTTGAGCTTGTACTACAACTAAAACAAGTACATTTTTTTCACGTAGAACACTAAGGATGGTGATCGAGAGAAATTTCAGACCTCCTTTTACCCCTTCTTACGTGAATAGTGGAGTGGACGTGGGAGGGCAGGAACTCATGTTTGATTGATTTTTCGTTTGAAAAAATTAGATGGGTACTGTATATTGGTGAAAAACGACTTCAACATGATTTTAGTGATACTTACGAATATCGTCACTTTTTGAGGAATGGATGTAGCTGAGAGTTCGGAATCAATTGATTTTGTAACTATAAACGGCTACTTTGTGCCTAAAATAACTTTCCCATTCCTGGATCTACCTCAGTAGACTTTTCACAAATATATCGATAAAATATTAATATTTAAATAATTAATAGATTGATTAATTAAATTAAAATTCCATTTATTTTGTTAAAACTTTGGTCACATAACAAATTTTTACGTCGTTAAAACCATTTCTGACATTTTTAAGGCTGTTTGTACTTGCGTTTTGTGCAACTATAGTTGGTCATTTTTTTACTGTTTTTTTTTTTTCGATTTTTTCAAGTATTTGACGAATGTACCTCAAGTACTCAATGTACTTCGGTATCCCTTCAGCTTTGGAAGATTGGGATTCTTTTAACTTAGGTGTCACTAGCATCCACGGATACTAGAAGAGACGGTAGGGGTCATCAGGGAGCGAGTTGGGGAAACCCCGAGGCCGGTGACGTTGTTGGTGACCACTGAGACTACCTGGCGCTTTCCTCAGTCCATTCCTGATCTCTTTTACGCAACTCCTCCGTTTTCTCTTCGTACAGTTCTGATTTTTGTATTTTTTAAAATGGTGTGCTGTGCTGTGTGGGGTTGTTCTAACCACGGCAGACAAGCAGATGCGTTGGGAGTGAGCTTTCACCGATTTCCCAAAGAACCGGATAGCAGGAAAAAATGGATCAATTCCTGTCAACGAAGCGATCCGTTTTCTGCTGACATGGCTCGAGTTTTTTCAATTCATTTTGACGAATCCGATTATGAGCGCGATTTATGAACCTTCCTCCGAAGAAAAAACTAAAAATGGACACGATCTCCCATTTGCGGTTACCCAAAACATCAGTCAATAAGGAGCATGAGAGGAAATCTGGTACTATTGCACGTAAAAGACGAGCGGAAAATCGGGATGTTCGAAAAGAAGTTCAGCAACTTTTATGCACATCAGGAGAACTACTGGAAAGAAATAACGTTGAATGTACAGAAGTGAGTGAACAGATAATTGTACAAGACGCAACACCAGAAATACCTGTTGAAGTGCTCCTTTTGACAGCAGAAAATCGCCGGCTGAAAGAGCAGATAGAAAATCTTAAAGAAAAACTCAACGTTGCGGAAGAAGAAATCGCCCAGTTGGAAAAATATGCTCAAGTCTTAGAAGGAACTCTTTCAACCAGTCAGCAGCAAGCTTTAACTAAAGGAAGGTGCACAAATTGGTCATAAGACGATCTAGCGAAAGCTGTAACTCTCCGATGCATATCGTACAAGGCCTTGCTTTTGTGAGAGGTGTTTTAAACTATCCTATACCCAGCGAGAGTGTTTTGCCATCATTCTAGAAATGGAAGAACAGTTCTTTAAATTTCATGGTGACGACATTAAACAAGATCCGGGAGTGTTCAGGAAGCTCATTGATTCCATCAAGCTTCAATATCCAGACATCGACGACTTCGTTGTTACAAGCTACGTCCGAACACGCACGTTAATTAGAATTAAATCTCTAAATTCAAGGCCCACAAGCACTCTTCAAATACGTTCAGTACTAAAATGAGATGCAGAATCCACTCTGAGTGAAAATATTCACTTAAAGTTCTCGCTCGAGGCTCGGTCACTTTCACTTTTCTCGTGATCCCTACCGTCTCTTCTAGTATCCGTGCTAGCATCTTTCCAGAATTGTCCCTCATACTGCCACATAGGTCTTAAAACTGGTGAGGTCCACAAGCCGTTTTTCTGGAGAATGCTTTGCGGAGATGATTGACTTGCTTCAGCCGGTACTGCAGGCGTTGAAATAGGTCTGAAACATGGGTATCCCTACCCAGATTGACCCATACGAACCTAATTTTCTTCTGGGGCCCCATTCAACAATAAAAGATGATGTTCGGTTCCCAGCTTATAAGTGAAACACACAAGTGATGATTTTGTGGGGTTTACTTTTACCCGCTATTCGTCATACCATTCATCTACCATGTCTGAAAACCTATTTCTGGAGTTTACTTTTACAAAAGCTGTAACGTCGACTGCGAAATGGGCTTGCCTGACGTTGGACGGATTTGGAATACGTGGAAAGTAAGAAAGTACCATACTCCTCCTTGAGGGAATCCTGAGCCAACTATTTTCATTGCTTCCATCGCATTATCGCAAGCGAAAAATTGAGTTTGACAGGGAGTTTTTTCAGTTATGGTGTCAAAGTTTGGTGAAACACTTAGTCGAAAGCTTACTCTGTCTCAAGGAACAGACAAGGCTTATTACTGAGTTCAGGAGATTCGCCAACACCGATACTCCGTATTGCATAAGAACGCGCGACTGCGCATGCGCCAACAATACGATCGGTCGTATTGCAATATGACGGTGGTATCTTTACGGAAGTCACGATACCACCGATGCGATACAAACAAACGTATCTTTCGTCCTTATCGGAAAGTAACCTGCCATCGGGGTAACCTAGCTGTAAACCTTCGCATCAACATTTTTACCTCAAAATTTGATTTCCAAAATTGCTAAAAAATGCCAAGAGAGAGCATTTTCATTTTGATCAACTTCATTTTATTCAGTACTTTACAGTTTAATAAGAGTTCTACATTTAGTACCTACGAACTAACAACTTGTTTTGAGTGAGCCTCTCCCCAACTGTGCGAGTTTTTAAAGAGCCTTACAGCTTCATTTAGGAATTCGCTATTATAAAAACTGTCTAACTGCAACCCCAAAATCCCTGCTGTACATTCCTTTCTGGAGTATGTTTTTCGTAAGTAAGAAGTTACGAACAAATCAATTTTTATTCCAAGCGTACTTATCTGTCGTAACTTCTGAGGGAATTTGAAGGAGCCTCTGGAGTAGATGTACATGTTCTATATTAAATCGGAACGAAAATAGTGGATCATCCTCGCTCATGTCATCCAAAAATCTCCCATAGAGCAAGCTTAATCGTTTTCCCTTACACTCTCCCGCTCCAAATACGTTCGAAAATCAACAGCAACTACTCAGTTGAAATCAATCCGTTTAATAATATTCAAAAAATTCTTCCACCCCCCCCCCCCCTTTGGTTAAAAAAAAACGAAAGAACGAGTGATCCGTGTGATCTTGTAAAGCATCAAAAGACTGCTCGTTTTCTTATAGTGACGTGAAAGCAAAACGTACGTGACTATTAGATACGGATCAGAGATACCACTAGTTCAGCTGAGTTTGTGACACATTTTTGCTAAACAGAGCTGTGCTCGCCCTAGATACCACCACCGACTAGATACGATACCACGGCGTCCGAATCTCCTAGGAACTCTTTATTGTTCCATCTTCGTACGTATCTGAAAGATGTTCTACAGCTCTCTACAGTTGTTGTGTTCAGGAATGTTTTGCCCAAAATCCAAATTGAATGAAAGGAATTGCGGCGGATAGCTCCGAAAAAAGATAGGAAAGCATCGTCCTTTTATTTATTTAAAGAAAATGTGCAGTACCCATATACTGATGTAGTAGGGTATCAATAATACCAATATGAGAATATCCGACAGACAGATCGTGATTAAGGATTGCTGATTTGTCAATTTAAACATATCTTGTCGCAGTAATTTGTGGTGTATTGATCTAAATCATAAATCAGGTTTGCAGTTTTAGAGGGGGCAGAATTCACGTACTTTGGGTTCAGTTGAACTTGTGTTTCGAAAAGTTTCCAACATCATTGGGAAAAGTAGGTACACCTTTTTACTGTCCGTGAAGTAGTACGGATTTCGAATTGAAATTTCAATCGATTTGTTTTCAAAACAAGCCTGTGTATTAATCTCAACCGGGAAATGAATTAATCCGGTCTAAAATTTCCGCTTCGTCTACTCCTTCAAAAGTGCATCCTTCCTTTGATGCCTTTGTAGTCCTTTACAGAATCTCAGCGGTAGCGTATCATTGTATCAATTTTTTATGCTTCTCGTCCCTTTATTTTCATGATGTACTATAGAGAGCCCTTTTCTCCTCACAGTGATTCCCTTAGGATGACTATTTCTTGAAGTACAGTAAACAAAGAGCAAAAAAAGTTACACAAAGTCTACGAGCTTTCATGCTTGTAATGTCATAATTTCAGCACCATCCGAGTACCGAGAACAACCACATGTACATACGCATCTCCTCTTGAAATCTCTTTCCCATTAGAATCAATCTTAATCTCGGTTATGATCTCACAAGACTACCGTCAGATAGCCATTATGATCCGAAACAATCTGCGCTTTCGGTTATGATAATTCAGCTGTTGTACTTATCCTTCTCTGATTAAATTGAATATCCTTCAACATCAAAATTTATTTCTGTTCGAATTAAATGTTTCGCAGCTTACTCCAAATCCTGGTTCCGATTCGAGTCAATCTAGATACATGAATTAGATGCTTTCGTCAAACGAAAATAATAACATAGAAAGTATACACCGCAATAAATAGGTAACACAAAATACATAAATATAATCTAAAGAATTTGACCTATTTCAACACAGTCAACCAGAAGAAATATCAGCCAGTGAGTATGGGGCTAGGGTCGTGAGGGCGTCCTTGACTCTCCTGCCAAAAGGTGGAGAGTTTAAGTCTGATTACGTTGTAGAAATCATCAGGTGTTCTTGAAGGGGAAGATCAAAACACTTCCCTTGATTTGTCGTATATCTACTCATTCCCTCGCTTACTAGAGTGGAGAGAAGCGTGAAGACAACATGAATCTCTTAGTTATCCAAGTACTTATCACTAGAGTTTGGATTGGGTCACATTCGAATAATGTTTTCCTAATAAGTCAAAGTATTGAAGAGAAATTTATTATCAAAGTCACGGCGGCCAGTCTCTCTAATTTAGAATTAACGCGTCGTTTCTTCTTTTTGGTACATCCCTCTGAAGCAAGTCTTCGACAGTGGAAAGACACCTATTAAAACTGATCCAGGAGGTGTGAGACAACCCTAACGTAAGAAATTAATACTCGTAACAGTCTACGGTTTCGTTTCAGACCATTAAAACACCATAGCTGCATGTGGTTGTGTAACTGTCCCGATTCAGTCGACGATGTAATCATCTGATTAGACCTGATTAAATCTGATTGATTTAATTGACAGTGCTCTGAATCTCCTAATTCCTCCCAATGGGCTTCGAGGACATTGGGGGCCCGCGACTACCAACATTTTCATGCAGTTCGGGTGGCTACACTAGCCACCGCGGTGAGGTGTTCCAGAGGTAGTGGTGGGGCAGCAGACATCCTCTTCCGTGCCTGTCGTTTATCATGTGGTGCAGCAGTGTCCAAGAACTCACGGTGGCCGCATTCTCCGTCATGATGCGTTTGCCAAGCAGATAGCAGGTACATTATCATCTAGTGGCTGGGATGTGGAGAGAGACTGTATCATACGCCAAGTGACCAGGGCAAGAAGCCAGATATAGTTGCCATTATATGTCCGATGGGTCTGCCATAATCCTGGATGTCCAAGTTGTCAGTGGCAGAGTGGACATGGAGCAGACCTGCGAGGGCTAAGAAGAGTATATATGATACGAACGACCTGCGGCAAGCAGTATCTGACCTAAAAGGAGTGCCGCCTAACAACATCAATGTTATGGCTGCAACCGTTTAATGGCGAGGAGTGTGGTGCGGGAAAAGGGCCGCGCAGTTATTTGAGCTAGCCATCTCATCAGAAGTACATTGTGGCATCACCACCTGCGTCATCCAGGGCTCTTACTTCAATTGGTGGTTATTCTGATGGGGCACTTACTTCCATCATCCTCAAATATCCAAATCCCGGGTAAACCTGGCCATCCTCCCTACTTATATTGTGTTTATTTATTTATTTATTATTTTTTTTCATTGGTTAAAAAGTGACGAATTTAATCGACGCTGCTTATTCTACAATGCTCAACCGTTTCCTTATTTTATTTTAATCTACCTCAATTTTAATCAAGCTGTCCCGCAAGCCTCGAGAATTTCGCTTTTGGGAACAGGAGGGGTGGGAGGGCGAAGGTAAAAGCCAATCCGTGCTCAAACAATAATTCTCGTCCGATTCATGTCATTCTTGTTTCATTCGATTGGGATTTTGGATTAATACATAAACATATTTGGGAACTTTCAATTTTCATGAAAAACGGGGATGAATGAAGTAGTTTGCAGTTATTATTTTTATAACTTCACCACTTTCGTTTGATTTATCTTATTTTATTTTTTGTTCGACACGACATTTAGTCTAGGTTTGCAATAAGCCTCGGAAGTTATAAATGTTCTGTCGAGAGTGGGAATAGGGAGCTAATAGAAAATCCATGAATAATAGCGCATCCAAAGCCTTGCTCGTGCTGCGGGTTTTCTTTTCCTTCTAGTTCGACTAAGAATTTCGGTCTGGTTTGTAAACTTATTTCAGAACTGTCTAATTACTTATTTAAGGCGGTGAATGAAACGGTAATAGTGATCAATCGTTATATCTTCTTCATTATCTGGGACCATATACGATCCAATGTATCAAAAGTTGATATTATACCATAAAAAGTAAAATATCACTTGATTGCATCATTTAAAAAAGTCCCAATCCAGGATTTCGTGCTCCGAGAGCTGGAGCAGAGTTTGGGAGGAGTCTTCTGCTAACTGGAATTGTTGAGTCATCTAATTTGATAATTATCTGGAAAATTTGGCAGAATGAATTTGACTTGGAAAATTTTGAATTTGACTGAGATGATTCATACGTACATGCATACTGATGACTGATACACTACTTTTTCTAAGAAATATAAATGTCAAAATCAAGTCCTCCAACATAATTACACGAAAAAACACCGTTATTGGACAGGAGTAAGTAGGTACTTGCTTGTTGTTTGTTCCCAGAGCCCTTGTAATCACTGGTAGCGCTAGTCAGGCCAGTTACTCCAATAACTCCTAGTAAAATAACGTGTTACTACCGTTAAAGTTACTGGAGAGTTGGTATGTATTCCTTCAAAAGTAGGAATAGACTCAAGCCCTGGTGGTTCCCTTTATTGGCCTTTGTCCCCACCCGTTGTTACCTCTGAGACTGGAGCCAATTGGAGAGTTATGGACCTTCGAAGGAAACTCTCCCCTTATCTCAATCAGGAGGCCTGCGTCAAGGCAATATTCTCAATACTGTCTCTTTTGAATAACTGGATATCGCGATAACTACGAAAATACAGTACCTAGTTATTTTAACTGGTTACGTTATTACCGTTTCATCCCTACCTCACGAACAGGCATTTCGATGAGTCGCCAACTTTATGTTGTCCAGAGAAACTCAGGAACAGTTCTGAAGATTCCTGGAATCCCCAGTACGTTCTCCAGAGAACTGACCCAGAACTATTACAGTCCGAGAGATTCGAGATTTTTCCTGAACGTTTAGTTCCTTTCCTTCTTTTGATCACTCTGTCCGTATGATTCAAACCAAAGCAGGTAATCGTTATGGAATTGTAGGTATACGAAGTTCTGTTGTCCTACTCAAAATAAGGATAAGGATACCTAACGTATCTATCTTCTTAGCAGTTATTTAAGAAAACGTTTTCGTGGTATGCAATATATAAATACTTCTGACTCGATGCGGCTAATACTAAGTAGTTGTTGAAAACTCATAATAATCCTATAACTTTGACAGCATTGTTTCTTTTCCAGAAAATGTGAACATGTACGTTTCCAATCAAGCTGTGGGCCGTGTCGCGTATGACGTCGTTGCCAGTCTCAGTGATTCGTTGAGTATGGTCAGGAAAATCGTCGGTTGGTGCGGATCAGTTAACAGCGGTGGATACTTTCCACTCCCTGAAGTTATTATTATTAGATCCCAACAGCCCCAGTCCTGGAACAACCAGTGCACCGGGAACTGGCCCTGCACGAATATCACCCCCTACGTTTCTGCTTCAGGAGCGTCGTCTGCGTACTCGAACAAGTACGGGTACTCTAAGAATTATAATCGAGGAAACACTCAAATCGTCAACAGCAACTACGATACTGGCAGTGCTTATGGCTACGGAGATGCTGGATCTCAAGCTCAGAATTACAACTACGTGAGTGGCGGTGGTTCCCCAGGTATTAATAATGGGGGTGGTGGAATCCTTGGATACGGTGGACAACGCGCCCTGGGTGAAGGCAAGAAATCACATAAAAAACGACTTCGAAACCAATTTTAAATGAAACCTACTTAGCTGTACCTAATGTAAAAAACGTCATCTTCATGTGCCTGAGAACAATAAACTTTTTCTCTGTTGAAAACTAATAAATAAAAGAAAATATTATTTGTTTCGTCGCAGGGAAATCCCAGTTCAATCAAATACCGTGCAGCTACCGTGTGCGGTTTGAACGGAATTCAGTTACAACCTCAATGTGCTTCTAACCATACATTTTTAACTTTTATACGTATGTCTTTCCTAAAAGACGAAAAATTACATCGTTCAACGCTGTTGGGAGTTCATTCAAGTCATTCCTTCATCTCCCCGTGTCTTAGAGCTGGACATACATCGGCAAGGTGACTTTCGCCCTTTTGATTCCTTCAAAGTGCCTGAAAGTTGGCGGTTACATTAAGGTGCACTACTTGGTCATGCATATCGCACAGTAGATGAAAACTGATTCATTAGGACCTACACTCACGGTAGTGACCACAAAATAAATGTTCTCTACAAGGTAATCTAAGACGAATCCAACATTTAACCTTAATTGACAGGATCTTACCTGCTTGGCTCATCTGGCTTGGGACCAGCTACAGAAAACCTTTACGCGGGAGTGGAACTCGGAAGTGTCACGTTTTCACTTTCCTAACACCATTTTAGGGAAAATAATTTCCACCTATACTTTCCCAACATTCTCTTTCAACGAAACGTAATGTCCATTCTTACTGTCACTGTCCAGTTTCAGTCGACTGAGTGGAAAGTAGTTTCTATTTATGGAAAATAATGACATGTTCGCTTTCCCAATAGAATCCATTCTAATGGAAACTAATCCATCATTACTTATAAAACTGGATTTTCAGAGGTACGATAGATATGGTTAGTTGGACCTTCCTGATTTTAGAATCCACCGCGTCGGGAAATGAATCAGACGTTTTCAAGCGTCTGGACCATCCTCTGAGCGTGGCGGAGCATTATTACCGCATCCACCTCAATGGAAGGGGTAACTATACCATTCCATCACCTCACAGAGGGTAAGTAATGTCCATTTTTACTTTCTCAACAAAGGTCATTCTAGTGGAAAGTAATGTACCTACATTTCCACTTTTCCTTCTCATTTTTACTTTTCCAACGGCGACAATTTCAGTGAAATGTAATGTCCATTATCACTGCCGTTACTCATTTTCACTTTACAGAGTAAAAATTATTCAACACTATTAATTTCCCAACAGAGTACATTTTAGTGGAAATTATTGCCTTCTTTTACTTTTCCAACAAAGTGGAAATTAGTATCTATTTTTCTTAACAGATAATTTTTTTAAGAAAAGACTCGGTTATTGTTAGAAGTATAACTACAAAAATAATATAATACAGTAATAAGATATTTGTTCGGATATTATCATGATCGTAATTTGACGGGATTTGGGCACCCCCCCCCCCCCCCGGACACTATGTAGAAAAATTAATAATTTAAAATTAGTACCGTCCGCATGACTAACCTGTTAATTGGAAAAAAACAATCTGCAAAGCGTACCTGTTATGCGGATCTATTAGAGGGATAATACAAAACGTAACCTTGGCAAAACCGAGTCGATGCCCCACTTCTTTTTGGGCCATTCATTTGTTCGAATTTACTTTGAAGGTATCTCTCCTTCCTCATCGTTTGCACAACTTATCGCTTAGTCTCCTCGACTTGGTAACATCGATAATGTCATTTTGTTAGCGTGTAACAATGCAGACCATGATGTTTTCCTAACTCATAAAAGCCATCATTGTTTCTGGGTTTTGGTTTGAGTCCCAGCACGATTAATGTTAACGTAAAATTAATGAAATTTTAAGCAGACTAAACACCAGTTGGTAAATCACCACTGCTGATTGAATCGATTGAACGCTCGGCATATGATCGACTCGTTCAAAGATTATAACCTCGTGTATTTTGTGGCTTGCTTACCATTTAATAAGTCAGTTGTTGTTGAATTAAGTCCCTTAATTTTACTTCGTATCATACAATAATGTAGATAATCATGGATTTCGGGAAATGGGGTGCTGAAGTAACAAATGGTACACCCCAGAGAAAACTTGGAAGTGGCAAGTCAATATATGTATACTTTCGTATACAACTACATATTAGTTTGGATATAAAATGTTCTTTATGTGTCTACCAAAAAAATATGAAGTAATTACCCTAATTCATAGATTGCAAGCCTAAGCTGTAAAATTAGGATAATTTGCCTGCTCTACCTTCAAATTTACTCAAGTAGAAACCTATTCATCTACATGTAAATGCGTAGCACGCGAATTCTGTTAATTCCAGGGCGATTGTTTTTGCTTTATTCAATAATAATTATTGACCTAATCATCAATATTTCTAATCGAAGATTTCTGATATCCGGATCTGGCGAGGTAACAAATGTTTCATGAGAGGGTAACATTATCAATTGTCAATTGACGGGGGCTTATCCGGGATCATGTCTTCCCATTCCAACTTCTTACATCCTTCCGTTCGATATGATTTACGTATATCATATTTAAATTGAGTTGTTGTGACCCAGACTTTTGACAACGACTTTAACATGGGATTGTCGGTTTGTTGAAGATAAGAATATAAGGAATAATATCAGTGTTTTATGATTTACTTAGGTTGAACTACTAACATTTTGATTTGTTTCACGATGTTCTACTTGAGTTTGACAAGGTCTCGTACTTTGGATTATTGCGCAGTTTCGATAGACTGATATTTATATAGACTCGATATTTGATTAGAATTGTCTGTACTGATCCGGTGCTCCTACTTTAAACCCATAATTTTTTGTTTAATTTCGTGGATCTCTCCTAGAAAGGCCGTTTTTTGGCCTTTCAGCTTTAGAGAAAATAACTTAGCAGTTGGGTACTCACCAACATTGTTATACAATGAGAAATGAAACCGAGAATCGCTTTTCATGGAAAGCCTGTCTCACAGAAAATGAATGTAGCTTTTCGTTCAAGACTAGCTTTTAAGGCTATTAATAATTACAATTCGAAGAAATCTGGCTCGCCACACTTTGACATATAACAAATTTTGATTACAACCTGTAGTTGTATTACAACAAGATGTTTTCCTTCTTCAACTGTTCTAATAAACCTTTTTAGTTGCATCAAGTGAGAATTAACAATAAAATGAGGATTTTAGTACCTTAAGTACATTTGTGTGGTACCTCACTATTTACAGTGACGTAAATATGTATACATATTTATAAAACCTCCAGGTACATTCGTCCCCACGATGCCAAACTAACGTAACTTTTTTTCGCTCCACCAAACTAACGTATTTCCAAAACTAATGTAACGGCAGTTTTTTAGTCAAAACTCATCATAGGGTGAGGTCTAATAGCAACCAAAGTTTTACTTCAATCACGCGAATGTTCTCAAACGGAGTTAGTTTGGGGGAATGAAAGTTTCAATTTTCTTCTGTTTGCCAAGACGACAACTAATCACGTAATGATTTCCGCGTCACCTCTCTAATCAGTTTAACAAGGGGCCACTCTCACCCGAATACTAGTGAACGGATATTACCCAATCTCCCTTGAAAATAGCCTTGAATGATAAAAGTTAGATGTCTTCTGGTGTTTTTCACCAACCCACATCTCAGTTTGACCCTGAATAAAAAGTTGAAGTTTACCCAACGGAGTTTAATTTAAAGTGTTGAGCTAAAACTCATCCGATTGGACGTTTTGAAGCTCCCGGACGATGAACTCATTAAAGAACAACCTAACCGTTGCTCAGTCGTCATCAAGTCAAGTTTTGCGTTTTCCACTACCTTATTTAATTTTCTGTTTTCGTTCCTTTTGTATTATCGACTTTTTTTATACTATATGTCATTTAAACTGATGATTTGGTGAAACGGTATTATTTCTGAAGAATAAAATAAACATTTTAAATATGCTACAATATATATATATTTTTGTATATATTTTATAAGTATAACAATATCTATTTAGAAACGCCTAGTCAACTTTCAGTTAGGGCCTGAATACGGAGCTTCAGTTGACTCCTGAACTAAAAGCTTCGGAAGTTTTATTTACATTTTAATTCTCATCAACGAAGAAAACCGTCTACCTTAAAAGCAGCAAAAATGATTGACTGCATAGCAAGAACCAGGAAGGTTAGAAGGTAGTAAAAAAAGGATTGCTTCGGCAGGTATCTGAGTACAATATTTATATTCATCATCCTTTTACGTTGTTCAATAAGCTTTTGGTGTTATGGTACGTGAAAAACCATAGGGAAAGGACAACCTTAAAAGGAGTTATAATTATTTTAGTTTGATAATGTCGAAAACTTGAGAAAAAACACACAAGTAAAATAACTCAAAAACAAAGCGAAGCCAACGAGACATGTTTTGTTGGAAATTATTGGTAGAGTCGAGCCCTAAACTTTGCCGGTACCGCAGTATGAACGAAGTGGGCTTTCTAAAATTAATGAACATCAAAATGTATTATTTACGTAGTTAGTTACATAGTCTAGTTGAAAAGGTAGTTGAAGGTGACACGTGAGAAAATTTCAGTAGCAAGTCAAACCTAGTAATCAACATGGTTGGATTCTCCTAGAATTATCCGACATATAACACCAAAAAGCCAACATTGATCATTTGTAGAGGAATGAAGCTATAAGATGACGGAAAAAATGAAGCATCATATTACGATTCGTGTAGACCATTTGATAGCTGTAATAGAAATAGAACGAGTATTATCGTGAGTTAGTTTTGGACACAGACCTCATTGGAAACGCTATATTGACTAAACGCACGGTAAAATTAATAAATTCGTGTATTATAGCACTCCGCACATACTCCCATGAAATATCATAAAACAAATTTGTTGTAATACATTTATGTATTACAGTGAACAGCAATCTGTGTTTCAATATGGCATCTTTGCTGAGGGAAGAGACCTGGATCAAGAATAACATTGTCAACCCGCAATCCGATGTACATTACTTACCTTACTCAAGCGCTAGAGAGTCGGAGAAAGATACCCAAAGATATTCAATATAAAATTACTTGAAACAAATTTTAATGTGGCTTATAGAAAAGTTATAAACGGGATGTGAAGCTGCATCAAACAGTATCTATGTTCAGAAATACATTCGAAAAAACTTCTTATTTAAAGATTTCATAGGTAAAGATAAGAACATTATATTCATTTTATTATATACCTTTTTTGGATGTATGAATATGCGATTTGCATGATGTAAATGGTGGTGAGTGAACCTCCAAGACCTTCATCAACAAAATGGCCATGTAGATCGTTGGAAAAGTAACCTGAAGCTAATCGCTCAGGTTCCAAGTTTGAACCATCCACGCATTGTGCACACGTAAAAATATCAATGAATAAAATCTATCAACTAATTAATGGAATCTGATTCCTGTAACAATGTCAACAAATGAAACTTTATATCTATCTAATTAATGAAATCTGACTTTAGATTATCATCTAATCAATCCCTTATACAAATAAAAAGTCTACCAAGTTGAGGGTGTCACATAGCTTCCTTTTCTAGGTAACACGAACGTATAGATCTTTTGAAATGGTTTTAATAAATTCGACAAATGCTTATAAAATTGTCACAATTTTTCGTGAACATAAACATTGCAGAACATGGTCCGGCATACATCAACGCAAACAAAAGGTTAGTTGACATGTAATGGGGGCCTGTCGTGTGAATTCTAAATTGATATGAAATTTTGAGATCGATTTTCCCGGACTTCCATGGAGCTTTGAGCCTGATCGGATCCAAGAACCGAAGGTGATCATGCTAAGTGGACTTAACGTTTGCGCATGTATTGATTTTTGAGTGGCGAAACTCATAGGGGACAATCTGCCTAGTCCGCATTTTCGTTTAAAATTCCATCCGAATCGGATGATAACCGACAGACAGACCCGATAGACACCCATACACACATTATGCCCAATCGCAACCTAAAATACTATTACTTTGAAATAGAGATGACATCGTGAGACCGTTTTTAACTGACTATCTTGAAAAATTGAGAGTGATCAAGCCTCTAGAATCCAAGAAAATTATGTAATGTGGATTTTACGTCTGCGCATGCATCAATAAAACGTATAAGGGATTATCTAGCTCATGTAGCTTTAACCACATATTCCCTTAAAATGTCATCAAAATCAGATGAAAGTCTCATGAATTTGGCTTGTTGAATGGATTTGCGGGCACACAAACAGACACGAAACAAAAGTTAATCAGAATGGCATAAAACGCCAAATTTTAGTAAACATTTCAGAGTAAAACAAAATTTCAACTTCCGAAAGTGAAGAACAATGCTTCAGCTTCCTAAAGGTAGACTTGAAAGCAAAACCGCCAGTGGTCAGTTATAAATAATTCGAAGTGATAGTCCATCAGTGCTGTATCCAGTATAACGATCGTCCTACTTCGTTTTCAAGGTTGTGGTGTCCAGTCCAGAAAGCATTTCCCTAGTTTCTAGTTTGTTTTCCTTCTTAAATTCTCGTTTAGTGCTGTTGTGTTCCATTCCTTGAAAATCAGACTAAAATGTTAAGAAAACGATGTGTAATTTTCAAATTACACTAATTACTGAGAATAGTAACCCTCGAACTAAATTTCTGATATGAAAAATATCTGATTTACATTATTTTTCCTGGTTATTTTTATCATCTGACATACTTCTCCTTTCCATCCTATCCATTGAAAATGAGTAGCAAGACACTAAAATGGTGAGAAACGATTGAAAATGGACGTGCGGTGTGATGCGTAGCCAGTATCCACTACTGTGATTTTTAAGGATTTGAAAGTTAGTGGTGGAGTTCGAATGTCAAATATGCTCACTGCCGACGTTGTTAAATTGCCAGTCCTTGGACAGAGAAAGTTATGCTTCGCTACGCAACTTCGGTTAGTTGTTCCCTAAGGTGAAAGGTGGTGGCCGCAATAGAGCGACCGTTCAATGTATCACGGAGATCCAATGCGGCCACTGTGTTTACCCACAACCGCTTCACCTGGAGGTTTCATAGCCGAGGACACATCCTCGCTAGAACCTACAAGACCACGTAGACAATGAACCAAGCTGCAATCAATGCCAACAAGTTCAATCCACATGGATTGTGTCAAACTAACAAAAAGTACTCAAAAATCACTTGCACTGTCAAGAAACAGTTAAATTCATATTCTAGCTTCAAAATTTAGGTGCTTTCAGCGAACCCTTCTGCGCACATCATCGGGCTATACATAATTAATAAACAGTGTTTATTAATACCTTACACAAACTGCATATTAAGCTACAGTTCTTTATTATTATTATTGAATAACCTAACCAGTTCCACAACTATTAACTGCGCTCCACTCCTAAAAATTATATTCCTGATGTCTGTTTTAATTTGTAAAAAATAAAGAAATGTAGTGGATAGCCATTTCAGGCTGTTGCTGTCCTACTTCCTATGGGTCGCTGGAGGAGGATCAGAATTCAGAATGATACTGAATAGGTACCTACCCATTACCTCCCATATTTGGTTGGAGAGGGTGTGCCGTACAGACGATTAAAACGCTACAAATTATTACCCAAAGGTTTTTTATTTGATAAATTCTACGCTGGTCATCGGAGTACCAGAACTGGACTGTACATACAAACATAGTACTTCCTAGGTACGCTCGGAAACATAGTAGAAGTTCAATTGAAACTGAACAAGATAAAATAAAAATACATTGAACAAGAGTGTTTTTCTTCTCCCGCATCGGTGAATGGGAGATGGAGCTATGCATCGTACACCTAGTACACAACGATCGTATACCGTTCTCATTGGGCTGTCTCCAGCCGTGTGGTCTGCCACAGAAATCTCGTTGAACTTAAAAGCTGAAGCCTGTCCGATTATCTAACCGATTTTTGATTTGATGATCTTAAAACGACGCGGTTGGTCTCATTCGATTCACGGAACTGATTTACATCTGAATCAAACAAAAACTGTTCTCTCACATCGAAAGTTTTTGGGATTTCCTAAGCTTTGGAGTGTTCGTGTTTCACAGGTGATAGAGCGATTATTGAATTTCAGGAGATATGCATAGAGCACTTAAATCGGTCCTCAACCAAAATACCTATTTGGATTGATCACTTGATCATATTTGTGTGCCTCCTGAAATTCAATAATCGCTCTATCACCTGTGAAACACGCACACTCCAAAGCTTAGTAGAAATTCAAATCATGAATCATTGAATAATAAACCCCATTGAAAGAATTTGCAGCGTTTTTTTTTCCAAGAGCGATTACAATGGAAAAGTATTCTATTTGAAAATTTTTAATTTCATAAGATGGAGCATGCATATCAGAATGCTTCAACCCGTGTATCGGCTATAAACCCTCTTAGGAGTTCACTCCAGTATCCACATTCACTACATCACTAGGTTACTGCGTTAAAAAAAAAAAAAAAAAAAAAACTCTTGTGTTTGTTTTGATTGCAGTACTGCAGTACTAGGTTACTTAAAATAGTGATGTAGTGAATCTGGATGCAAATGTTGGCACCATAAATCGGGCCATACATCGGGAATGAATTGAGCTACGGACCAGGGGAAGGACTCATTCGATTCGTCGTGGAAAGTTCTTCAATTAAAGTCCCTAGGTACTTTTAGTCCCTAGTAGAAATTTTCATTTTTCATTTTTAAATATTTATTTTTTAGTTTAAATCTTGACAATCTTGTTTAAACTGTAACTCTTTGTATGAACTCGATTTAAACCCCGAAATCTTACCATTGTCCAACAGCTGGACAACATGTTCGAGTCAATAAACATTTTACTAAAACTGAATTTGGTCAGAAACAACAAATTATCTACATTTAACACCCAATGCTACTGCCAAATCAGATTGGAGTTGATAATACACGGCGCACAAAGCAACCCCTCCTTCAAGACCGGGGGGTCGTGCGGGTCATTGCATATCCTTGCCCCTGACCAATAGAATGCCTCCTCCGTAGCTTTCCCAATTTTCAAACATTAGGTCTTTTTAGTGATACAGGGTGCCCCAGGACTTATGCACAATCCGACTTCTACGTGTTCTACAACTCATTTCCGACTGCGATGAGTTGCATTCATTTTCGAGACTTTTGGAAAAACCTAAATTTTAACAGAAACACTCGTTTTTCTGCAGTTAAACACCATTTTCTTAACTAAAAATATTTTCAAAAACCAAAACGACTACACCGTTGGAATGCTGACATTTTGGCTCACGTTAAACCAGGCCTGCACAGTTCTGCGTCAAGCATTCATGAGGTTTCTAGGCGAGATGAAAAACAGGATTTTGAGAAAACTGCCATTTCGCGCAGCAATCGCACATCTTCAATGCAATTTCTAAAAAGTTTTTTGACATCTTATGGATAGAAAATTCAACGCTCTTTCCAACGGTGTCATCAAATTTGAGCTATCTCAACGAAAACACGTGTTTATCTGTTATTCAAAGCTTAACACAGGTCAACATTTGATATGAGAAAAAAGACGAAAAACGCTATAGTGCTCTGGGGGTATTTCAGATCGCTGTTTACGGTGAGTTGAGTGGTCAAAGTTGGTCTTCATCACATCAGGTTCAAGGTCATTTGAGGGTCAAAGTGACTTGTCATATTTCCATGAAAATATCTGCAAATAATTTCTGGAGGACGGCTGGCGACGTCCGTGACACCTCCGGGTAGTCGGACGAAAATCCAAGGTGAAACTCCTTGTTTACTTTACTTTACTTGCTTTTCTGCGAATAATTTTTGCGCATGTTTTTAAGGCATCTGAATCCTATTTTATAGTTTGAATGACCAGTTTCAATGACATTAGATCGAAAACACGAAAAAAATCTTAAATCGCGAATACCTCTGAAACGAGGCCTCTGGCAAAAAATTGATAAGAGGCACTTTTGTTCGGAAATGAGTTGTAGAACACGTAGGAGTTAGATTGTGCATAACTCCCGGGACACCCTGTATCTGATCTTTTTCATGAGCTCCCTAGTCCCCAATAATTCATTATAACAAGTGTGGAATAAGTTTCAAAATGCACTAAATCATGTTGAAAATGTACATTATTTTCAATTGTGTGTGATGAAAATTACAACAGTTTTTTTTTTAAATACCAGAAGACAATTTGGATCAAGTTTTTCCATAACATTGACAAATTCTTTCCATTCAAAGTGCATAAATTTCAGAGCATTGCTACTCCAATAGAAATTTGAAATATGCTTTGAGCAGTTCTAACCTTTCGTCTTGTAGGTAGCATTAAATAGACAAAATGTAGAATACATAAATTAAAAATCCATTTCAAAACAATCCAACCCAAATAGAGAATTTGCAGATAAACTAATTTAGGACATAATCACCTAACGAAAATGAAATTAATGACTTTTCATTGTTGAAAGACGGTGACTATCATTTTTAGAAATTGAAGCAATAATATTTTATCAAAGGAAATGATTATTTGTGCTAATATTCTCAATTAGTCTTTCCGCGAATAATAATTCAGTTGAATACCTATATACGATTATTATTATTGTATTAGCACAAAGTGCAACTCAATTTAAAAATGATTCTCACCTCGGGATATGTAGAGCGTTGGTGTGGGTTTCAACATGTTCGTAAGAATTAGTTCAATAAAATAATTAATTTTAAGCACTTACAGCTACTGCGTTTTTATCTTGACTAAAAGCGATGAATGCTAATTGAATTTTCTTCAATAAGCAGTTGAATTTTCTTTTTGTTCTTGTTCTTATAAAAGTTTCAGTATATTCATAAATAATTATACAGCGTATCCTTTATCAGCTTTACTGGGTTCAGTTTTTAATTTATTGCCAGTCAAATTTCATTACCTTCCATTTGATTTCAGAATGATGACTCTAGTTCATTTTAAATTGGAGAGGGAGTCTAAATCGAGATCTATAACAATGCGAATTCCTGAGGTGATTTTCGCGTGCAACTAGGATAGTCTGGGTTTCAGTCGATAAATACCTGTACAGGGTGTGAAGAGAGTCGTGTACGACCTCATTCCCGCCGGATCTTGTATCTTTTTACGCCGAACGGAATGCTGACTCTCTCGAGCCTCCTCCTCTACAATAAGACATTTACAGGGCTGGATCAACACACGAAAATAATAACTAATCCGGACTCGGGTGGCCTCTGATTCAGCCCTTCTGGCCTTTGTCGCCATTCGATTCAGCTAAATAGGTCGTTAAAACCGATTTCAAACTGATTCTTTCGCTAAAAAAAGACCGATTTCACGATGAAAACCCATATTTTCTCGTAATCAAACCTCATTTTTCTTATAAAATTCAATTGCAACAAACAAAGAGGGAGTCATACAGTTAGATTCCAATTGTTTTGCAAAAAACTTGTCCTAAATGGCATTCTGCTACCCGAACAAGAATTTTGGATTCAAACAACTTCTTTTTTTGCATTTATAACGATTTGAAGAATATTTTAATGAAATGTTAGTGTATGTAATTTTCAGCATAAACTTTACCTTCAATTTTTAAATGACATTATTGATCGTTAATATAGTTTTTTGAGTAATTTTCAGCTAAAAAAAAATATAAATTTAACTGTTTTTGACGCATTCTTTTTGTTTAGTTTTTAGTAGAATACTCGTATTTTGATGTTTAATGTGCTCCAAGTTTGTTTTCCAACACTTAATTTGTTTTTAAATTGTAAGCCTTGATCTTTCGGTCAAAGAATGACGTTTTTATTTCAATACAATACATACTGGGCTATAACTTTTTGTAGAAAGTTGCGCCGGATTTTTTTTAGCCTTGAAAAGGTTTTTGCGATGGACCCCCCGCCGAAAAGCGACAGAAAAAAGTGAGACAAAAGTAGCGCGTGTTTTTATAATGATTTTCACTTACAACCGATCGTTGCTAAGGAAATTTATTTTCGCCATTTTTCATCGCACAAAAATTGTTCACCACTTTTTGGAAAGCTGTGAATTTATTTGACACCAGACCACATCCCACGCTTCCAATTTCCCCCTCCTTACATCCCTGAGAACCATTGGTTACGAGTTCGTTTTGTTGACAAAACTTCTTATTGGAGTGAAGTTCTGGCTTAGTTACCTATAATTTTCAGTTATAACCGATCGTTGCTAAGGTACACATTTTGTGCACATTTTATTCTCTCCTGAAAATGTGTTGATCGGGCACATGGGTCGTCTTGCCACTGGCACCCTTCAATTGGTGAGTCACCTTACTACGTTTCGTTGTTCAGTACCATCATTACAAGTTATGGTCAATATTGGTTTGTGATAGGTAAAATAAGTGATGTAATTTTTGGAGTCAATGTTATCCATGTCCCGAGCGAAGATCACATCGATGCACGATCCTCCTCCCTTAGGTGTATAAGCCATTAGATTCAATTCGAAAAAATCTACAGCGGACCCCTTGGTTTGGGCAACCATCCTGAATATTCTCGGATTCCCCAAATCGTTTTGGAGTCTCTGGAAAGATTCAGGATAGATTGGAAAAGTTCCAGGCCAGTTACCGGGGTCAGATCTTTAATAATACAATACAGTGAGAGTTACAAAAAGGTATCTTATATATAAGATATATGACACAGAGAGAGAGAGAGAGAGAGAGAGAGAGAGAGAGAGAGAGAGAGAGAGAGAGAGAGAGAGAGAGAGAGAGAGAGAGAGAGAAAAACCTTTTCAAGGTACATCACATTGTAGCCGTTAGGCTTTAAGCGGAAATCATCCGGGGGTGCAGGGGGCGAAGCCCTTGCCGAGGCGCACAGCGCCGAGTTTTTTTAATTTTATATCTGGTAGTTTTTTATTTATGTCAGTTATACAATTTTTGTTTTCTGTTTTCTATCTCATCTCACTGGAATGATCAAAGCTCCCTCGATTGAAATAGTAATTTCAACTTTGGTTATACCGTTGGGAAGAGCGTTAATGTTCATTTTGCCCTAAAGAAAAACCAAAGTTGGGTTAAATGGACGAAAAACGAACTTGAAGAGGAAAATCCAAACTGTTTTGAATTTTTATTGGTCGCTGTGATTGAGAAGTGAATTTTAGCTTGTAGTTGTAAAATATCCATAAAAATTTCAGCTTCCCAACGATATGATAAAAATGAATTTAACGTTTGAAGTTAGCGGAGAAATTGACATCTGAATGCGGAAAATCGTGGGTTTTTAAGGCAAGACCACGTTTTTCACCAAAAAATCGATTTTTCAAAAAAAAAAAAAAGTGTTTGGCATCGGATTTTATGAACCTGTTTTCACTGAATTGAATGGTGACCCTCTGGGGCCTCCTCGCTAAGCAAATGAGAGGATTTCAAGCCCTCTCCCTCGTCGAAAGTTTTGAATCAACAGTTGAACAACTCAATTATTGAGACACTATTCGCTTAAAACTTCCGACCAGGGGAAAGTGGATGAAAATCCCTGTTTAGCGTAATGAGGAGCCACAAGAGGGAAACCATACGATTCAGGGAACAAGATATATAAAATCCGATGTCAAGCTCATTCTTAAGTGACAAGACAATTTTGGCGAAAAACGTGACTTTCACCGTAAAACCCCGAATTTTCCAACATTGCAACGTTAATTACTTTATTAACTTCAAGTGTCAAGTATTTTTTTTATTATAAAGTTGGAATGCTGAGTTTCTGGCTCATGTTTTAGGGTTACAGACTAAAAGTTTCCTCTGAATCACTGGGAGCTATGGGAGGTTTAAAATGTCGATTTTCAAGAATTGACAACGTACCTGCTTCAAGTTCATTTTTCATCCTTTTAGCTTACTCAATAAGCTTTGTTTTTTTCCTCAGGGGGATGTCAACATTTACAGTTCATCCCAACAGCATACCCAAATTTCAAGCTACTCACAGGAATCGTTTCAAAATACCATAAAACGATTTTTTTAAAGAAATTTTTGAAATTTCCTGAGCCATTGAAGTAGAACAAAAACTCACTGATATCGTTTGGTCTGCAAGAAAGCTGATCTTTTGCCTACGTTTTTTAAAAACCTACACAGTCCTACTACAAAAACTAATAAGTTTCATCAAGCGTTGGCCAAATAGAATATTTTGGATTTACCTTGTAATTGACTTCAAGAATGACAGTATTAAATATAACTCCTTGAACATGAAATTTTACTAGCCCCGTTGTACGAAACAAAAGCTGATATCGAAATACTTACAATGTAGTCGGATACGTCGGATGGACGTAGATATCCGAAAATACAGCCACTGAAATTTAACTAGATAAATTAAAAACCTGCGTACGCTTTACTTGTCGGCAAATATGTAATAGAATTATGAAAAACTCGATCGGAGACGGAAATATGGGAATATGTGGAAGTATATTCGCTCGTTGTCCATCTTGCAACAGGTCTGTCGTCAGACTTCTAGTATCCACGCATTTTACCTTCCAGAGACATCGTGAATCTTCAGGTAATCTGAGGCAACGTGAGGTTATTTTGACCCAAGATCACGATAAGGTGTAAAGGAGCATACTGGGAAACAATTCGTTTCTATTTCTGTCATGAAACAATATTTGTAATCCACCGTCAACGTATTACTCCCCAATCACAAGAAAAACTAAATAAAGCTTTCAAAAACAATTATCAAGCAGATATTTCGAAAAAATAATGACTACCAAATGCACAAATTACTAGAGGACCGAATGCATACAAATCAGAAAAAAATAAGAAAAAGGGAAAATAAAATACAAATCAGACGCCAGGTCATGTTGCCCCAGACCGCATTTTCTTGTACAATTTTCAATAATGAAAACGTCACTCACCTCTGATACCGGTCTCCACCTCGTTGACATCCCCAGATATACTGGTTCGACAGGCACTCAACGTTCTAAGCCCCATCAAGTGTTTCCCATTCTTCGGGCCGTTTTGACCCGCACGTAGTCTCCCGAAGGTTACAGACAGAGCTGCGATTTGTCAGCGAACGCATGATAGTAAAGCAAAAAACATAGTAAAGCATACTATCCTAATTCCAGTCCGAATCAAACAAAAAACTACCCTCTTACATCAAAACTTTTCAAGATTTCGGTTTTTAATACTTCAATCTTCAATTAACATCGTCAGGCTTTGATGGTCGAGTTGCCGAGATTGCTGGCACATCCTGGATCGATGTGGTATTTTTTAGAGACAGTAGTGTCCGAAAGTTTCTGAGAAAACCTTCGGACAGCTGAAGAAGTACAGCAGATGAACGGATTTTTTGGTTTATGATTTTCGGAGTTTTTCTCCACCTTCGCTGGCTAGTATGTAAATACGTGTTAACAGTTCATGATTTTGTTTATTGTGTGAACGTTATTCTGACCGTAGCCGCGAATGGGTCTGTGATAATAAATGCAATTCAATGGTTTAGAAATCTAGTATGTAGGTAGAATTAGTGATAAGTTGGAAGGATATTCAGTACTTGCCCTTTCTCAGTCCTTTTTACTATATGGACCTGAATAAAAGTGACATCCAATAATGGAAAGATCACAAGTTAAAAGAAAAGGTGGACTAGTACGAATGTGTGATTAACTCCTGTCTGTATCCCGAAAAACCTGGATCCTCCAGGTGGTCCATCCCAGGCGCACTCACAGAGTGTGGCTAACGCCAAATGGGACAGGAGGGCTGATGCATCATCAAGAAAGAGTGAGGGAAACCCACTACTGCCTCATCTGTAAGTCCTGCCCGTTGTATTGGACCAGAATGGCTCCAGGTACAATCTAACGCACTCCGATACACCAGCTTTATTATTTTCAACAATGAACCTTTGTAACTTCAATTCGATTGAAGAAATCCTCGTAGCTAGAAATGTAAGCCAACAACTTTTTCTTTTTCTACAACAAAAGTTTATTGTTATTGAAAATAATAAACCCAACTGCTATGAGGCACCTTCGGTAGGAGTCGAGTTGTAAAACACGTGGGGGAGCGGTCGGACACAACTCACGTTACGCCCTGTAGAAGATTGGGTGCTAGGTTAATTTTTTTTTTCGTTTATGGTTCCCATTGCATTGGAAGTCAAATTCCCTTTGTCATTTAATAGCTAATTGATCTGATTGGTGTGTTTTTCAAATGAAAACGAAGATTGGATACGATAATTGGTCTCAAGCTTTTGTGAAACTCTAGTGCCATTACCACTTTGAATCCTCTTTAAAAGTGCATTATAATTTCGGGCGGAGAACTGACATTCGCAGTTAACTTGGGGTTAAAATCACACTATGAGAACGGGTATCGTCGTACTGCACGTCCTTCTGGTAGGGGGATCAGCCGTTGTTAACGCTTATGGAGGATATGGCTCATACATGTGTGGCACGTCCCAATGCAACACGCAAATTCAATGCGATAGCTGCGACTACCCTCAATCTTTCGTCGAACATGTTACGTACTCGAGATACGTTCTCTCCAGGGTGGAGGAGTTTATCCAAAGCGTCGGATCAGGGTCCATGCAATCAGGATGTACAGAAGTTGTGGTCACATCGGGAACATCTCTCCTCTCAGAAATCACTACGACCATAGGTGAGTACATTCATAATGTTTTAACGTACAGCACGTCTAATCAACTCAGATCAGTGATTTACGTAAAATGATTTTCTAATAGAAATAGTAACACTACTAACTATTTTCGCTTCCCCAGTACTGAAGCTAGAGAATTCATTTATCATACTGGAAAAGGAGAATTTTTACCTTGCAAAATTTAGATGAGAACAGATGTTTGGTTTGTTGTTTGGATTACCTCTTAAATGTTAGCGTTCCGAAACATATAGATATAATTTCCTCCCATAATTCAACCTTTTTGCGTTCAACTGAACCGTTTAATGAACTTTCTTCACAATAAAGACGATTTTGGTACGAGATATGGACCTATGTCAAGAAAAAAAGAAAGTTACGTTGAACTTATTTTGGTACGAGAGATGGACCTATGTCAAGAAAAAAAGAAAGTAGGAACCGTTGAAAAAGTCCTGAATACTCCGGGCGAATGCCAAAACTACCAAAGTTATGTTGAATGATGAAAAAATATGTTTTGAGACTAATAGAAGGGTTTCGTGCTTGTAAATAGGGTATTTACTATGCAAAAATAATAATTTAGGTGGGAATATGTTCTATTCCTCATTTTTCGTTTCTTGTAGACGAAAATTGAAGGATGTTAGGAAGATGGATTGTGGAAGTGATTGATTCCATAGCAGTTTCACTAATTAAGGAAGATACGAATGTACATTAAACTTTTGGTCCATGGCAAAACGTCCAAATAACGAGGCAGTGATTAAATTCTCAGCGATATATTATTTGAGTAAGTGCTTTGAACCCTTGTTTGAAGTTTTACTGTCCCCAGAGGTTCAAGTTGAGACAGATTAAATTCCTAATGATCCCATTGTTTCACAGAATTCGGTGACAGTTTATCCATTCAATCCATCGATTTGGTACCTCGGAAAAGAGTTGATGTCGAAATCAATAATTGCATCAGATGGTTGCAACTATTTCCACTTTACGTCACCACATCTCGCTTAGTGACTAATTTATTTCAGTCATGACTAGTTTGATCACCTTAGGACTAGGTTTTGCTGATTCGCTCTGTCCCCATTATTTTCTGGTCTCTCAAAGTAATTACCTCTCCTCCTCTTATCCTTCATTGTAATGCAGTACAAAGAATTTATGCATTTCCATATTCACTGTCCCACTCCCGTTCTATCATTTTCATTTTTCAATTTATTTTTTTCTCACAAGAAAGATACCTACTATTAGAATTGAAAATTGCCGTGTTAGTTTTCATATCGGTTTCGGAAATATGAAAACATTATTCCTTTTGTTTCGTTAGAATCATTAAAAAGTCGATCACTAAATCAAAATGGATGTCCACCTTCATCCGTACACTTGTATGTGAACTAAAAAAAATCTGCGACTCTACTACTAAAACGTTCATTATTCTGTATTAGAATGACTTTTCTAAATAAATCACTCACCTGTATGGATTAGACTGTGGTTCATTAGACAGGGTATCCCATCTAAATGGGCCCATTAAGGAATTACAGCCATACGGTGCGAGCTATCAAAAAATTGATCCAAGCCTTTTCTATAGTATTTTTACTCTGTTTGAAGGTGGTGGAACCCATTTTTCATTTTTCGATGTTTTAGTGCCTCAAATCTTTAATTGAAACTTGAGGTTACCTCTTTACCCCCCTTTTTTATTTTAGTAACTGTTTTCGATTCTTCGTTGAATTCGGAAAAGAAAATGCAACGTTAGACATTTATTTGTAGGGACTTCGTTTCAGAGTTATTTCACTTTTTGCGAACAACATAAATCGCCTTATTCTTTTATAAAAAAATGATTTTCCCTTTTATTCAATGTTTTTTTTAGATTTTGACCACATTTTTGAAATTAGCATCAAATTTCTTATCAACAGAAGCCAGTTTCCATAATCAACAATCATCATCAGATGATGAAAAATGGGTTCTACCACCTTCAAGCAGAGTGGAAATACTATAGAAAAGGTCCGGTTCAATTTTTGATAGCGCGCACCGTATGGCTGTAATTCCTTAACGGGCCAATATAGATGGGACACCCTGTATCAACTCGGACCCTCTCGCCTGTATATCTTGTAATTGCATTCTAGATGCCGTGAAACGAGCTCTTCTCATTTTTCACTATAGTAGATCGATTAGAAACAAAATTGATCTTATATGTGTTTCCTGATCTATAGGACACATAAATCCACGAAAATAACACCTGAAGGTTAACGAGGTACAACAGTACACCTACCTTCGATTCCTTTAGTCCTCAAATACACAGGGTGGTCCTTAATGAACGTACCACCCTTTCAATTTCGTTGGTTGTGGAGAAATAAAAAAACTTGTCAAAGTAACCTCCCCTTTGCAAAAAATTCAAAAATTGCAATTTTAAATTTCGCGTATGCGCGTAAATGTCCGAAACAGGTACTACCTTTTTTTATTTTACATAGGAATTCGAAGTTTTTATTTCAGATTCCTATTCTATTCAAGACTTCATGAAGATTTGACCTCTCAACCAATTTTTTTTTTTTTTTTTTTATTGCGCTCAACCGGTTCAGCGAGCGTACGGCGGACGGACGGAAAAGTTTTTATTGCAGATTCGGAATCTACACCCTTTGAAACGTAAACCATGAAATTTTCAGGGGGGGGGGGGGGTAGAATTTTTTTTTTTTTTCAGAGCGATTACAATTGTTTATTATTGAATAATAAACCAAAAATCGAAATCTTAAAACTTCTGATGTAAGAAGATCTTCTTCTTTTAGCACAATGATCATCCTTTCGCTTACATATCGCACGTCCATTTCTAAACCGCTTGGGTGCTAAAAGTGACTGTTTCGATCTGTTGTAAGATGAATAGTATACAAATATTCTAACCATATCGCCGTCTGCTATCGAGTTTTTCACATTTTAGTTGAATTTCAGTTCCTCCATTCATTTATTTCTACGACTTACGACACACCATAATATGGTAATATATGATATTACGCCATTGGGGGTATGTCGATGTACCACACTAATGATATACTACAATATTAATATGTAATATATATTAGTGTGTACTACCAAGAACTTCTTATTCCTTCCTGAGAATGGAATGTGATGCGCTGTTCAATGAATGTGATTTGAATTAACAAGTTCTGCGAAGAGCGGCTTTATGAGATCCAAAGTTCTCACATCCTTTCATACCATTCAGCCTACTGTTTGATCTCTCCTGCTGCTGGCAAAAGGGGCCAATTCCAAATGTTTTGAAACGTAAGCCGATTTGATTCTCCTGCTAATCAAAATTTCTCTGTGGTCTTACAACATTTTGTCATTATCAAGACAGAAGTGGTGCTATAAATATTCAGTTTTATCGATCTTCCAAATATAATTAACTTTCATTGATGTAGTCTATAATAAACTTCTTCTGGTCTCCATTTTTCACATCGGAAAATGTTCAATATTCCATAAGTGCTGCAGTTTAAAAAAAGCTTGAAATCGAACCACTTAATTGAAGGGAATGTTATCATAAAGTTATGAAGGGAAATATGAAATAAAAATCCTTAATGCATCGAGAATATAATTACAAGGCGTAGAAGCAGTTTATATAAACCAAAGAGTTTATATAATGTAAATCTAAGATATTTTGAAGACCCTGAAACAGAACTGATGTTGCATTCATTTACATTCGTATTGATATCAAAACTAAATAACAAACATTTTGAAAACAAACAATAATATCTACACGTGGCAACGTATCTTAGACACTGCAGATTCCTGCCTTCTAAATTCAAGGTCGGTACCGTTCTGGAACCCTGCGAATGCGTGTTGGTCGTCGAATAGTTTTAGGGTGGAATTTCACCTCTATTCTGCCATCAGTACTTACGTGACAAAGTTCGGTAGCTGGAATTTCGCCAATCCCTGGTATGCATATTCTATTAAACGATGAACTTAGTATCCTCGACAACTATGGGAACTCTGCACTGGTATTTGGGTCATTTCAAAATTTCGGTCACATTTGGGTATCGAATTTTCGAGAAAAAAAAAAGATAAATTTTAAACTTGATCAATTTTCTTGTTTCTAATCAATCACTGCGGTTTTCTCGGCATATTACATAAGTGAGCACAAATAATCTTGAACCGTACTGCTGATACACGATTTTGAAAAAAAAAAAAAAACTTTTGGGGAGCGAGGTATACACCACTATTTTTCCCCTCTTGAGCCTCCAACCTACAAGAGAATCGCCGCTCAAGTCTTTCAATTCAGTGGAGTGGAACAGCACAAATTAGCTTAATTTTAGCTACAGTAAATACTAAGGTATCCTTGCCAAAATCTCACTCCCTACAATTTAAGGGGCTATCGGCTGTATATTGTACGGAGTGAGAGAGTAGGGAGTGAGTTAGCCTTTCACCGCCTTTACAGGCCACTAATAAATTGAAACTGGTTGAACCAAAATGTTGTCAACGAACTTCCAACAACTAAACTAATTGTCAACAAGTGCGATCAAGTTTCACTTACCCCCGTCAGAATGTAATTAGAGTAGGGAGTGAGAGTTAAAAAAACCCACATTGCTGCCTCCGGGGATGGTTTCCCCGGTAGAACCGACTAGAAAGGTCTAGGCAAAATCCAACCACCAGCGTTGTGACCATCTTAAATAAGGGTTGCCTACAAAAAAGAAACAACTTCATAAACACCCTTTCCTGTCAGTTGTGGGCTACTTTTCAAAACATTGTAGGGAGTGAGGAAAAATCGTGTGGCACTGAAATAATGATCTGATAAGGCTACATAATTTGATCCAATCTTTTTCCTGAGGTGGATATCCATTGTAGATGGTATGTTCTTTCATAGTGTAAGTGGATATAACAGCCCCATAAATATTTCGCTGAGTAGTGACGATGGAAGTTGTATACCTCTGGTTAGTGACAGCTGTAGGGAGTGAGAAATACGGACTTTGGTATTTTATCCTGGGTCCTGTAGGCACAACTTTCACATACTTTTCCATGTAACATGTACATTCACATAGGAGAAAATTTTAAAACACTTAAAAAACTGTATTTAGTTGAGATCTGACGGCAATACTGATCAGTGACATAATTGTGACCGAAATTTTGAAATGACCCATTTATCCGTACGGACTGAGTCACTCGCGACGGAGATGTGGAAACCCATTTCAATAAAAACGGAGTAAGATAGAACGTTGCCTATATTTCCACGAAAATAAAGAGTGACACAGTTAAATCGATTTCCACGGATAGGCCAACATCAGTAACAAACACGAAGTCATGTTCATGTTCACCGTCGAAATCGATTTAACAGCGTAACTCATTATTTTCGGGGAAATATAGACAACATTATATCTTACTCCGTTGTGATTGTATTTATCCGTAGGGTTCCTTTTACTGATGGCGTCATCATGGCGTAAAAATAATCTTTTGAATTTGATTTTAATGACTGCACGCAGTTCCTCGATGGGTGTCTAAAACGTACATCATCCTCCCCTTATGATCAGTCGCCCCTTTCCCAAGGTGCTTGGAAAAAACTTTAGCACAAATATAAATTGTTAATTTGAATATCAAATATTAAGCTGTAATAAATTAGGAAAATATCACTTGATACATTCCGCTACGTTACCGAACAATCGAAAGGTACCAACCATTTCCGTAATTAGTTCTGCTTCCTATCCAGACTCTTTTGTTTAAATGCAACACCGCAATGTGAAATCAATCCTTATAATTTTGAGAGAAGACTATTTGTTTATTATTGACAATAATGAACCTTCGTAATCGTCAAACAACGAAATATTTTTAAGCTCGTTCTCCAGATGGGTTAGAACTTGGACAGAATGCAGAACGTACTCGTAAACACGGATGCAAATACGAACTTGCTTGGTCTTAGTAAAAATCGCATAGTGTCATGTGTGGATCATATAAGCTAAAAGTATTGCTGTGGAATTTCGTTTCAGGTATTACTCTTGAAATTGAGTTTTTCTAATATTGTGTATTATAATTGTGGACAAATTATGTGTAGGTAGGTGTTTTGATTTACCTCCCTGAATTTCTGTCGTTCTATTCGTGGATTTTTGGTTTATTATTCAATAATAAACCATTGTAATCGCTCTTGAAAAAAAAAAACAGTCCGACAACGCCCCAATTGTTTAGCCAGCTCTCTCACTTAATTTAAGGTGCCTTTTAAGGGTTGTCAACGTTTTGTAAAATCCCTAAAACCCTCAAAAAATGTCAAGGCGGCCTAAATTTGGACTTTTTTTGAAGAACTTTCCATGAGGAATCGGATGAGCTCTTCCCCAGGTCCGTAGCTCAAACCATTCACGATGTATGGCCCGATTTATGGTGCCAACATTTGCGTTATTTTGGTTTATTATTGTTTTTATTTTGATTGCAGTAACCTAGAGGTGTAGTAATGTGGATACTGGAGTGAACTCCTAAAAGGGTTTATAGCCGATACACGGGTTGAAGTGTTCTGATAACCTTGAAGAAGAAAAAAACGCTGCAAATTCTTTCACTGGGGTTTATTATTCAATTGGCTTACGATCATGATTTGAATTTCTACTAAGCTTTGGAGTGTCCCTGTTTCACAGGTGATAGAGCGATTATTGAATGTCAGGAGGCACACAAATGTGATCAACTGATCAATCCAAATAGGTATTTTCTGTTGAGAACTGATTTAAGTGCTCTTTGCACATCTCCTGCAATTTTGCAGCGTTTTATTTATCGTCCACGTACAGTGTATCGCACTATTGTAGGTATTGACGTTCCATGTTCTTACTTTCATCTGAAATTTGAAGGTAGCTTCTGTGTTAACCGAAAATCAAGAAATCTGTCTGCAAGCATACAAATAATTTATGAAAATCGCGATTGGATAGCGCGATACGACTGGTACCCACCTTGCTACTAGTCTGTCAATAATAACTTTATACCGTCCACACTTTCATCTAATGTAGCTCCGCAATTTGTAAGTCAACTTATGGTCATAAAGCAACCGAAGTGGTAATATTCGATTCTCAGAACTAATTTCTGTCATAATCAAACAAAAGTTTTTGAGATATAGATTTTGTAGTATATCACAACTTGAATATTACGAATTATCGTTGATCAAAAGCAATGCCGTTATAGGAGGATCTTATTCAGCCCGTAGGGGATGTTTGATGCAACTTTCGTCGAATTCGGTCTATTAGTTTCGGAGAAAATTTCCGGACGGCGGACGAATTTCAAGATGGAAGAGAAAAATGAGAGGGGAGCTCCAAAAAAACTAGTTTTCGAGACAAATTTTATCAACGTTACTTAGGCTATGGTCCTCATCCTATTTAGATGATTCCTATTTCGTACGATACCAATTTCAGTCCAGTTCTGCTACAAACCTAAGGAATTTCGGTTTTGGAATTAGGAGGAATAGGGGGGTGGGGTAATAGCTAATCCTTTCGATCGCTGCTCCATCCCGGAATTCTGGATTCATGGCATTCTTTCTTTTGTTAGGCTATGATTTCAGCACATCGAATTTTCGTTATGAAAGAGGTACTTGAAGGGGTAATAGTGATAAATCGTAATTTCTTCGCAAAGTTCATCTGATTTAATTGACTGTTCCAAATAGCTTTTTTTCGGCTCCATTTTTGGCCCAGTGCAACAAACTTCGGAACATTTGAATAACTTGTCAGAAGAGAGAATGGAGAGGAGTATGCTGTTCATTCAGCGACTTTCTTGTACATATACATATAATATTCCAGATAATAACTCGAGATACGATTGAGATTGAAACTTCGTTCTTGTTCCAAAACATACATTTTTCTAAACCCAACATAAATTTGTTATGCACAATTATTTGACTGCAATGAATTAGTCAAATTTTAAACATCGTCAAACAAGTCACAAAAAATGGCCAATGACGGTTTAAAATCGTTGAGTTTTTAGTCATTAGCAGAATATTACCCAACAAAATTTTATCAACAATGAAGTAGGTCATTCAAACATTGGATACTGGAGTGATATTTTCTATTGGATACTTGAAGTTTATAGCCGAAAATTTTCAAAACAAATTTGATATGCATGAAACGTGATAATATTTAGTTTGAATAATATTATTCAATATTACACTGGGGTTTATTATTCAATATTATTACTGGGGTAAATAAGTATCCTTTCACCTGTGAAACACGTTTTAATAAACCCCAGTGAAAGAATTTGTAGCGTTTTTTGTTAGGCTATGATTTCAGCGCATCGAATTTTTGTTATGAATGAGGTGATTGAAGGGGTACTAATTGTGGTAAATCGTAATTTCTTCCCAAAGTTCATCTGATTTAATTGACTGTTCTAAATAGCTTTTTTTACGGCTCTATTTTTGGACCTCGGAACATTTGAATATCTTGTCAGAAGAGAGAATATCTTGCACATATACATATAATATTCCAGTAATAACTCGAGATACGATTGAGATTGAAACTTGGTTCTTAAATTAAAATTTTCGACAACAAAATTTGGGTAAAAAATCCTAATTTTTTGTTTGAAGATAAGAAAAATATCTAAAACACTTTTTTTTCTCAACAACATTGATAGAATTTTTTTGAACAATAATATGCTTAAATTTCGATTTAATTTGAAATGGATGCACTACGATAATTTGGGAAAATTCGCTCTCAAGTCTGCATGACTGAAACAGTTTTGTTCTTTGTCGATTACAGAAGTTCATTTTTGAAAATTACGAACCAAAATCATTCCGCACGGAGCACAGTTGGACAAAATCGAATCTATCGGTACAAAAGTCTCCAAAGACATTAAAAACAAGATCGCTTAGCATGGCCCTGGTATACAAATAGTTTTTGAGTTATTTAAAGAAATGCATTCAAAAATGTACCAGAACATGTTGGTAAGTAATGCATGGATTGCAGGGATATGCCTGGTTTTACAAGATCACGTATAAACATAATTATAAAACACCTATAAATATTTATAGAACTATACCCGAATTCGAGAGAAAAAAGAAAGCATTACAATCGGTTGAGAATTCTACTGGGTATGGGCAGCGCTTGAATGGGGCGGCCATTACCCCTCCATCCTCCTTCCCAACATCAAACTCAAAATTTTCGGGAGTTTTGTAAGATCGTTTGTTGAACGATCGAAAAAAATACGTACGATAATATTAAAATAAAACTATTTATCGCTCTTACTCCCACAATTCACCCTTTCCAGAATGATATTTGAAAGATCTATGTTTCAAAACAGCACACTGAAGTTCTAAATAGGAAAAAAAAAACAAGAAAATCATCGGTCATAGCTTTGTCTAAGCAGCGCCGAAATTAATCATTTGTTACAACCTCCAATCATTTAGAATCATAACATAAATTGATTGTGATGAAATATGTTTAAATATTTAACCAACTTATAAATTGAACGAAAAAATTCCAAAATTCAAGCTGGAAAAACGATTGAAAGGATTGACAGTTACCACGTCTACCTTCAATTCCTACCAGGAAAAGCCATATGTCTGAGGTTTGTTGTACAACAAGACCAAAGTTAGAATCAAACTGAATGGAAATCATGAAAATTCCGTACAAACCCGCAAAAAAAACATTAGTTTGAATGATGGTGTTAAGCGATATCCCAGAGTGAGGAAAGAATACGACGGTCAGTTTAAACAAAACCATGATATGGTTCATGTATGTTATACCACATCTAGTAGGCATATACGTACGTGTAAGGTCTATTTAATACAGAAATAATAAAACGTTGTGTAAAAATTTGCAGCGTTTATTTAATTATTTATCATCGGGCAATCACAATTTCAATATAAAGAGTACGTCATGAAGTGCGTGTATAACTCTTCTTGTTTTACAAATGCGATTGTTCTCTTTCTTTAAATGTTCAAACTACCCCCTTTGTTACTCTTTTCCTGTAATACAAATAAATTTCATCTGAACAAGACCGTTCAGATTTTGGGATCGATGGGGATGGAATACTCTTTTGAGTAGTAATTGTATTTTTGAGGAAATATGAACCACTTTGAATGTTCAAACGTTTCTTGTAAAATACATCAATTTCGCGTACCCAAACAAAAAAGCCATAGGATTGCAAATTAAACTCCATACTTTCCCTGATGAGGTTTCTTTTAGTCTTGCGCCATCGTGAAATCGTTGTTATCATGAAATCATAACGTTATATATAAATATTCAAAATCATCAACATTTACACACAATATGAGTGAATATTGTAAGACAATAGTCCTCCGTTATATATTAATAATATCAATGGTCTACATGTCATGAAATGAACACAAAGCTGACTAACACGTAAGTTGGGAGACATCAGTCTGTTTGCTTGGCCTCAGGTTTCCAATCTGTCCCTTGCATTCGTATTGTTCCAAAAGTTGACATAATTATTTCATAATTAATCATTCCATTTGTTGTTTTACAGAAAATCTGAACTCGTACGTCAATCATCCAACGGTAGGCCGCGTCGCATACGAAATCATTTCTGATCTCAGCGACTCGTTGACTATCGTTAGGAAAGTCGTCGGCTGGTGCCAAACAGTTAACAACAACGGATATTTCCCGCTCCCTAATGAAATTATGACTAGATGCCGAGAGCCTCAGAATTGGTCCCAACAGTGTGTTGGGGCCTGGCCATGCTCGACCATTACCCCTTACGTGTCTGCTCAAGGAGCGCAGTCCGATTCCAGCAACCGGTATAAGTACGGCAATCAGGAGAGCCGCGGCAGCACTCAAATCATCAACAGCAACTACGATTCCAGCAGTTCTTACGGCGCAGGGGATTCCAATGCACAAGCCCAAAATTACACCTACCAACAAGGAGGTGCTCCCAGCGGCGCTGGAAATGGATTTGGAGGCGGATACGGTGGCGGATATGGTGGCGGATATGGTGGTGGATATGGTGGTGGATATGGTGGGGGATATGGTGGCGGATATCCTGGTGGCATGTATGGGCAATCAAGTTTACCCTTATTAACTTCGAGGCAGGGAAGACCTAGATACATCAAATAAATCCAGGCTCGAAAACACAAAAACCTTATTTTGAGATAATAAATTATATCAATATTCTCGAGAGCCAGTTTGAAAATACATGTATTTACAGATAAGATTGATTTTATTGTAGATAAATACAGTTCTTTCATAAAGATCCCAACTAATCGGATTCGTTATCAGGTAGATTTTGTAACCTACTGATTATTGCTTGTCTGACACAGTTCACATGGAAGACAATAAAGTTTTATGCACCAACAACCATCATGTTAGTTTCATATTCACCAAAACCAAGGTACAGAACAAACAGCAAGCCGACTAAATGATGGAACATGTTCCACCCGTCCTTCACATCCAGAGGATAAATTGCGGACTACATAACATGATCTTCAAACATAATGTCGTTATTATTTAAATGTCACCTGATCTATAATAAATACATATTCTTGCTTTGCATCTTTCACTCATTTTTATCTAGTGTTGATCGTTGGTTAAGTGGCACCGGGTGCTTTGTTAAAGGGATATTCCGGGCAGCAGAGTCATTGTGGACAATCGCAGAAGAACAGAAAAATTTGTTGTTTTATCAAAAAATGTATTAATTTTTTTTATTTCATATTTTATATTATTTAAACAATTGTAGGTATCATGTTTATCCGTCTCTCCTTGTTTTATATTTGTTGAGTGGTGAGCTAACACTGTACCTTCGACGATATCCGCCAGTTTTCCTTGTCAATGAAGATCAGCCGGTTGGTTCCTAATGAATTTCAACAAATATAAAACTTGGATCCAAATTAACAACAATTGGTTTTGATATGTCGGTTTTAAGAAGGAAACAATAGACGTTATGAAGTGTTACTCCTCTCAATGAATTCGGACTTCGAATATTTACCAGTGGTGTGAGACTGAAATTAAATTATTCAAATGAATTTCTGAGCTTTTGAATGGAAGCTTCAATGTCTCAAATGATATAGATCTGAAAAATAATCACTTTTTTGATTTATTTATAATGAGCGTTTGCAATAGTTTGCCAAAAAATTCTTATAAACGCCCCAAAAATGGTATAATTTCACGTGACAAATTGCAAAGATTCCAAATCTGCAACGTCCGCCCTCTCCCGACGTACACCGCACATTGGGTTCGAATGGACGATGGCCAGAAAACCCTCCAACTGACAGAACTGCTGGAAAATTATCATTAAATCATCCTATTTATATGACTTCTGGTCTTTTGAACCGATTGGCGCTAAATTCGAAATAAAAAATGACTGTCAAATCGTAAAATAAAAGAAAAACAACTATTGGTTAGAAAATGAGCTTCACTTTAGTAAGTTATTAAATAATTTTTGATGTTGAATAGTACTGGTAATGATTCTCATCGGATAGTTAGGAACAATCAAAATAAGTAAGCACAACTGAACAAAAATTGGATACGAAATCAAACTCAGGTTTTTTTTGGATTGGTTGAATTTTTCTTTCAGTCGTCATTTCACTTTATCACTTCATCACAATGAGTGCTTCTTCATTAGAACAAGACCAAGTCTAAACACAATCAAGATGGGATTAAAAAACGTTTTATTTGGGGTCTGTACCTCGCTTGATTCTTTGAGATCAGTTTTCACGTTTAATCGTGTTCTAAGACATCTCACACTCCATTATGAACCTCTGCTACCAACTACCACGTGGTGAAATGTGACTGTTGCTGCGCATTACAGCAACCACGGACGGCAAAGATTAACTTAGGCTTAATTTCGGTCTAAATTAGGGTTTCAATAGCTAAAATATTAAGGTGTTTTTCGAAAATGGAAGAAGCTCATGATGTTTCATATCTAAACTCCATACCGAAAAGAACTGTCGGTAAATTAAATCTAAAACTAACAGCTAACTTTAATGCTTTAACAGTTCGTTTCATATGACGGAAATAACAGCATAGTTAATAGCTTCATAGCTTCCTGGTTTATCTAAGTTTCATTAGAACGCTAATGAAAGATTGAAAATGATACTAAACAAACATAGCAATTCAATTTTTGAAAAACATGGAAAACGTAGTTGACCAGGGTTTGTAATATTCAAATGCCCTAAATCCCTCACGTCCTCAGGATGTCGACGTAGGTAATGAAGTTGTCGCTCCGTTGTTTGAGTACAAGTCACATTTCGTGTCTCAAGCTTCCACCGCCAAGTTACCTCAATTAAAACTCTCCCGTCAGTTAGTTAGTCTCAGTCTCTGTATTGTTTCAAGTACTCGGCTAAGCAAAGTTTTACCGTGCAACTGGATGTGCTCATGATATATATATATTTCCTTACCCAACATATTTCCTCTAGAACAGTTCAGCAACATCTCCAAAAATATTAAAACGAAAATTCGTCATGGCAATACATTTGAATCAATATTACGGCAGTAATCCCAAGATATTGTCCAGATAATGTGACGATTGGGGAATTAAATTGGCAATTGGAGGTAATAAAAAAAAACATAATGATACATCGCCTCGTCACAACACTCCTTCGACTTCCAAAATTATGTCAGCTTCTAAAATTTTTCTTTATCCATCCCGCATTCAATTTCGTACTCATCGGTTGGTTCGTGAAATTGGAAAATGATCATTGGAACAAGATATTTATATAGAAAACAAATTATTTGAAGAGGTGTAATTTTACTGCTTTTTATTAGAATCTGGGTCGGATTTGACGGCATTTATTAAGGCAAATTTGAGAAAAGCATGTTTTATGAGAATGGTAATGGTAATGATTTGAGCAACCCATAAGACGATTTATACATAATCCTGTAAATTTACTCGCAATCCTCTCAATAGGGGCGTCAAGCGCTTTCGGTTACTGGAATCTTCGCAACGGAGGTTCGCTAAAGTTAACACGGATTAATTTTGATAATATAGATTAGGATTCATGAATTCGGATTAGTAAATTTTTGACCTGATTAGGTAAATGATTCTTCTGTTATTAAGATTTTAAAAAAGCGCAGGCAGATTTCTTAATTAATAATGAAAGCAATATCGCGTTTAATTCACTATAACACTCTCTGAATTAGTTCATTATCAAAACATAGACTTCAGCTTTATCGTTTAACTTTATTATCGTCTTCTTGGTATGCTGCAGGGAACATCATTAACACAAGCGGAATATCATAGTGGATATTAATTACGAAGATAAGTGAAAGAATTCATGATAGGTCAATAAATAGCTTTTCATTCGGTTTGAATACTTTATGATGGTAAAGAGGAATGTGCCAGTCAGGGAGGTGTGAAGCCGGCGGAAGGAGGATTATGATTATGACACTGATAGAGGAGAAAAAATTAAGGCAGAGCAGATATTCTTAGATATCTGTAGGTTGTTACAAACATTCAATTCGGCATGTTGAACGAAGATGACAAAGAATGGGTGTATTTTCACCAGTTGAAGTAAAAACGCTTTTAAGAGGCAAAAGACGATCTGGAGATATCCAGAATTTGTTGCTGCTGTCGTGCAAGATATTGGTAGTTACTTACTTTTGGCAGTTGTAAGCAAAATCAGGAGAATATAATCAACGCAGCACAGCGGGCATCATGCATCTTTTCTGAAAGGTAATTCTTTAGGACCCAACAACGACAGAACTAGTTAGTGGCCACTAGTAGCAGACGTAAGTATTCATGAATACTATGCGCATGCTTGTATACATGGAGGTGCTGATTCGGGGAAAGTAAGCTGAAAACAACATTGATCAGCTTTTAATTGCCAAACATAATAGCATGAGGTGACTGTAGAAATTGATACAGCTTACAGTAGTTACTTATGAAGAAGTTGAAAGAACAGTTTAGTGGCGTTCAACAGTAGTCTAGACACAAATATTCGGAGGGTGCTATTGAAAAAAGAAGAGGCAGAGAGCTTCGGCAAGTGGACTGCCCAGTGAAACGAGGTGTAACCAGGAAGCCACTGCCCATGGTAATTCTAGTGGTCAATCCAAGTGAACAAGAAACCTACAATATTTTAAAATAACAACAATCTCCTGTTATGTGGTTTTAAAAAACGCCAGAAGGCCAACTGTTTGGCACGTCACTAGGTTGGGGGGTGTGTCATCAAAGGAAAAGAAAAAGAGAGTCAGTAAAATAATTGAGGAGAAAAATGCTTTACTCTGAGAACGGAACGTAGGCAGTGCCTCAAATTAAACTTTTGTATTCGAATAAATATGGAATTCCTTTTCGACTTGTAAGACAGCGAATTGAAGCTACTCAATGTTTAGAATTGAAGTTGCTAACAACGTTATGATTAATATGTTTTATTATCCATGTGTCCGTTTTACACGAAAAAATATATTCTCATTTAGGCGTTGACTGAAGTTGCACTCTGCTAAATAAAGGGTTTACCTGGTTATTTCAATTAGGTTATGGGCCCAGCACGCTTCCACTCCCCCTCCCCCACTTCCAGAAAAAGTACACTCAGGACATTCTCAAGCGTTTCGGTATGGAGGACTCGAAGCCAGTTGCAACACCACTCGAATTCGGGTTAAAACTCAAGAAACCGCAGGACATCGACGCAGTTGAAATGAAAAGGTATCCATTTCAGAGACTAATTGGCTCGTTAATGTACCTAGCGATTTCCAATCGGCCTGATATTGCGTACGCGGTGAATTCACTAAGCCAATCCAACACGAACTATAATAATGAACATTGGCAAGCGGCGAAGCGAATCCTGAGGTACTTGAAGGGCACGCCGAATCATGGGATCATGTTCCATGAAACCGGCAAACCACTTCAAGGTTACGCTGACGCAGACTGGGCCAGTTGCGTCGAAGATCGGCGTTCCTATTCAGGCTACTTTTTTGAATTTGGAGGAGCAGCCGTATCATGGGAAGCCAAGAAGCAGCGGACAGTGGCCTTATCCAGCGTAGAAGCGGAATACCTAGCTTTAGGAGAAGCAATCTCCGGAAGTTTCTCGACGAACTGGGTATACCACCATCAGACTCTGGGACAACCATCTTCAACGATAACCAGGGAGCACAACAATTGACGAAAAATTCAACTTACCACTCGCGAACAAAACATTCATTTCATTTCATTCGCGAATGTGTAGAAGACAAAATTGTTAAATTCCAATATTTGTCAACAGAAGAAATGCCAGCGGATGTATTTACAAAGGGGTTACCTAGAAGAAAACATGCAACTCTGCGTTCAAATTGACACATCAATTCGAGGGAAGTGTAAGACAGCGAATTGAAGCTACTCAATGTTTATAATTGAAGTTGCTAACAACGTTATGATTAATATGTTTTATTACTCATGTGGCCGTTTCACACGATAAAAAGATATGTTCCCGTTTAAGCGTTGACTGAAGTTGCACTCTGCTAAATTAAGGTAATAGTTTTACCTGGTTATTTCAATTACGACTTCACTTTAATCTCACTTTGCTAATCCATTAGGATTTGTGGTTCCAACTTGCTAAGCTTTTCTTTGTAACGAAACGCAATATATATTTTTCTGTAATTAATGTCGATACGTTTCTTTTGGATAATGACCCTATTAAGCTCCCTTATCAACAAAAGGAAATTGGCGGAAGGAAAGACAATTTCCACTAGGGATCCTATATAACATTCGATTAAATCATAAGACCTGACGAGAGTTCTGATGACCAGTCGAGGACGAAATACGGTGTAGAGTTCCTCAAATGTTGATCGCTGTTACCAAAACGTTGGGATTTGGGGGTGTAATAGAAAAGCGCCAACCCCTTGAAAAACCTCATAAATCAATCCTTTTAATGATGTACTGATTAGGTAGATAGACTCACGTAGATCAGAATCTGTTTAGTTTGGTTTCCTCGATGCGTAACGATGGTTTCCTATGGAGTGGCGATGCAGCGATCAGCCGAAGTACAGTTATGGCTTATTTCGTTGTTGATTAAACATTCATGCTGAAATACAAATGTTTTTTTAAATTATTCCTAGAATACATTTACAAGATAGAGAGGCTCTTGGCGTCGACTTTAGATAATGTACCACAGACTGCATCTTGTATACATACGCGTATATTAGTGATTTATAAAGAAAGGCTACCTGATACAGAAAAAATAAACCGCTGAGTAATAATTTGCAATTATAAATGTATATTGTATAGCAAGTTCTGAGCTCATAACCCAGAATGGTGTGAGTGTGCTGGGCCAATCTGTAGACAATCTGTGTGCTGGGCCAATAGATTCTATTATCTATAAAACTTGTTTTGCAACACGCATCATTTGTTCATTCATGAAACTGAGGGGTTCGGTTGTAAAAAGCTCCTTTTTAGATTCATCGATGTTTTTCTCTGTAAATCTACATTAACTTACACAATGTAAAGTGTGTTTAAAACTAAGAAGACGCCTAGAATCTGGGTAAATGTAGGCACAGTTCACCGTATCACTTTGTCATTCCCTCTTTGTACTTTGGAGGATGATACTTCCCTTCGGCCCTTTGACGTGCTCTTCGCGGGTGGGCCTAGTTAATTGCTAATGGAGCTCCCCTGTTCCTCTCCATACGTGACCACACCGCTCTCTTGTTGGACTTACAATTACACTAGGATGCTCTCAATTTACACCCACAACCCATGCACTCAGTTTTCTGAGAGATTCCTGGAAGCTTAACTAATTATTTACCCATACAGTTCTCAAAAATTACTTCCTCGGGAAGCCTCCTACTTCGTCGAACAAGGTAATGACATAGACGAAAGTAAGAGGTAATTAATTAAGTTTCTCCCTCCAGCTGCTAGTAGTCAGTAAATTCGCTGTCTGATCTCTTGGCATTACCTACTCAACCAGTGGGCCAAACACTTTGTAGGCGAATCTACTTGCAACTAAAATGGACGAATTTTTGTAGTAGCAAAATCCAATTCTCCTGGAGTCGAACAACGGCAAATAAAACCATCGAAATTTGCATGTTCTATAATACTGTCCAATAAAAAAGAAAAAAATGTTTCGTGCCCAGGCTGAATTCCAAATCTAAAACCTGTTTTTCGCTATCAGGTCTAGTTTTTATAGATACTTATATATTTTAGCTAATTTTGAGTAAAAACAAAATTACGAAATCCCAATTAATTTTGCACTGTCAACCACCCTTGCTGCGTTTTATGGGGCGCAGAATCCTAGCTTGAAACCCGATTTAATCCATTTTTCCAATCTTATGAAAAACAGAAATAATTTAAATGCCGTTAAAAAAAAAAAAAAATCTTCAAATTCTTTCACTTGGGCTTATTATTCAATTGGCTTGCGTTCTTTTTTTTTATTATTAACAAACGATACATTTTTGTGCGTAGCACTTTCTAGTAGGATAACAATAATCGATATATAACAAGCAACGTGTATAATGGCTAAATACTAGGTTATGTTCATTAACTACCTAGTAGGCTTGCGTTCATGATTTGAATTTCTACTAAGCTTTGGAGTGTGCGTGTTTCACAGGTGATAGAGCGATTATTGAATTTAAGAGAAACATATATTTAGTAATTATTTATTTATTACTGGAAATTATTTTTGGAAAGCCAATCTGATGTGATGTGTGCAATCGGTTTTTGCTTCCACTTATTATCAAAGTTTGTTGTTCCAATCATGAGCAAATTTTTCAAGTTTTCTTCTTAAAGCATGGCTCGATATTTGGATTTGACGTCTGTCATTTTTGAAAAGGTTTGTTCGCAAACATACGTTGACCCAAAAATTGTTATCATTCGTCTGGAAAAACTTTTGATTCCCTTGGAGTCTTCACGTTCTGACGGTAGCCTAATTTGTTCAATCCATCCATATTTTCCGTGGGCGGCGGTCCAAAATCCTTCGCGGGCCGTAGTTTGGAGACTTCTGATCTAGACCAATCAAACTCACTGACATCAAATGTAGATGAGGGGGAGAAGTCCAACAAAACATAATTGGTTTTGAATTAATAAAGCAGGGGATTTAAAACACTTGGAAAAACGTTTCAGAACAATACTTCGTTCAATCAAGTAGCCGATTTTAATTTACCCAAATTCAATCGATTTTGTAATAAGTGAAGGGTCTGGCAATTATTGCAAATCAACAGTAGTATTTTGTGTCACATTTTCATTGATACCCTTAGGTAGGAACTGATTCAGCTAGACGATAATGCCTAACTTGACTTACTGAATGTACTGAATGGAACCTAAACGCCCATTGTGCAAGGTGTACGAGTACGTAGGTACAAGCAAGTGATCAATCTATCCGTGTAACGGCGACATTTCTGCGCCGAAATGGCTCGGGATGGCCCTCAACTGCATGACACAAATAGCGGTCTGCGGTTTTCCATATGAAACGCATGAGTCTACTTGACAATAGGGGGAATCGACCATCCATCAACCTCCACTTTCATATCAGATGGCTGATCGATCAACTTTGAATATCGCTCGCTCCGCGGTGTCGGTTCACTTTTGCATACAGGTTCACGTGCCTTGTCCCGCGTTTAGGCTAATATTCGTACAATAAAAGATTTTAGGGTCGCAAATGGGTTTGAACCGGTAGGCTTCACGTCATTTGCCAACGTGTATTCAACTTGGCTATCGGAATTCATTCTGCGTGGAAAATACAATTAAGCTAATACTTTTCAGTTACGACCCTACTCATAATCTAAAAAACGATCATGTTAAGCTCTGTTTATTTCAAACATGATGGATTCAGCATTCTCGAACTTTCAACTAAGTCAAATGATTGCGTCATTTTCTCCGAGTTTCTGGATATGTAATGAGTTCAGCCCATTCTGTCGAAATCTTTCGACGGCCTTTCAGTTGATTTTCTTCGTTAAAGTGCATGCGAATCTATTGACGAAGATATAAATATTGAATTGTTCATAATTGTCGTACTTTGGCCCATCTTTGTTCCAGTATTTTGGGAATGTACAATATCTGCTTTATCCTGCACATATTTGCGTGGTGGGATACAATTTTTTCTCAATTTTTTACTCCTTCTTCTCTCATCATTATCATCACATTTCTGATAGATCCTAATTTGTAAATTACTGCGTCCAACAGCAGAGTAAAGCTAGAACAAATCACAACCTAAATTTTAGAAAATCACATGGACATCATGTGTGAGCTAAGTTGGACAAAAATTCTGGTTGCTGAGTACAAAAACACTCAGCCAAATGATTTCAAAAACTATTACACCGAAATTTCACAATCCTTACATTGTAACAATAAACTTGCCATTCGTTTTTAAGCATTTACAAACACATCTATTCGAACAGCATACAAATTTGTTTAAGAGTATAATTTTCTAATTAACACTGTGGGAAAAATTTGGGCATTTACAATGTTCAATTATAGGATTTCCTATATACAAATGTGTAATTTAATTCAACCTTTATAAGAGACTGTTTTCTAGCTATTTAATAAATGCATTTATTGTTAAAAAGGATTCGAACTATTATGCCACTTATAAAGATTTTGAGTTGCACGATGAACTTTGAAGGAAGGGATATCATAACCAGTTAACTCAAAATTAATTACGTAGTTGCTGAACCGTCGCATGTGGCAGTGATGGAAACATGTGCATCGCTAATTTGCATATAGTATAATAGTGTAATTACGGGCACAATTATTGTTGATTGTTGAAACTTCCATGGCTGCCTTGTGTGTCTTGCTTTGATTGTAATTTCAGGAAAGTTTTCTTGAACATGTTGAATATTACCGAATAAGATTTGAAGTGAAAGTTGGGTTTTTGAGATGAAGTTGTGTTTGATTGAAGAATTTGTGCATTCTACGCCGTTGAGGGTCTCCGACAGTTGAATCTAAAGCTTTATTAGAAACGAGCAAGACGCTGTCGTAAAGGAGACTAGATTGGTTGTTGGAGGAATTTGAATTGCGGTTAGTTAGCTTTGTTCTGTTGAACTCCTGTTCTAGAACCGTTGCAACCAATTAACAGTAATTAGTTTTAGGGGACCTGCAAAGGGGTGACTGAAGGTTCAAATACTAACCGCTGAGTTCCTCCAATGTCCGCAGGGATCGTTGCTCACCCATATCCCTTGTTACAACCAAATTTCCTCGTATTACCTATTCACATTTTCAAAGCGAATAATCGAGTTCTTTTCTCAATATTTTCAGCAATTAATAAAACGATGACCAACCTCCAGTAGTGCAGGGGCGAAAATTGTAATAATTATTAATCTCTCTCAATCAAAAGAAGAACAAAGTATTCTTCAGGGATTAGAATCATAAACTTCCTAGTCCATCGTGAAACATCTTGTCCATACCATGATGATGTTCGCTTGCTAATATCGTTTTAATTTGTCCGTGAATCTGCACGACGTTAACAACAGTTCTATCGCAGATATTGGAAGAACTTGAGCGTTCGTTTTTGAAAATATATTGCAGGGAGTGGCAATTGCATTTTAACCCGGGAACACTAACGTAGGTCACTATGACTGCCATACAAATTTTAATTTGCTGTCTTGACGCTTGAGTGGGACCTATGTCCTTAAGAGTTCAGGCCAACTCAGAGAATCTAGTTCCAAGTGAGGGTTGACAGGAGCCATCCCTGCATTTTTGTCTACTGGTGAGTGGTAGCTTCATGTCTAAAACCTTGGAAGTCAGAATGACTTACATTAGCGTTTCACATAAATTTGGGTTCCTGACTCCTAATTAGTTATGCTAATCTAAAACTTGTAAGTCAAATTGGCTCTTCGTTACTACATAAACCTAAATTGTCTACTTCTCTCACTATACTTCTCAATGAAGAGAAGAGAGATGGAAGAATGTAATGAGAGCGAAATTCGGGAAATTATACAGGATTCAGAAGATGAAGAGGCTGAAGATGTTGTGGAGTTTGAAGATCACGAATATATAAAACAGATTTGTTCGTAATCGTAATCGTAAAAATGAATTATTTTCTAGTTACAAGAGGATGTACTAAGGGGCTCCTAAACAATAAGTGCATGTTCCCGATTAATCTTAATTGTATGTGGTAAGGTGAAAGAATTTTTAATCAATAACATACAGTTATTTTTCAGTAACTAGTAATCCGGTTATCGCGATCCAGCAGTAACCGCTTACTTAAGTTAAACGTTATAAGCAACAGCCACTCACTCGTATCATCGTCAGAACGTTCAGCAACCTACCTTAATGTGTTAACTTTTAGTGTCTACTTAATTCAGTATTCTTCGCTGAGAGGTGCGGAGGACAAAAAACATATATAAGACAAAAAAGGTATATAATAAAATGCAATGAATTAACAAAACTTATAAAATATTTGTATTCATAGAAAGATTAAGAACTGTATGAAAATGATGTGTATGTATACAGAATATGTCAAATTATTCATAAAAAAAGTAACAGTCGAAAATGAGTTTTTCTAGGGGTAAGTGACGATATAATGCCTAAAACAATGAATCGAAAATTAAAATTATACCGTACAAATTAAAAATCACTGATTGCATTACTGTAAAACACCACAACTCAGGATTTCGTGCTCTGAGAGCTGGAACAGATCTTGGGGGGATCCCATCTCCAAGAAATTTGCGAACCAATATTCGATCATTTGTAGGTAACTTCGGCAGAATGATTTTGATTTGGAAAACTATGAAACCATGCTGATTTGATTTGAGAATATTCCATCCATGTGTAGTAATGGCTGGTAGGCGATACTCCAGCTATTAAATATAGGTTTAAAATCAAAATTCCGAACATAATTACACGAAAAATACACTTATTGGACAGGAGTAGGAAGGTAAATACTTGTTGGCTGTTCCCAGTGCACTTGTACACTTTCAGCTCTACGACACAAGTTAGTCTGATCAGAAATTAGCGATTGGTAGGAACCAACAACTCCTTGCCAAATAACTCGTTATATCCTCAAAAGTTACCAGAAAGGCGGTATATCGTGTCCATTCGAAGGTAGTTGTAGACTTGAGCCCTGGAGGTTACCTGCATCGATGTGTAAAGACACATCATGACGAAAACCATCACTACCTGATTTAATGTTCCAGTCATTTGTGTACGTTTCTACAAGACTAAAATACGAATGTGTTTCCTTGTTTCAAACTTATCAGAATTAATGACTGAACGGTGAAACTGCAGAACACTTCCAGTCTTCTCATGATTTGAACAATTGTACGCTAAGCAGGCCTCCACCATTTCTTTGAATGGGTTTGTTCATAGGAACACTTGAAAATGAAGTAAGAAATTTGAAAAATGAAAGACTGTAATCGAAAATTGCTTCGTTAAAAGCCACAAATTGAATTGAAGCAAGGGGTGCGCTGCCAGGGTTGACGTCCAGCGGTGGGGGGAAGTGCAAGGTCGGCGTTTCGGGTCCCTTAGCTTGCCGGGTTAGGTAGCGAGCAACCCAGTGTACTTACTACATCGATGATTACCAGTAGTAAACAACCCCTTGACACCTCTGAGATGAAAGACAGATATTATCAGGAGCCAAAGAACCTCTTTCCCCGTGTTCCAAGCTTGGAGGCTTACGCTAAGCCAATACCCTGAAAAATGTTTCTCTCGAATACCGTCGAACCCCTGTAACAAATGCACGTATTTTCCAAAAAATCATAACAAAAAAAAGCTTACATATCACCCGCGCCTACACTTGAGCCAGAGTGCCGAATGAGAATATTTCGCAAAAATCCCTCGACAAGGGGGCGGTAACTATGAATAGGTGTTTTTTATCGCTTTCCATTTATCCTCCAGACCCTCGGCTTTGTTTTCACCTCGTCGGCAGGTAGTTGCCGAAGGTTTCACGGCTTTTGTTCTCGCATTGCAGACTGGTTCGCGGGGTCGCGGGAGAGTTTGGAGGACCTCTTGAACAAGATCCGGGAGCAGAGCAACAAAGCGGCCTCGACGCCGCCCCCCGAGGACCTCCCCGTGTTCGACGCCAATTTGGTGACGAACGCGACGGCTCAGCTGGGCGGCACCGCCTATCTCCACTGCAGGGTCCGCAATCTCAACAACCGAGCGGTAAGAAGTTCGTTCATTATGGTAACACAAAGTTCATTGTTCCATATAATTAACAAAACACAATGATAAGTAATGCATGCATTACAAGGACGTATCTACGTCCGGTTTGTATATGATCTCATTTCAATACATAATTATGAGCTCTTATTAATATTTTTTTAAACTTCACCAAAGTTCTTCATCGAACAAAAAAGATGCAAAAAGTCGAAGTATAAGTTGTACGGGTAGCACTTGAATGAATTTTATATCACCCCATTCCCCAGTCCCCCTACTGACGTGAAATTCAAAATTTCCTATTCGCTGCACAATAGGTAGACTAAAATTGAAGTCGAAAAAATAAAATGTTCAAATAGTCAATAAAATCAGATGAACTTAGTGAAGAAATAGGATTTACCTATCCCTATCATATCAATCATATTTATCACATCATCACTGAATTTGCTGAAAAATACCGAAATCTTCTTTTCTCCAAAAAAAGAATGACATGAATATTCTCGCCAGAGCAACGATTAAAAGGTTTGACGATTACCCTCTCTATTCCCCCTCCTGTCCACCATAGCAAAATTTCAGAGGTATGTTGCTCAACTAGACTAAACTTGTGATCGATAACAACACCATGAAAATCGATTAGGAATTGTAGCCATAGTAGCGTTGATAAAATTTGCCACAAAGAAACAAGTTTATCAGCATTACTCCCTCCAATTCCTCTCTTCCGTCGTGAAATTTGAGATTCTATAGTTATTTGCACCACCAGCCCTCACATTACAAGGTGAATTGGAATCACACGTACTACGAGGTAGGGTGCTCCAACACCTCAGACAGTTCACAGCACATTTCAATTGATTAAAGCCTAATTATCGCTTGTATTATATTCTTCTTCATTGGGTGACACTAAGTGAATGCTGGTATGTACTTTTCGCTCCCCAATTTCATTCAATTTCAACATTTCTATAGTTTTTCTTTTTCAGAAATAAAGTAACAGGCAAGTGAACGAAACTTTTAATGAAAAATATACATTTTAAAAAATGTTCATTATTTGCATTTATCATTTATACTTCGCTAAGTAAATATCATAGAAATGAATCATTGTGGACTAAATAGAAAAAATCACAAACTACAATGTTGCTGAAGCTAACTTCGAACTTAAAGAAAAGAAAACTAAGGCTAGTTTGATAAAAGAAACTAAGGCAAACTTTGACTATCATAACAACCTTTTACAAAACTTCACAACCCTCTCGCGCTCTCGACAAATTGGTTCATTGCACTCAAAACAACAGCTGGTCGTCTTCTCATCCTTCTATCGGTCACAAAACTTGAACCGCTTAAAGTTTTTGATTATTACACTAAATTAACAGAAAACACATCAGAATTCTAGTAAAAAAAGTATCTTTTGTACGAAAAAAGTTTCGTTACTAACAAGGTCGGTTGCTCGCGCGCCTCATCGCCTCTTTTCTGGGAATGCAGAGAAATAAATAGATTACTGCACTTCATTACCTTACCGTAATCCGCTCAACACACCTTGTGGTGCGAGGGCTAGTGTAAAATTGGGATCGAGTCGAGAAAGAATCTTGAAAACCGGGTTATAATTGTAGAGTGGGCAGCGCCGACAAAATTGGTCACACTCACAGTCCTTTGTCCTTCCGTCACACCTTGTTTTTTCACCGGTTCAGACTTAGAATGATTTGCAAAGCATTCGTATTCAGTCATTTCTTCCCTCATATGTGGGAGGCTCGCACCCTTCCGGATCAATTTTGATAGATGTCTCTCTACTGAAGAATCCATGCTTCAGAGGAACGTCTTGAAAAAAAAAAACTGCTACGTATTAAACAAAGCAGATAAATAATAAGAAGCTTTGACTCAAATTCCAACTCAAGAACTCATTATTATCTGGATAATGCACGATTGGTCGTGTCATTCTGATGTTTAGGGGCTCACTTTTAGGTTCGGAAATGTTGATTACGTGCGAAGGTTCAATTACTACGGATCTGAAACCTATTCCAGTCGATTTTGATTCCAAAATTACCAGAAAATGACACCTCACTTGCCTGTGTGAAGTAAAACCGCAAAAACCAAGTTTTTAGGACGTTCGTGATAATTTTTTGCCCGTAACATATTTGCTTGTGAGGCCTTCGGGATGGCTAGAAGTTGGGACCAACTAGGAACCAAGTGGAGTCTAAGACCTATATCATTTCTAAAACTTTTTTGGCCATATAGCGGATGGACGTTGCAGTTTTTGATTCTACTCACTTTGAAACGTAAAATGATAAATTTTGATGTTGTGGGGGGCTATAAAACATTTTTGCTTTGCGAAGAAGAATCATTATTGGAAATTACAAAACCAACAACGAGATGAACTAAATTACATACATTACATACTTTTCAAACAAAATGTGGCCAATCTTTGCTTGTATACAAGCCCGTATTGTTGAAAATGAGTTCAGTATGCCTCGAATGAGTTGACCTATTTCACATTGGAGGCATTTATGAAAAAAAGTAAGGGATAAAGCTCCTTGCATGAAGTTCACAGTTACAATGCAATGCCCAGACACCTGGGCACTGCAGTAACAGTGCAGAAAGCACTTGAGGGTTGAGGACTTATCAGAAAATGAATTCTCTCGGAGAACAGACTAATGAAATGACCGTATGCCTTGGAAAACATTGAAGAACCAGTGATGATGATACAGATTTCTAACAATAGGCTTTGACTTTGCTAGTACTTCGTATACGAGAAGCATGTTGTTGATCAAAAGGTTTAAATTCTTTGTATTACAGATCAGTACCTATGTATTTGGTAAAAACAAGTTCTTTACTGAACCGGGGCTCCTTTCTATCGGTTGATATAAAATAATAAATAAGAGTGGTGACAATTGATTTCAAGGACGTAGCAGCGACTGTATCTTATGGGGATTTGTGAACTCAAATTATTGCCTCATATTTATTTCTACCACACATCATAAGTAGGCGTTATTTTAACCCTTAATGTTAAGGGCAATATTGTGACCGACCCTCTAATTCGTCATTAAGTTGAAATTCCAGGTTTTTTGACGTGATCTAAGTATAACTGTTTTATTGATATCTTCGGATTTTTTGTAATAATCGGAATAGGATCAAAAATATCTTTCGGTGTCAATGTTTCCAGGAGTTTTATGCTGCGGGTGAAAAGAATGAGATTTCTGACTAAGAAACGTTGTTTATTCATCAGATTTACTCTAACCGATTTGTTTACAATATATACATGTTGATAACTGTTGCTAGATTCCTGAGAAGCGAGTCCTACTTTTACGTGAAATGTATTTGTGCCGTAGTTGGTCATTGTCTCCGAAAATTCCCGAATTTTGTTTAGCGTCTCGAATTGATCTTTGGGAAATTTTTATGGCAGCTCCAAACTCACGTATCGTATCATCTTACGATGAAGCTGACTTGAAAGGTCTAACGTTATTTACTTCCACGAGGAGTTCGTCCATTTGTTCGGATGTTTCCGGTTTTAACAAGGGATACCTGAGAGGAGGCAGTTACACAGAAGTAACAAGATGGAAGTGGGCTAACCCCATTCGAGTCGTAAACTTCCGGTTTATTTTCTCTCCCCCTCGAAGGTATTTTTTGAAGGCAAGTCAAAAGCTCGTGTAAAGTGCCTTGAGAGCCAACCGAGAGGCGGCTGAGAAGGGAGGGAAACTCGTAGAAAACAAATAAGCCTCAACAACTTCCCTTCTAAACCGCTGGAAAAAGAATGAACTGAGTAACAATTTTTACTGTCAAGGGAAACCCTATGTGTCCAAGGGTATTGCTTCGCTGCTGACGTCATGTTATCAGCTCTCGTCGATAAAGCAATTTCATGGCCACCTAGCCGGGTTCGGAGACTCATTGTGAAACAGGACCCAACGTTGGGTGAAGCAGGCAAGAGGAGAGAGAGAGAGAGGGATTGAAAACTGCTTGAGAAGTTATATTGACCCCTTATTAGATAGGTATATACTTGTCGTTGAAGTACATGCTCCCCTTTGTGAACACGGTATCGATCGGACATGAAAACCCTGGAAGGAAAGGGTCACTGGCTGGCTCTCTGCAAATTACACAAGAAAGGGAACAGCGGATTTATCCCAGAAATACTTTGTTCAGTCATGAGCCTGGAGAGTGGAGTTCATTGTGAAACTAGGCTGATAATGATGAGGATAGTGACGTATATCTGAAGTTGAGGATTTAAATAAAAACAATTGAAGTTAAAGACAAACATGTATTTCCCACGAAATAAGGAGTTAAGAAGGTCAGTTCATTTTTGTTCGTTATCTACCAAATAATACCAAAGTACTTGAAAAACAAAAGGTTATTTTTTTATTCTGATGATAACCGTAGAAATCGATTCAACATTTAGATGTTGGAAGACATTATCTTCTAGATATTAATTATTTGTTAGATATACAACCACCCGGTTTCCCGTTTATTCGATTTACAAGATATATGTATCTTGTATTGAGATCATGTATCGCATGTATGCAATAACCAATAATTAGGTAGTGCGGGCGTAGGTGATAAGTGTTAGATAATTAGAGGTACCTATATAGAAGTTAGAAGAGATGAGTTGGGTTCTCTTAGGTCCAGAATTTTCGCAGTAATACTTCAGCATTAAAAGTACTGCAGAAAGATGGAGTTTTGTTCTATTCGCCTATTAAAATTAAAATTATATGCATTTTTTCATTTTTTTTATTGTCTTCAACATTTTGTTTTCAGATATTGTGGTAAATTGTAAGCCAACAAATTTTGAAGGATGACCAAACTTGTTTTCCCCTCTTTCTTTGATTTTTCTACTTTACCAAAATAAGTGGACGAAACGGTCCGGCTACCTGAGAGCTCTCTTATGCCGCAACTGAAATGACGTACCATATAGTATCAAAATGAAATACATCATAAAATGTTCAATCAATCTCACTGTCCCTTGCATCTGCGGGAACGAGCTGGTCTGTCCAGGCAGGGAGGATGATAAAGCTTGTTCTCCTGACCCAACTTTCTATTGAATTGAAGCTTGGGTGAAAGCGTTACCTTACCTTCACTAGTATCACAGGTATAGACATACATAACTGTGTGGTATAATCAAGTAGCCTATACATATAAGTATACAGGTACCGTTCTCATTGGGCTGTCACCAGCCGCTCGTCTTTGCACTGTCCTCGAATTAGAAAAAAAACCTTCCGTTTCTTTCAAATGGGGAGGGTGAATGGTCTCATTCAAATCAAAAGTTTTTGAGATTTCCATTTATTATTTTTTCAACCCTTCAACATAATCCCATAGAGTTGACCTTACTGGCACATTTTTTCTAGGTTGATTACAAATGTTTATTATTAAAAGTAATAAATCGAAACAGTAAATTTACATTTTAATTAGGCAAAGAAAGCTAATTGGCAAATGATGTTACGAATTACATTTAATTATCGTTGTCGAACTGAATAATGACGAATTGCGTGGAATCAATCGCATTAGGTTACAGAAAACACAAAAGCGGAACTGGCTAACCATCCATCGGGGAAAATAAAATGAATAGATTCAACCTAGACTTCTAGGTAACTCTAGTACAACTTTTACCTCATCAGTCCATCAGCGCAGCCATCTGCTATTTCTGCAACTCCACTGAAGTTGAATTCATCAACAACAATTTTATTTTATTTGGCTGGAATTAAAAGATTCCTTGTAATTATTCTTGGCAAAAAACAAATTGCCCTTAAAACACTAGGAGGGTTCAATTTTAGTCGAGCCCAGCAAAACTTTGATTGAGAATTGGAAGTATTACAGAAGCTACAGAAACCAATATTGTTAAAATATCCGATTTTCTTATGAAATCTTATTGGGTGTCTATGCAGTGAAAAATTTTATCCAAGAAAAAGACTAATCCAAATTGAATGAATGGACAGTTTGTTGAAGAAGATGAACATATGTTTGTATTAGAGAAGTAAAGTAAAGTGGGGGAGTAAAATCGGGTGAAGCAGAAATATAACTAGCATGCATGAGTTCCAGGGCTTATAAATGTTCAGTTCCAGATGAACTGGAAATTTATACGGATGTTAAAAAACTTTCAACACCAGACATTGTTGAAGAATCTGATTCTCTGGCCTATGACAGATGACGGTTGAAGATCTCCCCTTTGTATTAATTTTCGAAAATTAAGTGACATATTCCGTCTCAACGTTACCCTTACCTCATCACTGCTGGTATTGTTACCAAATTAGTTGCATACAAGTGTTTTACTACTTTAGATATCAATTCGGAATATATCTGAGATTGGAGACTGGTAAGAACGCTGAACTACTGGATCAGAATGACAATGTGTGCAGACCGTCACTCAGGAATGTGCCCAAAAGAATTGATGAAGCTGGAAATATGCAACATGCCTGATTTGAATTGGGCTTCCCAGAAAATTAAAACAGAATTTAAAGAAAAAATGGTCTATTTCCACGAAATACTGAGTTACAAAGTTAAATCGATTTCGACTGTTAGGTCATCATCAGTAAAAAAATATAACTAAATGTGAAGGGAGCTTGAATCAACAAGAAAAGTGAAAGAAGAATGGGTGCAGACCGTCACTCACGAATGCGCCCAAAAGAATTGATGAAGCTAAAAAGATGCAACACGCCTGATTTGAATTGGGCTTCTCAGATCCGTCTTAATGTCTTGGAAATTAAGAGAAGGCTGCCAGATATCATTGAGAGATGGGAGAACCACTGGTTTAGCGTAAATGACGAAAGCTATCTGAAATTAAGTGAGAGAGCTGGCTCAAGAATTGGGGCGTCGCCGGACCAACATGGATTTTTCCTGAAAATTTCAGCTTTTTTGCTTCAGCCGTTTGGGAGAAATCGTGCGTACGGCGTACGACGGACGGACGGAAAATTGTTTACTGCAGATTCGGATTCTACACCCTTTGAAACGTAAACCATGAAATTTTCAGGGGGGTTAGAATTTTTTTTTTTTTCAAGAGCGATTACAATGGTTTATTATTGAATAATAAACCAAAATTACATCGGGACATCCTGTATGTATGAAAAACCACCAACACCCAACAACAATCCGTATAATCCAATTGAAACTCAAGTTTCCAACATGACAATTTTGTAATACTTCTATCACAAAATTCTATATTTTTACTTTCCGTAGCCGTTTTCGTGATTTAATACCTGTTTCTTTGATGCATGAAATACATTAGACCCATCTGAAACTGCCAAATTAACCCGTTAGACAATCCTGTACCTATAGAAGGAACTTATTGGTGAATTCGACTCCGGGGAGTGGTATACGAGTTCGCAGGGCCTTGAATGAATATACCATATGTTGAGTTGAACATCGTTAAAATCGAGTCATGAAAGCGGACGGCCCCGCGCGACCAGCTGCCCCCATAATCAATTCATATACTAACGAGTTAAACATCCGTGATTTAAATTGTTAACCAGAGCCGTAGAGATTCCGAGGTTCAGGGGTGCAGCAAATGACCCAGAGAAAAAGGGCATTAGCCGTAATAGGTTTCCCCTGATATTTTAAAACTCGTCTGCACGAAGGGGCAAAAGCTGGTCACGGGTTGTAACCATCGACGATTCCCCCCGATCCTCTGAAAATCTTGGCACGTTAAAATTCAGAACTTGAATGCTGGATGTTGAAACGATTTTAGTTCTACAAGATGATTACAAACTTTTAAACCCTTGGAAGATGGTTATGAATTCGCTTCCTATATTCTGTATGTATCACCTCTATTAGTTTTCGTAATGGATTAGGGAACAGCTTCATTATTCCCTGAAAAGTATCTTTAAATTAATGTACAGATTAATGGGTTCCTATACATTAATCCACATTTATTTCGTAGTTTCGAAGGTTTCGATAATATTCGAATGATAATCCTAGGAACTGTTCCAGATACGTAGAGGGCACCCCGAAGCTCGATAGTCTTAACATAGAAACATCTTAAAACAGTTTTTAAAAAATAAACATTTAAGTGGCCACGTCAATAGAAAATGTTTGTTCACATAACAATGATCGCAGATAGAGCAAAAATGCAAACGAAATTTCATGTTTTTCAGCCTGGAAAAAACAGAAACCGTACTTTCATGCTAGAGATTCAAAGTTTCCCGTCCATAATAAATACATGTCTGTCATGCCTACTGTTTGAGGTAATCACTGTTTTATGCAAAGCTGTATCCCAAAATATGATATACAGGGTGTCCCAGGAGTTACGCACAATCCGACTCCTAAAAAAAAATTTATGTTTGATTATGGGCATCCGCGGAATGAATTGATGGAAATCAATTCAGTCATTCAGTCTGTTCAGTAGAGATTTTCCTTAATCTTTAATCAAACATAAATTTTCCAAGTAATGCCGTTGAAATGACATTCTCCTCCCAGAAATAAAAAAAAAAGTTTTAACTATGCGGGGTTTTTTTTTTAAACTCACATGTGCTTGAAACACACATTTTTTTGCATAAAATCTCAATTTTCTCAAAAAAGTTCCCTCTAAAAAATAAAAACTAATTATACCATTGGAAAGCTGAGGCTTTTGCGCATTTTTTAGGCTTGCAGGCTCAAACGTATCATTAAAATCAATGAGCCATTAAAAAAGTGTTTTTTTCAAAATTTGACAAAATTCACTTTTCAGGCTAGCTTTTAACCTTTTAGTTCCCTTTGTAAAATCACTGTTGAAGACTGAGACGATGGGAAATTCAATGATTTTTCCAGCGATATCCTTAGATTTACAAATACTTCGAAAACGCCGGAGTTACGGCCGTTTTAGTGACGTAAGGTAGAAAACACCTCAACCTCAATTTTAACAGAAAACACAATTTTTTCTGCAGTTAAACACAATTTTCTTAACTAGAAATATATTTTAAAAACCAAAAGGACTACACCGTTAGAAAGCTGACATTTCGGCGCACGTTTTACCAGGTCTGCACAGTTGTGTCTCAAGTAATAATGGGGTTGCTGGATGAAAAACAGGCGATTTCAAGATTCTGACAAAACGGCCATTTCGCGTGGCAATCGCAAATCTTCAATGCAACAAAAAAATGTTATCTGACATCAAATAGATAGAAAATTTAACGCTCTTTCTAGCAGTGTCTTTGAATTTGATCTATCTCTAAAATTGAAGGAGTTATGACAGTTTTAGTGACATAATATCGAAAACACGAAAAAAATTTTAAATTGCGAATAACTCGAAAACGAAGTTTCTAAAAAACAATTGCTACAAGGCATTTTTGGTCGGAAATGAGTTGTAGAATACGTAGGAGTCGGATTGTGCATAACTCCTAGGACACCCTGTATAAAATAATTTACATGCATAGTGTAGTATCGCCTCTAAATTACATTTAAACAGTCCTACGAGTAAAGTATTACGAAGTTCGTCGCGATTGGATTTGCAAAAAAACACGAACGAACTAAAACACAACAAATTTTCGAACAATTTTGACAAAAAATGACAAAGTGAATTGGCAATTATGTGTGCGATGTTTGGATGTCGTGTGAATTAGCTCCTCCTGGATTCCATATAAGATGACTACGGAAAAGGTATCAGTAGTTCGTCAGCGTGGAGGAATGGATATCATTGTTTTTGGAACGTTCTCAGAATTGCTGCACTCACAAATCACTTCCAAATTTAATGGTCACGCTGGAGAAACGTTGAAACTCCGCGGCCGACTTGGATTAAATTTTCAGGGGTTCTCCAACCATCATTTTCCGGGGTTCTCGAGTTCACTTTTTTTTCCTAGCATCGTTTTATCGGCGTCAGACCATTAATTTCACAAAACGAAGTAATTTATACAGTGGGGTTCATAACGAATGGCAATTATCTCGGTAATCGTCATCTTTCTTCGTAGAAAAATATTTCATTTTTTCGATCATCTCGTGTTTGCATCAAATTCAGATAGACAGACTTTGGACACCACGCTATGGCTTAATGCGAGGATCTAGGGGCAGACCAAGTATTTTCATAATGAATTCAATTACAAGGTATGAAGTTCAGAGATAATTAGATTAGATAAATTACAACAGATTATGTTTTAAATGCATACATTAGTGGTTTACGTTAATGAGCCATCTAATACAAAAGTATAAGAAACGGTTTTTTGTTCGATTTCGACAGATAAAATTTCCGTATATCGAAAGAGACATTCGGGTTGGTGCATTGTCATCCGCTCTCCCACAAATCGCAGGACTATCTTTAAACTAAAATCTATCTATCTTCTTTAACACACACGATCCGTCTATCTTTAAGCAGTGAACGATAGACAACGTATACGTTCACTCATACTCCTTGTATATATTTGCTGACAAGTGAAGCGCAGATAAGTGCTTGTTATATTGTGGTGTCTTTGATGTTTATCCTACCTGATTATCTAACTGTCACTTTATCATAATGATATATTCATTTTCTCGCACAAAATACAAATGTTCACTTTTGCCGACGATCAAGTTCGAAATGTGTTTCTTACTTCTATTTGACGCCTATTGAAGATATTTTTGCTAGCGACGAGGTCAGGACTGAACGATCAGGGCAAACCCTGAAGAACCGCCTCAATTCAGCCTCCAATAATATTTCTTCTAAGCAAGAGAAGGGCCAAAACATTTGAGGCAATACCGAGCAACCACTCTTGCTGGAATTAAATCACCTGCCGAACTTTAAATTCAGTGAAAATCAACGATTCAAATGGATGCCACGAATGACCCTCATGCCTGAATAACAGAAGCACTAAGCACAGAAGCTCTTCTCAGGAGCGGTACATTCGTATGTTCATCGGCAAAGTCGAGTTAAAACTGAATTCACGATATTATTTATTATCTTTAGAAGAATTCGAACGACTTTCAAAATCGTGGTCCAATTGCGACCAACCGCAGTATCCAAACCCAAATCCATCGCATTCAGACCAACCCAATCCTTTAAGATCCCAATGGCTCCAAAATCAATCAGTCCAAGTGGCAATGGTGACCTCGTTGCCACTCTACCTGAGGGGTTACACCAAATCACGGAATCGTCAATATCCAGCTCCCATGACTAATATCGCGGCACCTGCGATCGAAAGAAAATCATACCCCAAACCGTTTCCAAGGTTTCATGTTTCATTGACTTTTTTTTATGTTGAAATTAGTGGGGGTGACTTTATTATTCAATTCATTATTTACATACCACTCTTTCAGCATATGTTCATTGATAATCAATGGAAGCGATGGGTGTAAATGATGTTAGAGAGGTTAATAACCTTCGTGTGAACAACCTGTCCGGCTCCAAAATCCGCGTTACCGTCTCGAATAAGTCCCGTTTTGCCTACTAATACTCCATAGCTGCTTATTTGAAAGAAAGGAGTATCGTATTAAAATTAAATATTTAGATAGAAAAACATTTTTTATTTAGCACAATGAAAAGGTAAGATAGCAAAAATTCTAGACCCCCATTGTGGACGCCAGCTGTGGACACTTCTTATACAGGGTGTCCCAGGAGTTATGCACAATGCGACTCCTACGTATTGTACAACTCATTTCCAAACAAAAATATCTCTTAGCAATTTTTAGCCAAAGCCCTCGCTTCCAAGTGATTTGCGATTTAAGATTTTTTTCGTCGTTTTCGATCTTATGTCATAAAAACTGTCACAATCCCCCTAAATTTTGAAGATAGCTCAAATTCGATGATACCGTTGGAAAGAGCGTTAAATTTTCTATCTATTTAATGTCAGAAAACACTTTTTTAACTGCCTTGAAGATGTGTGACTGCTGCGCGAAATAAAAGTTTTGTCAAAATCTTGAAATCGCTTGTTCTTAATCTCGCCTAGGAACTCCATTAACGCTTGACGCTGAACTGTGCAAGCCTGGTAAAACGAGCGCCAAAATGTCAGCTTTTCAACGGAGTAGTCGTTTTGGTTTTTAAAAATATTTTTAGTTAGCGAAATGGTGTTTAACTGCAGAAAAACGTATGTTTTCTGACGAAAAAATGTTGGAGGCGGGATATACCTACGTTACTTTTCTCGCTGAATCGAATGGTTACAACGCCACACCTCTCAAATGACGATTTAAGTCAGTTTTGTCGGATGCATAAACCCGTTCGTTTTTCAACAGCGTGTACGGCATTTCTAAGCTATCCGGCCCAAGTCAAGATAATCGAAGAGCCGAGAGACGGTTATTGTTTGTGTTCATTTACGATTGATTGCGATGAGTTGCATTCATCTTTTTTCTGACACTATGGACCCTTATCAAACCAGGCTTCCGTATCATTACCAACTCTTCCCTTTCGTCTCTTTCCTCGCTGTATTTCCTTCAGCGAGGTTTTCCCTATTGCGTGCACTACAGCTATTGAACATAGCTGGTAGTAATAACCAAAACCTTAGTGACAAAAAACAATTAGTAGATAAAAAAACAGATAGTTTACTAGATAGAAAAAGGATCAGTGACATAAACAATATTATATACCAAATTTTTTTCGCCATACTATCCGACGTGTTCGCAAGGGTTGAGTTGTACACAGGAGGAGTGTGACTCCATTGCTGCTACAGAAGCATTACCATTGGCAAAACCGTACACAAAAATCATGTCAACATACTCACTTGTGGTATAGCCACTCAACTTTTTTTTTAATCTTTTATTTCCAACGATTTACAATACAGACAAGCAGTAACAAAGAAAAAGACCAGGTATAAGCAATGAAGTACTTTTACAATTTTCGCCGGAAACTTAAGCCTGAAACTTAAGAACTGCAAGCAACTCATCGCTATCAATCGTAAATGATCACAAACAATAGCCGTCGGCTCGGCTCTTCAATTATCCTGACTTTGGCTGGACAGCTTAGGGATGCCGTAGACGCTGTTCACAAACGAATGTTTTTTATTCAATAAATTAATTTTAATTTTTCATTTTTAAATATTTATTTTTTGGTTTATATGTTTAAAATCTCGTTTAAATTTTAACTTTTTTTATGAACTCGATTTAAACCAAAATATCTTACCATTGTCCTAAAACTGGATAACAAGTTCCAGTCAACAAACATTTTACTAAAACTGAAATTGGTCGAAACAACAAATTATAATTTCATAATGATAATTATCAACATTGCAACTCTCAATGCTACGGCCAAATCAGATTGGGGTTGATAAGACACGGCGCACAAAGCAACCCCTCCTTCAAGACCTGGAGGTCGTGCGGGTTATTGCATATGTTGCCCCTGACCAAGACAAGCCTCCTCCGTAGCTTCCCCAATTTTCAAACGTTAGGTCTTTTTTAGTTATTAAGGATGTCCCAGGGGTTATGCACAATCCGATTCCAACGTGTACTGCAACTCATTTCCGATGAGTTGATTGATGATTTTTGTGTACGGTTTTGCCAATGATAATGCTTCTGAAGCAGCAAGGGAGTCACACTTTTCTTGTGTACAACCATACCCTTTCGAACACGTCGGATCGTATGAGGGAAAAATATTGTATTCTTTATGTCACTGATCCTTTTTTTTTATCTAGTAAACAATCTTTTTTTATCTACTAATCTTTTTTGTCACTAAGGTTTGTAATTTTGGTACTTCAGCTGCTTTTTTGTACTACCAGCTGTATGAGAATATGTGATAGTAATGGGAATAGAGTTGGTAATGATATTGAAGCCTGGTTTGATAAGGGTCCTTAGTGTCAGCAAAAAGATGAACGCAACTCATCGCAATCAATCGTAAATGAACAAAAACAATAGCCGTTTATCGGCTCTTCGATTATCTTGACTTTGGCCGGACAGCTTAGAAATGCCGTAAGTACACGCTGTTCAAAAACGAACGGGTTTTTGCATCCGACAAAAGTACCTTCACTTGAGAGGTCTGGCGTTGTCACCATTCGATTCAGCAAGAAAAGTTACGTGTATCCCGCCTCCAACCTTTTTTCGTCGAGACTTTTGGAAAAACCTCAATTTTAACAGAAAACAGTTAAAGTTTTTCTGCAGTTGAACACCATTTCCATGACTAAAAATCATTTTAAAAACCAAAACGACTACACCTTTGGAAAGCTGACATTTTGGCGCTCGTTTTACCAGGCTTGCACAGTTCTGCGTCAAGCGTTAATGGGGTTTCTAGGCGAGATGAAAAACAGGCGATTTCAAGATTTTGACAAAACTGTTATTTCGCGCAGTACATTTTCAACGCAATAAAAAAAATGTTTTCTGAGATTAAATAGATAGAAAATTTAACGCTCTTACCTACGGTGTCATTGAATTAGAGGTATATCAAAAAATTGATGGAGTCATGACGGTTTTAATGACATAAAATCGAAAACACGAAAAAAAATCTTAAATCGCAAATAACTCGGAGACGAGGCCTGTGGCAAAAAATTGCCACGAAGGATTTTTGTTTGAAAATGAGTTGTAGAACACCCTGTATTTTTACTGACTGTACCTAGGAAGCATTGTGCCCAGTTTAGGTTGGAGGGGTGAATAATATAGAAATTATGAACCTTTGTGTAACATTTTGTCGAGTTTTTATTGCTTAGGGAAGGTTTAATCTAGGATCACAATTCGTCGGCTTGGAAATGAAAAAAGTATTTTCCAATCTCTACTACAGCTCAGATGAAAAAAATGGGGTACCGCTCAGCGTCCGTTAGTGGGTTAAAGTGTGGGATATCTGTAGCTGACTTTGTCATTGAACTGTTATTCCAAACAGTAGGTACATTTGATATCCGAGGGATTAGCTCCCGGGGCCTCTACAGAGAATCTTTAATAACCGCTTGTATTATGAATATGTTCTTAAATCAATTAAAAGCTCTCTATTTTCAATCATATCACTCATTTGTTCAGGCTTGTCAACCTTATTATTTCGTTTAAAATAAAATATTCTCAAATTCATTCTCCCAGGGTTCCCTTCTGTACAAGTTTCCTCTGCGAACAATTATTGAAAGTTTGTATCAGGTTTAGACATTAATTGGGAGGAACATAATCTATAGTGAAAGAAGTGGCTCTTCTACACGGAACAATGGAAAACGTCAAATGTCTGAAGTTACGTTTATTGTGGCTACTTAATACGATAAGGAATAGAAAAAATAAGCTCTTTTCTTCTTCGAAGGTTTGTATATCTGTTTATTGTTTTAGGAACAAGGCGATATTTTATTATCACTTTTTATTGATGATTGGTGTTGGCTTGGTAAATACATTGGGATTGATGTCGTACAACAATTGTTTTGTGTCAGGTTTCGTGGGTGAGACGGAGGGACTGGCACATACTCACTTCAGCTATGTTCACCTACACCAACGACGAGAGGTTTCAAGTGATTCACCAGGAGGGCTCGGACGATTGGACCCTTCAGATCAAATACGTCCAGAAGAGGGATCAAGGTGCTTACGAATGTCAGGTGAGGGTGTCAGCTGTGACCAACGCCTCTAAATACATTTAGAGAGTACCGATCTACTGACGGTGGTAAGCCGTCGCTTACATGTACTTGAATCGCCTTGTTTTCCACGCTCGAAAACCCATGCATTAGCCGGATGAGACAGGCTAGCTTATATCAATATTCATGTTGACGCTCCCTTTTCACAATGATTGACAATGGAGTCAATGGTGAACCAATGTTTAGTAATAGAATAATATACTAAGAAACAAACGATCGACAGAAGTGATTTACTGCTAAAGGAAAATCTCAAATTCTAAGGAAATAAACTGTCTAGTATTCCATGGTAAAAAGATTGTCTTCAATCGTTTAACGACAAGGTAGTGAAGTATTTTCTCATCTAATTCAATCTTTTTCACGATGAATTCAACCTTTTCACATTAAATACAATTTCCCTTTTCAATGCCACCTTCAAATTCAGTTCAACTTTTTTACACTGAATACATCTCATTTCTTTTTCTGTACAGATCTTTGAGCTCTCCTAATTTTGACGAAATGACGAGTCACGATATTATAAAGGATATGAAAATGAATTAGAAGGCACTTTCAGTGTATAAACATGTATTAAAATGTTCAATTTACGAAGCGATGCAGTAAATTATTGTGATTCAAAAAATATAATTGTACACCCAATAAATATACAGTAAGGATTCCAACCAAATACTCAACTAACGTACGATGTAATCGTACTAATATTATAAAGGGATGAAGTTTGTGGTTTTGTGAGATTGTAGGGTTAACCTTCGGATGTAGCAAACCGATTTTGAAAATTATTAGAACAATAAAAAGTCACGAATTATTGAAAATTTGAGATTTTTTTCCGTTTTTTCAACTGTATTTCTTGAAAATGGCTATGATTCCTTCATTCTTTGAGAGTCCGTTAGAACCATGTTGGATACCTTTCTAAAATTTTGGATGATAAATGGAAATTCGGTAAACGGCTGTATATAGATCGGACAAACTGAATTCAGAAACGATATTAAGAATATTTACGAATACACTTTCAAAAAACCGTACAAAACATATACAAAAGGCAGAAACGGAAAAAAACGTAGTAGAGAAACTATAAATTTACGGTGCTTTGTTCTTTTTGGATCCTTACATGATTGATTTTTGGTTTAATATTTCCAATAATAAACTGTTATAGTCTACCAAGAAAAGAACAAGAAGTTCAAACCCCCCCTCCCCCCGCACACCAAAAATCGGATGTCATATTTTACCTTTCATACCCAACAGTTCGGAGAAGATCGAACCAATCTCCAGGAAATCTTTGAGATCCTTAGGTGGAAATCGGATCTCCTAAGATACCCAAAAGGGACCGCACTTTGGGTCATGTGGGATTCAAACCCACTAAAACCTCACCTTCCATTTCCCACGACGGAACTCAGCCTGGAACTGTTTGACACATTACTTCAGGCTGGTTCTAGGGAGGGATTTGTTACTCCTCTCGGTCCGTGTTCTCTCTGCTCTGCCTCTCCCGTTCCTTCACAGCCTTTATTTTCAGGATCTTTTCTGAAAAGGATGCTACGGCGGTCCAGTTCTGTTCACGCTCAAGCATTTTACTTAAGATACATTCTGGTGTCATGTCCTGAGGTGATAGCTCCAGTGTCTGCTGAAGCCAACTTCTGTTGGCAGCCCAGTATTCACATTTAAAGAAAGTATGGAACACATCGTCATCATCCTCTTCCTTGCAATACGGGCATGCTGGGTCATCAACTTTCCCCATCCTATGCAGGTAGGCGTAGAAGAGTCCATGGCCTGAGAGGAACTGCGACCACCCTTCACCTTAGATGATTATCAGATACCTTCGCAGGTCGCAGATGTAGCTGAAATAGTTCAAAATTCAGTCTGATTCAAATCATCAGTGGTTCTCATGTTGGTACCTGTTCCAGTCTACTTTCGGTTAAATGAGTTCAGATTGGATACGCCATGTCCATCCCTGAGTTCATACTCGATAATACAAAGATGTAAGTTGAAAGGTCCCTTTCCCTGTCTAGAAAAATCGGGTAGATTTCGCTGGTTGAACATAGTTCATGACGCGATTAAAAGTTTGAATAGTTAAGGATTCATAAGAAGGTTTCTGTTTCAATTTATACATTGCCTTATAACGAGAATTTCATTAGTTAAAATTACAGAAAATACTAATCCAAGATTTACGAGGTTAATGAAATAATAAATTGAATTTAACAATCGTGCCAGTTGACGGAACGCTTCAAAATGGAATTTTCTGATCAATAAAACGACAATAATAATATAATATCCTTGACAATCTCGATTTCGACTAATAAATTTATTAATTGCCTATCTAACTAAGACAGGTAAAAACGCCTGGCGATTCGGCATTGGAAGAATCTTGATAGCTTGTGTCAGGTTCTATTTACTAAGATGCAATTTTAATATCTTGATGATATTATTTTCTAGATCATATTATGTATTTTATTTTAGCGGGGAATGCTAGAGGGGTCCTTAACACCTTACGTAGGTACCATCATTTGATTAGGGTCATTAACTGCAATCTTGTATGAAACCCAGTATACCATTATTGGTTTATTATTAGTTGAACTATCCACCAAGAACACAAACTATATATCAGGACTGTGAAATTTTAAGACCTAAATGGTAAAACTACTTATTTCATTTTATTATTTTTCCAAAAAAGAATTTAAGTAGCGTCTTAACTAGAATGGTAAGACTTAACATGATATTGAAGGGAAAAAGTCGAGCCTGGGGATAGAGGGGGTAGGGGGGTGAGAGAATCACACCACTACTACTCGAGTACCTATGAAATGCCATGTCAGACTCACATTTTACGAGTTATTAGAGCAAAACATGAAATGTTCAATTTGTGAGTTCAATTTTGGACAAATTAGTCGATAAATACGAGACAAGACGTTAGTAGTTTCTCGTTCACAGTTGAATTAACGGGCACGTGCCTGATTATGTAATTACTCCAATACACGTTTCAATTTATGGTGAAACAAAACGCAAACTAAATTGATAAAATATTAATAGATGATAATGAATCACTAGTAGAAATAAATTATGAGATCATTGGGTTGAGATAGATTGTTAAAAAGCTCATCGTAGTGTGTTAGTATCCCTGGAAAATTCTCGAAGAAGTGGAAAATATATCAAACGGATTGCCATGGTCGGATAGTACATTAAAAGACTAAAGGTGATGCCGCATAGTCCTGTTCCTCAGATGTTCGGTGCAAATACGTTTCATAAAATTCCTCCTGCAAGGCTCCCTCACTGGACAAGAGTTGCAAGGACGTGTCATGTACGACACAGTACCATGATTATTCCCTTAGCGTAATTTTCGGACGTATTAAAGGAACAAAACAGTAGAGACGATTTCCCTGAACCACTTGAAGTCTCATTGGTCTCCTGAATCATCATAATTAGTTCAAACAGAACAACTATTACAAAATTTATCTGTTACAATTCACTATGTGCATCACACAATGAGGTTCAGGGACACAACTTTTACACAAGCATCACATCAGCTCCTTGTCATCATTCATCAATAGGACTTTTGACAATTAACAAGATCAGAGAAAATATCGAGGAATGTATCAAGCTAACAAATGTACATCCCTAACCATTTACCAACTTGGATTTCACATCAAAATCAGGTACATAAATCTCTCTTAGACTAAATTGTATAACTAATACAATTTTTGAAATATTATTCAACTTTGAAATAAATTCTTGAAAAAAAAAACATGAAAAAACTTTCAGTGAAATTACAAGTAATAAAATAAAGTCATCGTACACTGCAGGAATCATCAACGCCATCCAAATCTTCTTCTCGTTGATTCTGGCGTTCCAATTCATGCAAAATTACCACGTCAATGATAAATCTCGATAAGTTGGTCATTATGCAGCAAACCAGCACATGAAGGAAGCAGGATACTGAAAGAAAAGTTTGAGTTACCATGAGCGTAGTCTCCACAAATAATATAACATGTGCCACAAGGCGGTGGCGATAACGACACAGGCATCCTTTGCGGACAAAGAAGACTGAACGTGAACTTACTTCGCCATCAGCTGCAGTACGACTGGCTGGTACGTTAATTTGTCCCTCAGCCCACCCCTGAAGTGATGCGCGCATGCGCGTCTCCACATTAATTTCAAATATGACCACTAAAAATTGCTACTGGTTTAATCATTAACCCTCCGTAGGTAAGGTTATCAAAAAGGCGTTTTCAGGTAAATATCGTGAAAATTACGACTCGTCCACATTTTGCTCAGAAAAATAACTCATTAATTTTCTTCTTAGATAAAATCACTTTTAATTCAGAGCTGACTAGTTACTGAATTATTCGAAACATAAAAAACATCACTATAAAACAATGGTTAATAATAATGGTTATGGCTGTCTTAATTGCAGCATTGATAAAGCATTTTTTTCTTGAAATTTTTAGTTCGTGGTTGAGAGTTAATCATTTTGGGTCTTTAGAAACTAAGTGCAAGATAAATAAGTAGAATCCCACAACAATTCGAGGCAGGACGAGCAGAGCAATGCTTGATGTTCAAGGGTCTTGAAGAGCAGAAGAAGGGTGCCTCACAGTGAACACAGAAATCCTCTGTCATTCCTCTTCTTCTTTTTTTTTTTTTAATGGGCAAGTGGCGCAGATTGTTCTTTTTTTCATTCCAGAGTTCATCAGGATTGGTTGATTCAGAAGAGAACAGTTAAGATCGATTTCCTTGATGAGATTCATCATCATCGTCAGTGTCATGTTGGGTCTCACATTCCACATTTTCTTCTACCTCAGAGAGATCACTGTCCACTGCGCTTTGTTCATTCTCGTTTTCTTCCATCTCTCGAAATCCTCCCTCAAGCGTTGTCGCACTCGGAACAAATTGAAATCGGATCGTCCGGGGAATGTTCACAATTAGATTTTCACTTCATTTTGGTTTATTACGACAGTTACCATTCGAAAGACGAATAAGCGAAAGGGTTGGGTTAGGTAAAGTTAGTAAATATCGCGACCGATACACTCTTTTGGGGAGTTCTAGGCACTTTGCCACCTTGGAAACGACAGACTATTAGCACGTGAAAGAGTTAAGAAGGTAACAGGACGATCGCTCCACCACTATCAATATTTCCGTGAATTATAGCAAATCGTTTCTGGGGCCGTCGTGATTTTTACGATACTTACCTACTGAGGGTTAAAGTAACACACATTTACACAAGGAGAAACGTATAGTCAGTAACAATATTCATCAACAATAACGAAAAATGAAAAATAAACTTAAAATATGATTATTTCGATCAATGTACAGATTGACAGAATAATTATCTATGCAAGAAACATTGAGTGATGAAGCTTTGGATAGAATTCGCAGTAAATTACTCAATCATCCCAGTTAACTTGCACTTGTCATACCTTTATCTGGTCAAAGGGCGGAAAATGGCAACTTTGAGAATGGCTCTTGAGCTGCACCTTCAAGATCTGAGAACTTCTCCATTTGATCGAGGAAAGATCCATCCAAAGACCATCCAACCATCAGATGAGTATCCTCCTGAGACGCCGACCAAGACAGACGTCGAAAATGGGATTTGTGGGAAATGAAGTTGAAACTGAAGCTAAAGGATCCTCCTCGATCCGTCCCATTACCAACTTGCTGATTTACCGGAGGTTTTCAGAAATGAGAGAGAACTCCGCTCTGATGGAAGGCCGCCCGAAGAAAAAATACCATTTTCTCGGCCTCCAATATCGATTTGTTTTCTCCCTTTTGGATTATTCCTAGCAGTTTCCTCTCGGATATGATTAGGGATCGGACGCCACAGAAATCAAGAAGTATTTTGCCAGCACGGCGCCCCTCTCTGCCTCATAAACCCGGTTATTTGTTAAGAGGCAAAAGCGACTGGAGAGGGGTAAAACTTTTAAAAACGTTGCTTTTCTCCGGATGCTGGAGAACTTTCCACGAGCCATCAATTTGTGGGAGGTAGAGAACCTGGATTTCAGCCCCCACCCCATTTCCGTGGAGGTTAGTGGTGAATAACGGTCGGGAATAGAGTCGAGGGGATGAGGAGCGGAGGTTGAGTGGTCTTTAAAATTTCGTGATGAGTACCTTTTTTTGGCAGTAAGCGGGGTTTTAACACCATTGTCAGATAAAAACTTCACTTCGAACGGAACGAATTGCTACAAATTCAAAAAATTGGTTTCATACAACCTCATTTTTTAAATTGTAGGGTTTCGTACTAATTACCACTTTATCTTTTCTTAACCCTGAAAACTATCTTAACCCTGAAGTTGAATCGCTCCCTGTAGTATGATTAATGAAATCGTTCGGTGGGATTTTCACACCTCCCATTAAAGCTTCAGTGATCATGTTTACCATTTTACCGATCTATCAAGTTAAATAATCAAATAGTCAAATAATCCAAAAGGGAGAAAACAAATCGATATTGGAGGCCGAGAAAATGGTATTTTTTCTTCGGGCGGCCTTCCATCAGAGCGGAGTTCGTGTGTCACACTTGGGTATTTTGTATAATATATGCAACCCCAAGATTTTGCCAAAATGCTAATATCATCAGCATTTTGGCAAAATCTTGGGGTTGCATATCTTAGAGTGCTCAGTAAGCAGGTTGATGCCGATCAAAAAATCGGTGAATAAGTCAATTACATGAAGTTTTGCGTAGAACAGAAATTTCAATCGAAATATAGGAGTAACCTTTACCAATAGTAATGAATACCGTTACCGAATACCGAATTGGAAAAACGAAGTTAGTGTGCCCTGACTCAACTTGCGATAGTCAAAATAAATTAATAGCTTCTTCAAATGCAGGATAAAACAAAATGAAAACAGGTATTTTTGCGTTATTTCTCCAGAATCCCTTACACTGAAGAAATTAAAATAGACGTCAATTCATTAAGAACCTTCATGTAAACTGATATCTTTTATACCTTTCCTTGAAATATGAATGGAAAATTAGTTTTCCAAAATATAATGCGATATTTAAAAATTGGGTCAGACAGCAAGACATTGTTCCACTGATTTGTGCTCAAATTTTGGCAGAATGTGATTATAAATTCATTTTGTTTCAATTGTAGAGTAGCGCATTAAAAATAATCTAATTTCATGAGGCATTCGAAGTCAACATTTTGTGTTCGCTATTGATTGATAAGACGTATGTTCAGCAGTTGGAAATTTGCACATGATGCTGCATGATTGGAACATTCAATGTTCATAAATCTGAACTTATCTTTAAGTCCCAGACTACCATATAGAGCAAGACATATTCATCTGAAATTAAACGATATTCGAGTTGACAAACGATGCGGGTATTCAAGACCCAACTAGATTAACCTGTAACGTCATCGTTTCAACCCTTCCGTCGGGCATACGGTCATTAAATAAACTATTTAGTTTAAAAACTCGTTTCTATCGTCATTGCGACAACTGCAGGATCCTTCAACAACCACATCTACAGTTCTTGAAGAGAAAATTGGACTTGGGGAAAGTTTCTCCCGTTTTCTCCCCCCCTGGCCCTTTCCTTCGGTAAATTATTTTCTCCCAAAATATAACTTGTGGGAAGTTGTAAGTCGAGACAAGTTATGGGGTTCCTTTTCGACCCTTCACTCAGGACACCGTGGGCCTAAACACATTTGCCGGCTCTGAATTGCTTGGGACGGCGCCGGCGCCGTTTTCTCCTGTCAGCCTGATATACGACAGCCAATTCCAGTTACGGGGCTGCCGGCGAAAACTCTCAATTTCCACATAACCTCAATAGTCCCGGAGAAAAATCCCGTTGTTCTTCTCTTTTAACCGTGGTACGGTGTGTTTTATGACCCCTTACATATTTTGAAAGCATAAATGATGACCGAAGTCAGTACCCACTCCCAGGTATCAGGGAAACATGGGACCGAAGTTCTGGACCAATTTCATTTGCGAGCTACCTACGATTTAATTTTATTCGTGGTAAAACGAACTTTTCATTTAATATTTTTAATAAAAATGTACCAAATTAAGGCTCAACTAGTTTAGGCTGAGAATTGAAATTCAGCAGAAATAGAGCACACCACACAATGAAAATCTACTTACCTTTTGATTAAGCGAATTTATAGGAAAGTTCCCCCCTGGAGCTCAAGATTTTGAAATTGATCACCAATGATTTTCATCTGCCTCTCTCTAAGCAACGAATTCGTGAACGGCGTACTGGGCTATTCAAAAAGTTTTAATGAACTAGAACTTAGGATCCTCTGCTAAACCTAAATGCATTCATTGTAATTACTAATCATGGAGAACTTAAAAACGTTATGGGCCGTCAATTAGTATTGTCTAGGAAATGTCGACTGAAGCAGTTATTAGGCTATTACTAAATGAACGGAACAATTGCAATTGTTCAAGTTTGGAGACTTACGAAAGTCTTCTTGGATACACTTGGGATATTTAGTTAAAGGTTACCCTGTTGGAACTTTTAATATTGATTTCCACGGCTTGGGAACTTTTAGTACCCATTTAACAGATTATGTGCCGGTGATACATTTAAGGTGATGGAATGGGTTAGTTGCCCCTTCCATCGAGGTGGATGCGGTAATAATGCTCCACCACGCTCAGAGGATAGTCCAGACGCCTGAAAACGTCTGATTCATCTCCCAAGAGGACGGATTCTAGAATCGGGAAGGGCCAACTAACTATATCCATCACACTCCCAGGGCTCTGAAAAAACCGGAGGGGGGGGGGGGGGGCTCGCAATAAATATGGCTGGGGTATGATATGATGATTATTACAGGGGTTATAGTTAACATCATTGAGCAAGTAATTAGAGGCGTCAGGAGAGTTGATATTAAAAGGCCCAAGGGTCGTAACCACGCTCAAGCTAACAAGTAAGGTGATGGAACGGTTTAGTTGCCCCTTCCATTGAGTTAGATGCGGAAATAATGCTCCGCCACGCTCAGAGGATGACCCAGACGCTTGAAAACGTCTGATCCGTTCATGAATCCATGGGCTGCTGTAAATGCGGCTCATCAAGTTCTGCAGGTCCCATGTTGTTCCTGAGATGTACACAGTTGTCTAGGAACCGGAGCGCGAGCTCTAATTCCGTTTTCAGCTGTGACACGTGTTTTCAAATATGGGCAACCTTGTAGATGTGAACGCTTTAAAGTTTTACTGGCGTAAGTACCACTAACGTCATTTTTAGTGCATAATCAGGATCCAATCCAATTTTCATGTGTGTGTTGGTGTGTCGTGAGCGATGGAACATCACCTTGAATTTTTTTTTTTTTCAATATCAGTGCCTTAAGCAATCAAATCAACCGCGAGTGCCGTACGGCATCACCGTGATTCATGTGGTACCTACTAGTTTTTTCCAGACCCGGTCTCACAGTACAGGAAGCTATTAAGCTACTTTGTGACAATGACTCTCCCGAATTGCAGCCTGAAACGGTGTTTATGGAACCAGTTCCAGCAGTACATTTAACCATTTTTCAGAGTTTTATGGTTAAAATTTGACGAAAAGAGTTAAGGGACATAGTGTGTTGATTGCCGTCCTTGAAGATTTAAAAAAATACAGAAACATTGGCTTGAATGTTTAAGAAACGAGCAAGAAATAGAAAATATTGAGATCCTAAATTGATAAATGACAACGAAAACAGGAATCGCTTTCTTAAGTAGGTATTCTCTCGGTTAAGACGAGAACTGTCACAAGATACAGGCGATAATTACAATACAACTAATAATAAGGGTTTTTATTATTCATGATATTTCACGACGAAAATGAATTGAAAAACGCCGACAATTATTAATCTGTTCGTTCTGTATTAAATAGCTCTTCGTCTTCGATTACTTGATTATAGGTAATAATTAGAATTGTCGAACGGAACTCACGGTACATCATCTGAGTGTGACTACGAAGCCGTATCGATGCACCCGCGGGAAGAAAAACATTGAACTGAAATAAAACTTCTTCTTAAGTCCGTGTTTAGGTGGCTGAAACGTTCCGTTGGTTAAAAGGGTTTGGATCTCTGACCACAAATAAGAACTTTACTTTCTCAGATTATGATAGATTCTGAAAATATTAGATTTGCGAGAAAAAAAAATGTAGTTTTATATTATTTGAAACGATTCCTGATTAATAGGTCGTTTAACTTTCCGTCAGGCGCGCCCTAAAATGTTACACGGGCAGGCGCAAGTATCTCTCTGATACTCTTTAGTATTTCTCAGCTTAAGAATAAAATACCAATAAAAAACACAATGACAAAATATATTTGGAAAATTTTCACTTTTTGGAACAAGTAATTATCACATTCGGGGTCTTAAAGTCATGAAAATTTGGTTCTTACTAGGGAATTATCACATTCTTAACCTATTTGTTAACTGAAGACTAAGTTGATTGCATGTATAAAGGCAAAATTAGATGGAGACTAGCCTTCTTGAGCATCACAAGTATTTTGAAAAAATATCAGGAAAAAAAAAGTAGAAATTAGTACCGATGAATGAAAAATGTTACATTAACGGGCGGCAGGTATCTAAGGGATACTCGTAGCCACCTGGAAAAAACACAAAAGTCCGAATGGAGGCAACAGTACGACTGACGATAGTACCGACGGACGTCAGAAAGCTAGAGGAGAGGAGGGCCTACTCAGAAACCCCATACACCTTTTTTTATCTGTACAAGGCATGCCTCAATTTAAACCAGGCTCACTTGTGTGGTACACAGATGGGTCCGTGATGAATGGGGCGGCCGGTCTGGGGATTAAAGGCCCCAATTTCAAACTGGCCAAGCCTCTAGGTTCGACCGCAACCATATATCAAGCGGAAACCGATGCTATAGAAATATGTGCACAAGAGATTGCCAGGAAACGACTCAAAGGTGCAACGATATGTATACTATCTGACAGTCAAGCACTATTTCTACCTTCTCGGTAACTTCAAAGCTGACTTGGAGTTTCCTAAACTCTCTCAAGGCTGCGGCCCGGGACAACAAACTGATGCTACTATGGGTGCCGGGTCATGAGGGAATAGAGGGCAACGAGGAAGCTGATCGCCTTGCTAAAAAGGGATCAGAGTCCAATCCAATTGGACCTGAACCCCAACTAGGGGTTACCAAGAGTTATATAACTCAACAGGTTCAGAAATGGGAGGACAAAACACGCACAGAATGTTGGCACAATACTCCTAAGCAGAGGCAGGCCAAGCGGTTCCTCTCTATTTCAAGGAAACGTGCAAAAGCCTCTATCATTGAGTGGGTCCATCGTAAACTAGTGGGTCTTCTGACTGGCCACTGCCCCCTAAGGTACCACCTAAACAAAGTGGGTAAGGCCAGGACAATAGAACGCCGGCTCTGCTGCGAAGAGGCGGAAACAGCAGAACACATCTTCTGTAATTGTCCTGCTGTTGCATCAACTAGATTCCGGCATTTCGGGAAGGGTGCCCTAACACCCTCTGATATTGCCTTGGAAACGCCTCAAAACCTCCTACACTTTGTGAACGAAGAGGTTATTAATAAGGTTGAGAATTAAAACGGGGACAGAATCACAATAGATCCTAGCGGTCACAGTGATCAGGGGCTCCTCCCATCCCTTATTAGGAAAAAAAAAAAAAAAATCTGTACACGGTTCTGCCTGTATCTCACAGATACTCGCGCCCGGCGGAAGGTTAATGAGTTTCTTGATCTCTTTTACAAGCATACTTGTTATAAAAGTGTTTAAGTATGTGGCTTCATATTTTAGGCTTTGTGAAACTATTCGGTATGTATTGACATGTATTCTGGGCGATTTTAGATAATGTACCGTAGATCACGCCTAATAATAGATCGTTCAACGACTACAAATCTTCTTGAGTTTCAGGACTATGTGATGGACGGTTTTCGGGAGGGACTACAGACTGACGTGGTGGCAACAGATTTTGCAAAGGCTTTTGATACACTGTCACACCTCCACTTCCTGTCTCTGTTGGAGTCCTTGGGCGTCTATGGACCATTCTTCGAATGGATGCGCACCTACCTCATTGGGCGAAAACTTGTTCGGGTGAAAGTTGCACTTTCGTCGCCATCTGCTGCGACCTCCGGAATCCCTTGGGGAAGCCACTTGGGTCCATTATGTTTTGTCATAATGATAAATAGCGTGGTGGATTACCTGGGGAAGGATGGTGTCCATATCTCACTCTTTGCCAACACAAAACTTGAACCGTTCGTATTATTTGGCTTAAGGTAGGAAGAAATGGAATCTACAAAAAAACATTGATTATTATACCAAATTAACAGAAATAACACCAGAATTCCATTAAAAAAGTATGGTATGTTCATATAAAAAAGTTTCGTTACTAACAAGGTGGGGTGCTGGCGCTCCCCAGCTAGGGTTTTTTTTAGAGAATGGAGTGAAATGGATGAAAACGAGGGCCCATCAGCGTTTAGATGACAACTGAAGAGGAGACTACAGGTGACCTGGGGCCCCTCCATTGCCGTAACCCCCATCCGTTCAAAACGCAGCAAATTCTTTCACTGGGGTTTATTATTCAATTGGCTTGCGTTCATGATTTGAATTTCTACTAAGCTTTGGAGTGTGCGTGTTTCACAGGTGATAGAGCGATTATTGAATTTCAGGAGGCACACAAATATGATCAACTTAACAATCCAAATAGGTTTTTTTGGTTGAGAACAGATTTACGTGCTCTATGCATACCTCCTGAAATTCAATAATCGCTCTATCACCTGTGAAACACTCCAAAGCTTAGTATAAATTCAAATCATGAACGCAAGCCAATTGAATAATAAACCCCAGTGTAAGAATTTGCAGCGTTGTTTATTGCAGATTCGGATTCTACACCCTTTGAAACGTAAACCATGACATTTTCAGGGGGTTAGACTTTTTTTCCAGAGCGGTTACAATGGTTTATTATTGAATAATAAACCAAAATTGGTCGCTGTGGGGTGTCTAGACACTCCACCTTGTGGTGTGAGGGTTAAAATTGAGTTTATTATAACTTTTTTAAAACTAATTTACGGAGAAGAGAAGGTGATGATCGGTGTTTGGTTTTGGGTTTGATTTTGTGCTTTGTATGTTTAATGATATACAGCACATTGCTCCATTTTCGATACTTGCCGCTTTTGTTGGGTACAGAAGGACTCGCAAATTAGTTCGTGTTTAGGGATGTGTGCAATTGGTGAAGTCATCCTATCACACAGTATCCGCAAAACACGGTACTGTATTGCGAAATGGTTACGGAAAAGTTAACATTTTCTTAGTTGGCCCACAGCTGGGGAATTGAGAATTGAGCTCATTTGGATTAACTAGCATCCATCTACAATATGCGGATTCACCGAGTTTAAGTAATGTCCCATCGACTTGACAGGCTATACAAAACCGAAATAATAAATCGCTTTATATTAAATTAAGGCATATTTTCAACTGTCGAGATCGAATAAATCACAATGTTCAGTCCTGTTTTGTTGTATCTATTGTACGTAGCCGTGGGTTGCCATCCTTCCCTTTACTTAATGCCATTAAACTTATCGGATCACAATTGATGGTAAATCCCATTGTGATCACGACTGCGTGGTAAAGAGAGAAAGAAGATTTCTTATCAAACGCTGAATCAGACTTCGCCCTATCAGATTCTTGCGACTCTCAATGATTTCCAGCCCAATCCATTACAGTCTGTGGAATGAAAAATGTGCTCCAGCCATCAGCTCCATCAGATAAACCCTGTTCACACCAGACGCTTGCGGAGTTAGGGTGGAATTAACAATTCCTTTTTCCGCTTGACCCCATTACAAGATGAGATGGCTCGAGGAAAAGTTGGTGAAATCGAGGAAAAGGGCTCCACTTACAGAGGCGTTTAGTTTTAATTGGCCCGGCTTTGCTAACTATTTCCAATTACGTTTTCCGTTTACCACTGGAAATAAGTTAGAGTTCTCTAGATTTGTATGGGTTATGCTTCAAAGGGGTTAATAACAGATTAAGATTTTAGCTCCACAAATAGCGTCACTAATGCTTCACTTTATACACCATCAATTATCTTATCAATTATTACCATCAATTATAATTGTTAGTTCTCTTTGGTAATACAATAAGTGACGGTAGGCATTAGGGTCTTTCCTGAGAATGACATCAAAATGTGATCCCTTGCCTTGCTAGTCGTTTTAAAATTTAAATATTTTCGTTCAACACTTGAAATAAATTTTCTCTTCCGACCCGTGCACATGCCACATCTAATCGACCATGGGAAAATCATGGATAAGTTTGGAAACCTATAATGATTGGACTTGGGATTATATTTATGGTCATGGCGAATGCAATAAGGATCGGAAATTGGAGTCGTTAAAACTCAAACGGCACGTCGGTTGGGATCACCGGGGTCCTTGGAATGAGAATTTTTTGACCTTCGAATTTTCCTTTGAATATCGTCGAGTGAATCACACAATTCATCAATTTCTTCATCAATCTTCATCATTCCGTTGCATAGTAAATTTATATTAGGTTTATATTTCGAAGCATGATTACTATGGATTACTTTAAAAAGTACTCGTAAATTAAGCGGTTGTAAGTTTGGCACGTCCAAGGTGTTTAAAAATTCAATTGGATTGGATGGCTTTCAATTGCGTTTTGTTAATCCATGTCAGTTGCGTTTTGTTATATTACGTTATTTCTCATGTCAGATGGGAACGTGATAAAAAGTACCCTATGTCCCAACCAATTTTCACCCGAATCAGTTTTAAATAGTGTACTAACACGACTCTCTTATGTATCAATAAATTATTCGAAAGAATAATTTTGTCCGTAACATTGATCGTCAACAACTTTTGAGTGTACAAGGCGCATAAATTTTAAAACAATTCAACATGAATAGAGCTTGAGTTGTAGACTTTCGAAAATTTTGTACTGCGATTGTGTTGCGTACTTGAATATGTTGCGTATTTATCACTTATATAGGTATGTAAAATTAATGTGGTGGAAAGGAAGGGGTGGCTTCAGCCATTTCGAACTGATGCCATGCTGAAATTCTAAATCGATTTTAGTGGCTATGTTTTAGTTCAATTAAGCGTTTTATTCAACTTCGTAAGATAAATCAGAAGATCAAATTTAATCTTGCATTTTTAAGGATTTATACAGAAATTTTCAATTAGATGTCGTGATGGGGGGAGGGGGGTTTTATTCAAGAGATCCTCGTAACTACTAAAATACCCACCCTATTTTCTTGCTTTTTTGTTCGATTGAAAATTTCGTTTAGCTTTCAAAAAACGCTGCAAATTCTTTCACTGGGGTTTATTATTCAATTTCATTCATTTGGCTTGCATTCATAATTTGAATTTCTACTAAGCTTTGGAGTGTTTCATTTCAGTGTTTCATATTTCAGGAGATATGCATAGAGGACTTTAATCGGTTCTCAACCAAAATACCCATTTGGATTGATCAGTTGATCATATTTTTGTGCCTCCTGAAATTCAATAATCGCTCTATCACCTGTGAAACACGCACACTCCAAAGCTTAGTAGAAATTCAGATTATGAATGCAAGCCAAATGAATGAAATTGAATAAACCCCAGTGAAGGAATTTGCAGCGTTTTTATCAAAAGATTGTTGTGCCAGATCAGGTGTGCAAATCCATCGATGTAAAAACCGGAGATAGGGACGCCCCTGTAATGCATTATTCTTGGCTTCTCTGGCATTCAACGAGTAGGGCTTGTTCCAAGACCTAGACTACAATTCCGTATTTCTTTATATTGCAGGTGGCCACTGGGAGGGGAACTCTATCCCACTTCTTCAATTTGGTCGTCGTCGTACCAACCGCCTACATTTTAGGTACAGGCGAGTACCACATAGGGCAGGGCAGCACCATCAGTCTCGTCTGCATCATTGAAAACGTGAGTACCTTGTTTATAATAACGATAAATGTATATTTACAGAGAGGCTTACTTCTGGTAGAGAAGTCACCTTCAAGTCCGTTCCATCCGCTCAAATTAAGAAGAATTTTTTAACAAAATCTGTTGGCTAGCACCACGAAAATCCTGTAATCCATCCTCGTACTTTTCTCTACCATTCTATCATCAAAATTATACCAGAATTACGAGCGTTCGTACAAACGGTCGTACATAGTGACTGGAACATTTTGACACATGGAGGAATTATGTGTGAAAATTCCTTTCAAGAGGAATGCCGTATAATTAATTTTTATACCTGTGTTGTATGAGGCCAGATTTGATATTTAGAAGCTAAATAAGGAATTAGGAAGTTTTATATTGACAGAAAAAAATATGATGATGCAAATATGAACGGTTGATTTTCATTTTCAGAAGAAAACATTTTGGTCAAGAAATAAAATTTGGATTGTCGAGCGAAAAAATACAACTGAAACTTTGTATTGCGCGATGTTGAACAATGAAACTCGCTCCAATCCAATTCTTGGATAGATCAAACGTTATTTATTATTTTATCATAAACTCAATAGTCGACGAACTTCCAGTGCTGATAGATGGCTAAGTTTGTAGAAAATATTACTCATTTTCTTCAACACAGCTAACCAGGGAAGTATGTTGCTCTCGATCCCTGGGGAAATAGGATTCGGACTGCATCAACGCGTAAAATAGTTCGTTCGAGCGTGACTGATTGGACCTTTTTATCAAACTGAAATCTCAAATGACTGAAATGATTGATGAGGAAGGTTTGCAAACAAGCTGGCAGGAGAGTCGCGATCGGTGTCGGGTGATGGAGCTCGTCCCCGAATGATGTTCAACGCTTGGCAGCAACAACCGGTTCCATCGGACGTTCGCTCAGGTGATGTCTTTGACGAGAGATGACGTACAGGTCGAGTTTTCGAAATGATAGGTGTTCGAACGGGGCTACGCTTAATGAGAATGAATTTTTTTTAGCGACTCCATCTTGTATCGGGCTGGTTGTTGGAATATAATTTTAGTAGCTACGACTCCTTAACCGAAATCAGTCAAATTCTCATAGATTGTTGATGATAGTACTATACAGCAAGATGCCTAAATGCTTATCGTGTATACTCTTGCAACAGAACAGTAAAATTTCTCGCTAGGAAAGGTGTATGGGGTTAATACGATTTAGGAGCTGACATGGGAATGCGCTACAGTCCAAACATAAAATATCACGAGTGAAGAATAAACGCTGGAAATTATTACAAAACTTGTTTATTATTTGTGTAATAGATAACTTTCCAACCGGCTACCAGAAATGTATTGAACTTCTACGGGTAATGTTTCCTAAATACACTCCGAGTACCTGACACACATGATATTTGACGAGATAAAATAAACGTGTTCTGTGGTACATTATTGAAACTTGACGCTTCCTTCAACTACGTAATTCTGTTCTTTCAACTATGTAATTGTATTCTAGATAACATAACAAGACCTCATTTATATCTCACAAAGGTAGATCGGTTAGAGAACATAAGGGTCAGCCGCCACTTTACGTTAGGAGCTTCGTAGTTGTTCCCTGTTTACGTGATCACTTGGCTCGAAGTGGTAGAACCATCAATTCGTGAAAAAAATCGTCTTCCATCTCGGAATACATGTGGCCACCTCGAAAACACTGATCAACTCCACAATTTCCTCGAAGTCGGTAAATCTTGTGGTATTCATGCCATTTTCGCACTGTTTAGATGTTTTCTTAAAGCAATAGAGTAATGAACCAACAAAACAGTTGAAACCCAATTTCACTTCAAAAAACCGGTAGAACTGAGTTTGAATAGACAGTCCACTGTGTTTCAAGAAACACCTGCCAAAAATTATATTCACCGATTAAACAGTTGTATTGAAGCAGCGTTTAGTGGGGCTTAAGCTAGTCTTGTTTCCCTGGCCCTAGATTAGTACCCTATGGTCCTGAGGAGGGTTCCTTTTTCGCGCATCACTTTTTGGAAGCCAAAGAAATGGAAAATATTCTAATACAACTCTCATGCTGCATTAATTATAATCACTCTGTAATGACTTTAATCCTGTCGGGGTATTGGTACGAAAATACGAACATCAAATAATTTATTCGTTCGCAATTAGTCAAGAAAATTCATATCAGGTTTTTAAAATGAATCTGTGATCCTCACAAAAGTGAAACTAGAGCCAATTCGGTTCATTAAGCGTATTTTACTGTATTTAAACAAGTAATGATGTGTTGCTTGGCTTCAGAGAAATTAGTTGAGTAGTAAAACATTTTGAAAAAATTGAAATTATTTTGTAGCAATTATAATCTGCAGAGAATCCATTGATTCATATTGTTGGTGTTGGATGAAAATTCATTATTTTCCAACTAAAAGTTTGCTCTCCCTAGTTCCGCGTGAACAGTTTCTCCTGTATCCATTTAATTGTTAGCGTCCCAATTTGAAGCGGTCGACTGAACGAAATGAAATCACCTGTTCGCTCGTTCCAATCATTAGCAGCAGTGGCTCTCACCTTCCTGCCGAACAATGAGCGGGGTGTACCAACCGTACTCCCGGTATTTAATAACCAATTACCAATCCCTTGTTTGGGGAAGATAAGAGGCACAACAATAATTGTGACATTCGGTGGCCATCAATTAGGTAATTGGGTTTTAGAGGTGGTCAAGTAGCTTCGTAAAGGCGGAAGATCGTTTTGCGTGATCTGTGAATACCGTGAAGGAAAGGCGTTTCTTTTCAACACCATTACCTTTCATCACTCTGAGTGAAAATTATATTACGAAACTGCGATTTCACTCTCGTAGAAAATAGGTATTTCTGAGACGTGCTATTAATTCAAAAATTAATTGATTCATCAAACGGAAAACTACAATTTGCTTTTTCATTCTATTTTCCAGTGAAAAGACTTGCATAATTGAGTTCAAGATAGATTTTACCTCAGTTATTTCTCAATATTGTATTAAAGGTTGGAGGAGCATTGGTCTTATGCCCCAACCACGGGTTCACCAGTGGTTCAGAACCCTGACTTAGAGCCAAAAAAATCCTTGTCGTATGTAGGAAATTCAATCGATGGCGAATCCATTCGTATGCTCAATTGAAGCTCTATGGAATTACTTAATAACGAAGACGATTTATTGCCAGGATATAGATCGTACATGTACAAAGGGAAGGGGAACAGAGTTTCCCAGCTCGTAAAGCTTATTTTATTGGACGAAAAATTCAAACCAACGTTATTCCTCTTGTTCTCTAGAACCCGAATAAAAAACCCTACAAATGATCAAACAGCGATTTCTTATTTCTGTATTAGAATAACCCTTCAATGTAAACCAGTGGTACGTGTATGTTTTCTTTAACTCGAGATACAGATCTTGCCACTCTATATACCATAAAAGTACCTATTTAGATTTCAGCAAGTTAGATCGATTAGGTACAACATTAGCCACAAGGTGTTTCAGCTGATCATTGATCTCGATGCCTTACAGTTGGCTTCTAAAAGCTCAAACACAGTTGCATGACATAGCCTTAAACATAACTTCGTGAACAGTAACCGTTACTACTATCGTTTGTCAAAAGAAAAGTTAATTCCAATACTTGTAGTGTGGCAGGTTTCTTCTTCTGACCAATTTTCATCACGGGTTTCCTGAACGTTATTTCGATATTTCCAGACGGCTGGCGTCAATACTGTTTCCTTATCAGTTGGCTGGATAAGTGATAATCGTAGATCGAAAAACAGCCTTAGCCAATCCCCACAATTAGTGGAACTTGAGTATTCTAATGCTTCTGTTCATTTTTCTAAAGAAAATATTGTAGTACATGAAAGTTGAATAGACATGTGACACAAACTGTATTGTCTTGCGCAAACATTAATTTCTTATACCTAGACTTCTTTGTAGTGTCTTCTTTCGTGGTAAGCATCTGTAGAATTTCGTCAGGAGTCAACGGAGATTTTCCCAACCCCTCTTTACGATGAAAGACTTGACGGACACGACTTCACGTGCCTCTCCCTCCAAAAAAGGTTATGCAAAAACGCACCGAGGTCTTGCTGAAGCCACTATTAGCAGAAATTATGGGATTATAGTGTGCAAATGAAAGGATAATTGTATCCCTTGTGTCAAATGCTTATGGTCCGCAGCCAGTCACAATGATAAAAAGGTATTCTACATAGCGAAAAAAAGCATATTCAAGTGTCGAGGCCCTTCATTGTTCAAGAACACAATAAGTACATGGTTTGGACTGACATTGTGAATCAGAACGTCAATTGGTGGTGTGGCGAAAGAGTTGTGATGCAAGGAGGTACCGACAGGGGGGAAATCATGTCAATGACCAATTTCATTTGGGCACTTCCTCCCCAGTGCTCCATCGGCGAACATTGTTACTATTGAGATCACTCTATGTTGTCATCCATACTGTCATCTTGTTGTTCAAATCTGTTCAGTTATAAACAATTGTTTCTAACAATAAAATTCTCGCTTGTGTTCCAACATTCAAAGTGTCTTCTTTTTCTCTGAAAATGGCTATTTTCTTATATTTATTCCTTGTAGGTATCTTAATACCACCTTTCAGCTTCAATTGGTTATAGGATCAACATGCTGTATTTGCGTAATTCCAAGGTGTAAGAAGTTTGTTCTTTCATAACTAATTGTTCTTTCTTTTTGAGCGAAGTTCGTCAATGGATTTGTTCAAGTGCCGATTTGGACTCCTTGAAGGAAAGGCAAACTGGGCCACATGGAAATACAAAGGTCTTGCAGTACTGAAACGTATCAAACATGGTTTAGATATAATCAATGGTGATCTAAAGCCTCCGGCCAACCCTGTTAAAGGTTCTGTAGATCAACTGGCAACGTACAACACAAGCTTAGAGACGTGTACAAAAGCCGACAGTGATGTTCTGATAATGCTCACCATAAACATGACGGAAGAAACTCTCAAGAAAGTCATGAGGTACACTACGGCATATGAAGTCTGGTTGGAACTCCTAAGACTGTGATGGGGTGTCGGAAGATAAGGCTTACGACTTATGTCTCACATTTTCAACTATGAATGATGCGCAACCGAATGACATAGCTGAACACATCTCCAAACTCAAAATATTGGGACAGAACTGAAATTAGAAATCGCCAAAGACACTAAAAATTGTGCAATGCCAGACCTCTTTTTAATTTGCTAAATTCTCGGTTAACTTCCAGAAAATTACTTCTCCTTCAAAAGTAGTTGGATGTTGATGTCCCGTCAAGGTCGCACAATAGAAAACCAGACAACGAAGCTCTACGCATACGAACGTGCATTGGTTCAAAAAGCTGGTGTTGATGTTAAACAGTCACAGCAGCTAGTGAAGGAGCTAGAGATATGATACCAGAAGATTATCCAATGAAGTGATTACTTTGAAGAAAATCCCTCGACCCCAAGTGGGCAATGAAGCGGCCATTAAGTTATCCAAGAACCCAGAATATCACCGGCGAACGAAACACACAAGGATCAGGCATTTCTTCGTACGAGAAGCTGTTACGAAGGCGAGCTAGAAATCATGAAAACGCAAACAGAGCATCAACTAGCAGACATGCTCACCAAGCCATTGCATGGGCTACGGTTGATTATTCTGTGTAGGTCAATTGGACTTAAATGATACCTTGATGAGGGGTAGTGTTGATATCACTCTATGTAGTCATCAAGAATATCATCCTGTTGTTAAAATCAGTTCAGTTTTAAACAATTGTTTTTAACTTGGATAAAATTCTCACTTGTGTTCCAACATTCAAAGTGTCTTCTTTTTCTCTAAAAATGACTATTTTCTTATATTTATTCCTTGTAGGTATCTTAATACCAACTTTCAACTTCAATTGCTAGTTCGGAGCCCCAGCCGCAGCCACCACCACGTCCCTCCAGCATCGCATTCGTCTTCCTTTTCATCAATTTCACATTGGGATAGGGAGGAATCTTTTTTTCATAAACAATGCCAAATCAATGTCATCGATTTCCTTCAACCTCATGTTTCAAACGAAGATTTTAGGGTCAACAGTTTTCGTTTAAATAATTAGACACTTTAACGACCAACATTGTTCTACGTACTTTGTGGGAAACCGAAAAAAAGTGGTACCCATCGCAACAAATTTTTGTTGGGAGAAAGTTCTTCATTTATTTTTGGGCGGAAGTAAACTCATTTTTTTACGAAGGTTACTGTTTCCTTGTCAATTTCGATTTTTATGGGCCTACAGAATCGAGTAGATGTCGCTTCATTATTCAAGAGGCAAAATGTTTTTTGTAGTCATCCCCACTGAAGTATAATCGGATAGAAACACGAGATGTCAAGATTATGTTACTGTCATCGCAATCACCCGAATCAAATCGCTGGTTTTTATTGGGATGGAACTGTCTTCAATCGCTTCCCCACTTATAATCCTAAGTCATGGGGATCGCTAGCACCGATTCTGGCTTGAGCTTATCGAGTAAAACTGTGATCCTTAAATGTATCCTTGTGATCAAGTAGTCTTGGAAGCACACGATTTCCACACAAACAGCATCATCGATTTGTGGAGAGCACCTCTCTTTCCAGCAAGAAAGTCAAGACAACTTGGAAGTATGTCTAGTAGTCGGACAGTATAGTACAGGTCACGAGTAAGTTCTTATTGACAGCAAAAGGAATGAGTTCACTTTCTTTGTGTCAGCTATACCTGCGTAATTGGTTTTATTTATCGCACTTTGGATTTTGCTTACGATTTTTGTGGAGGACATTAACTTGGTAACGGATTTCCAATAACCTTTGGCCTGAAACCCACGAACTGGATTTGAAAGCAATAGTTTTTCAAAAGGTGTATGACGCTGCAAGGTTTTTCACTCTTCCCTTCTGGGGCTCCAGTGTCGCCGTGTTTCACTGTAGCTGCATGAGTGAGAAGAAGCAGTTTCTGCAGCTATCGTATCAATGCCAATAGTTACATCAAATCCTCATTTTGACCCGGAAAGTAGGAAAACTGATCCTTCAGTCGTCGAAATAGGTCTATTCGGGATTTTCACGTATTCTTGTTGAAAGAAATCTCTTAGGGGACAGCAAATGAGGGCATCTTTAGCCACAAGCCTGGTACTCCACTGGAAATGGAAGAGTATAAGTTTAATCTGCCAAAAAGTGAATAAAAGATTTATTTAAAAAAGATCAGGGGTTGAAAGACGACCGCAGCGGCAGACATGTCAAAGGCAGGGAAAGGAGAGAGGGGATGTCAGTAGCATGAAACCAGGAAGCTGATCTCATTCCGATGGATCGGTCGCTCGTCACTTAAAGACCTCGCAAAGCTAGTCCCTTGGTGTCGTGTGCAGTGAAGGCCATTATATGGTCGGAATCAATTAGCATCAGGCAGTAGGGATCGGTGGCTTAGTCACTGAGCCAGTTGAGTATTGGCTCCGTCGCGTGGTATCTCTTCCAGTGGAGGAACAGCTTAAAGGCCTTCCCCGAACCAAAAATGAAATCAGAAAGCGTGGAAACGCTACAAAATTAGCAACCTACAATAACTGCAAAGCAAGCTACTTCGAGAAATCTTATGCTTTCCTTATAGAAAATGAAGAAACCCCGTTTGGGAAGCCAAATGACTAGATATTTTGCATGAAATCGGTCACTAAGCGATACTAACAGTCAGAAGGAGGATAAACATCAATCATTAGTTGAGACTGTTTTACTAACCCCTCATGAGCTCCTTGCCAACTGAGCTCGGTTTCACCGATAATCCTGCTATGCCCGAGACGTGCTTTGAGCAACAATCGGCACTCTATATACATCAGTTTCCCTGAGTTATCTTCTTGACAGGGGCTTCCCAGTTTTCTCACCCTACACTTCAATATTCGAAACATATAAAACAATGTTTTTAACAGTTTGAAAGCGAACTAACTGAAGTCAGTGTGAGAATCCGATTGTTCAATCATTTCTGAAGGTGGGGATGTGATTTTAAAAGTTCGAAACGATTCAAAGGAAAAGGTATTTTCATCTTTAATGGTCAAAGATATTTAACGACCTTTAATAAGAGTGGACTTGATACGATTATTTATCGTCAAAATAGGTCTTTGTCTTACGAACCAATGTTCCGCAAATTCTAAATCCCGAGCCTCAACGGGTCATTGTGGTTCATTTTTATTTCCTTTATTTCAATTGGGGTTGCACAATCAAGTGAAGTACGTTTAAAACAAAAGAATTTGGGAATCTCTACAGGGAAAGAAATTACCCCAATCGGTACCCCTATGATCAGTTCCCTTCCTATTCACAGAAATTCTTGAAACCATTTCTCGTGATCTCTCGCAGGCCGAAAGTTAACAAAAAACAATTACAACTACTATATTGAAGTTGGATTATTTGACGTAATGCTAGGGATTATGCCGATCCCCAAAATATCTTGGTTAGTAAGGGCCATTGGATTGTTCGTAGGGGGTGATTCACTATTTTGTATATTGAGGCTAACCAAACAATTATATGTCCAACGATAAGTCCCACTCCTCCCTGCTAAAATCTTTATTTGTAGGCTAAAAACGAACGTTTTGTTCATTATACGTGTATTTTTTTTCAAGAACCTCAAAAATGACCATGTTGCTCGCTGCAACTCACATAAAGTCTGTTTTTTTTTTTTTTTTTTCATGTGATTTCAGATTTGTGATTCCCTATTAGGGTTTCACTATCGATTTCATGAAAATTTGATCAGTCATTTACTTAAACCAGTTCAGCATGCGCGCTTAGTTTCCAAATCATAAAATTGTGCAAGCGAGACTGTCAGCAAACCTGAAGCATAAACATTTACACGGAAGCTCTCATTTGACACAACACAGTTGGTGTGCTTTACTCTAATTTGCGCACGGGCTACGAGCATCTTTTTTCTCGATAAGGGATGGGAAGAGCACCTGGTCACTGGGACCACCAGGATCTATTGTGACGATGTCCCCAACTTACCATTGTTTGAAATCCTTGGCGAAAAATGAAGATTAAAGATTCGTTGTTTATGTTTAGAAATAACAATTTTTAGCGGGAGGGTCTCTATAGACAACCTTTATACGTTAGTTACCGCTGTTATTGCTTCCGAGTCTACTAAGGTAGCGGAAGCATTGTTTTCACTTTCGGAATGTGAACATTTTTTTGTCTCCAAAATCAAAAATTCCACTCGCGTTTTGCGTTTTAGACCTTTCCGAACAATTTTGGTTCCGTGTCTGTGTGTGAGTCTGTCTGTCTGTCAGCAAAAACGGGCAAAACTACACGAAGTTATAGTCCGATTTTGATGAAATTTTCAGGGATTGTTCGGGTTTAGATGGTCCCCTATGAGTTTCATGACCCCCGGATCAATAGTATCCTCTGCGCATGCTCAAACGTGCAATCCTTGCCACAAGCATAACTCCGGGAGTTCTTGACCGATTTCGATGAACTTTTCAGGGATTGTTCGGACTTATTAGGTATATTTTATAGTTTGTTCAATAGTTGAACTTGCCTACCTTTATTTTCTCAAGTTATGCTCCTGCATAACAATAAATATACCCTAATTCAATATTTACTTCGCCTAATTGAACGAAGTTCTTTAGTCAATAATAATCTACAATGATCTATAGAGTCATGTTATGGATACGAGGAAGCTATGTGCCACACCCACTTGGCAGACTTTTTTCATTTAACCCCTGTGACTCGGACTTCGTTTCAATCCGATTCATTACATTCGTGTTACATAACGGCCAACCCAACTTATCCTACGCTTTTGCTCATTAACGTGTGCCGTTCATAAACAAATTAGAATAGTAATAGCACCCTTCATTTAGGGCATTTAAAACCCTCGAAAAAATGCAACGCCACCTAGACGCATAAGGAAAAAGTTGAACGGTATAATAAGACAGACCGACAGACACGGAACCTAATTTGTTCAGTATGAGATGAAACGCAAAATGCAGGTGGACATTTTTAATTCGGACAACAAAAATGTTTGGCTCCCGAAAGTGAACGCAAGGCTTCCGGTGCTTCTCGGACGCAGTGTAAATTGATATCCGATTGATATACCATGTATTTTTGTATTTGATGAAATGAAAACAAAGAATTTAAAAAAAATATCGTTGGTTTACCAAATATTTTGTTTGTTTCAAATTAAATTGATGTAATTCTGAATACAGTTAAATGCCAAATTATATTTTTACCTGGATAAAAACGATCTAAAATTGCTCTTAGAAGCCATCGTCAACCATTGTCTAGCTGAATGGTGCGTTCACCCTGACAATGGATACATCTAGCAATACGTGACAACACTTCAGAAGACTTACGATATGTCAACAATATCCAGAGCAGAAGGACTTACATTATCATTTAATTGTGGGAGATCTCAATTGTTGTTTTTGTTTGGCGACGATGAAACGGAAGAAGAGTCAGTTAGTTAGGAAGAGTGAGATTTGGAAATAAGAGTAGTGCTGTAGTAGGACGGACAAGGTTCGTTCAATGACTGGAGGTGGATGTACCAGGAACTGGAGAAAAGAAGCGATTGCGAAAGGAAATCAATAAATGATGCACTTCCGCGTCTATTTTTGGTGTCCAATTATTTAAAGACTCTCCAACCATCGCGAAACGTTGGAATGAAACCAAATACCTGAGTAATAGACCGATTAAAACAATGAAAACGCCGTTGAAATATAATTTTGACCGCGAGTTCCTTTTTTTCTAGTTTTTATCAAATAGAAATGTATTGTATTACAGCCACGATTTGATCGCTAAACAGCTACTTCCTAGTTTTCTAGCACTCCTGTGATGTAACAATTTTGAACACACAAGTGTCCATTTCTCAGAATCTGCTCAACCAATTTCAGTTTTTGTAAAATTTCATTTATTTATGTTATTTATTTTTTTTTATAACGCACAAATCTGCGGAAACAGGAATTTTAAAATAGTACGTGACAACTTCTTTATGTGCCTACAATTTGAAACCAAAAAGTAAAAAAAAACGTCTGCCAAGTGGGTGTGGCACATAGCTTCCTCGTATCCATAACATGACTGTATAGAGTAGATGGTTCGATCCTATCGAGGCTAAAACTTTATTTTCTCTTTATTACTCACGAGGACTATCTTTACATCAGTCCGAACAATCCCCGAAAATGTCATCGAAATCGGTCAGAACTCCCGCACACATGCGCAAAACAAGGATTTACGTTTGCAAAAGCTTGCTCAGAATTTTGGCTTTCTAATGATCCGGGGGTCATTAGCTAGTAGGGGACGCATCTACACCCCACATTTCCTGCACAATGTTTATAAACAAAATTTGTATATTTATAAACTATTGTAATATTAAAGGTAGTGAATATTTATTCGACACACAGGCACATTTATTATGTTCAGAAAGTGTTTCAACGCAAAATGTTGGTTCGCAATTATTTCATTCCACAAAAAACTTTGCTATTTTCACATTCCGAAAGTGTTTTATCGAAAATTATTCCGCTAAGCTTGGTAGATGGAAGCAGAATTCCAAGTTGTTATTTGGCTTATTAGGAGTTAATAAAATTTGTATACCACCCGAATACGTTTAATGAAAATTAAAGAAAAAAACGTGTAGCATACTGCTTAGAACCGTCGCAGACACAGCAAAATCAACAATTTAGGTGGACAAAAGTCATGTCAAAATTTTGGAATTTCTGAGTGCTTTCCTTTTTTTTATTAGCTAGTAAGGCGCTTAATACTCAACATTTCCCGCAATATCGTGTTTATAAACAAAATTTGTATATTTATAAACTATTTAATATTAAAGGAGTGAATCTTTATTCGATGGCCATTTATTATGTTCAAGTGTTTCAAGTGTTGGATGCCGATTTATAGAATCACCCATTATCTGATTCAGTCCTAAGTGTAATATAGAAACTTAAAACTAAAAAAATAATATATTATGTTTTTCATGTCCATTTAATAGCCCTACTCTGTGTTATTTAAAGTTAATACACTTGCTATGTGTGACACTTCATATTTCTTTACTACATAATCTGTGTCCTACTATCCGAATCAACCCTGGTCTCAATTTCTTCGGATAGAACTATTTCTACTAAATAAGAAAATTCTACTTGAAAGTGTCACTTTACCATTTTACATTTTACTACCCAAAAAAGGTACTACACAGACGTCAGTTCAAGCTAGCCGAACAAAACAAGATACAAAAGCGAATTTTAATTTATAATTAACGATAAGTTGTTTTTCGAATAATCACAACACACAAGTGATTTTTACTTAACTACAGGCTCTTAAAAAAGAAGAAAGTGGGCAAAAAACCAACATTCAATCAAATTGGAAACACAATTGAAACAAAATAAATTTAAAACACACTTTTTTTCGTGATTTATTAATTGCAACTGAAAAATCAAATACATTTCATCCAGCAATTTTACATATCAATAAAAGTACACTCCAAGAGGGTAGGTTTACAGCAAAATCTAGCCCTTTATTATATAGCTCAATTAATTAGCACTGAGTTCGCTACACTGCTATTCACGCAGCACAACAAAATCCAGTGGTTTGTTTCGCTTGAGAAGTCGGATTTCACCTTCGTTGTCCAAAAAGTAGAGCATCTCCGGTTTCTCGTGTTTGTGGAGGCGATGTTCATGCTTCCTTGCGTATTTTGCAATAATTTCATGGACTGTCTCCATCCTCAAATCTCGATGAATATCATCGTTTCGCATGTACCAAGGGGCTCCAACTGAGTTCTCATTTTTTATTCTGAAAGGTTTGGATTTTCTTAATATTTGATTTCTTGGCACAGCCCCAGATCTGGATCCCATAGGTCCAAATAGGGCGAAGGATCTGCTTATAAAAAAGCAGTTTGTTGTGTAGAGAGAGATGGGAATTCCTTCCCATTAGCCAATACATCCTTCTGTACTTGATTTTAAGTTCTTCTTTCCTCTTTTCTATGCTGTTTATTCCAGTTTAATTTGGAGTCAGGAAAAACACACTGAACTCACAAAAAAGGCTCATGTAAACTTCGCTTTAGGAAAAAGGCGGCCAAATCAAAACATGGATGTCAGGTTATGATAAGAGGCCGTTTGACGCCGAGGGGAGACACCGTGAAGTGACCGCGGGACCTCTTGAAAAGTTAGCATCTGTCTTTGGTTTCCGTAGGTTAGCGTTCAACACCGTTTGTCACCGTGAGAAGGAAAAACTCTCTATTATGAACACATTGTCTGGCCGGTGGCTTTTAACATTTTTTGTGGGGCTGTGTTATTAGTCATACCTTGATAAATTCATATCTATTACCCCCTGCTAACGGTACTTACCATTATCTTTGTCATGTATTTTTACCACAGATTGAATTGTATTCAATTTATCTGTACAATAGAGTAATTTAATACCCTTATTGAAGCGCCATTTTAAGAAATTTTTATTAAAATTTGTCAAGTGACTAAATTTTGTATCTCATTTAATGACCTTTGCTCTTATGACTATATTTATATCGTATAGAGAAATAAGAAATTCAATCACGATAATCAATAAGATTGCCACATTGTTTGCAGTGATTTATACTTCTCCTCCTTGAAGAATATTGGGAAGAAACGTCACGGTCTCCATAAACACATAACTTATTTACAAATCGTGGATATCATCCTGTGTGGACAGCATCGACAACTGTTTCTCTTATAGCCGAGTGTTACAGGGGGTTTTCTTTTATTCATGAAGCGTAAATATTCAGCAACCACGTTTTGCTCATGTCCTTTTCGAATGAGTGTTTTCAATTCGAACTGTGACGGTTGCGGAAGGTCAATGTAATGCCACCTATGTACGCTCGTAGTATAAGGCTAGTGGTGGATATTAACTTGAACTAATGAAACCGGGATAAAATGAAGGCTTATTATCATAGGTAAAATCCGGTCACCAGTGAGGAGTGCTTTAACTGTAAATTATTCGAAGTCAATACTTACTTATTCGGCGCTACGGTCCTTCTAGAACAGGGCCTTCTCAACAATCGATCGCCAATTCTTCCTATCCTGAGCATGGCTCCTCCTTTTCGCAGTCAATAGTAATGACAAACTCCATTGATGGGGTTATGCAGGTTGCGTATAAATAAACACATTCATACAAGAAGTTGAATCAATTACAGTAACGAAAATACGTTGTTATAACCTGAAAATTGGAAATTGGCTTCCTAATCTCTCTGTAATTTACTTTTATGGAGAAGTCCTGTTGCAGTTTTGGACCAACCCTCGGTGTTGGTCTGAACTATGGTTGCCACAGTCCTTGTAGTTTATTACGTACCGCAGTTGTCTCATAAAGCGTGCTGGGTATATACAGACTGGCATCACGATCGTATACGGCATTTGCGATATTGAGTAGAAAGTGAAGTTCCAAGCAGAAATATTTGAAGTTGCAGCGAAAATAGTCCTGAGTGATGTGGGATAACTATGTATATGATATACAGTGTTTGTGAATTTGAAGATCAATTTAGCATTTCAACTATGAAATATATACGGGACTTTATTATTGCGAGACGAAGAGGGATGTGTTCGTTGGTCACTCAAGACCCCAACAAATGGGTTCCAGAGAATGGACGGGGACTAGACAGAATCAATAATTCCCTCCTGAACTATCCTCTGACGGTGAGTCCTCCTTCCTGCGTGTTGCTACTTAATTGACATCGTCCTATCTCTCTGTCGCATTACTGGTATTTTTCCTCTCTTTCCTCTCCATTCAATTTACGATTCGAAGACGAGCGTATTCCCAAACATTGTTATAACCAAATAAAAAGGTTAAATAAAGCACGTGTTTGTTCATTTCAAATTAATTCCCAGTTCGAGATGACTAATCCATTGATACTACTACTGTAGCTACGAGCACTGTACTAACAGCTGGGGTAAAAGAACATCTACTAGAAAAATAATGCTGTTGTTTACGAAGACCGTACAAACAAAATTCCCTAATGTATCTTATTGTTGGAACCAGTTCTGATTATTCTGGTCTAGATTATGGAATAGTTGCATTGAATTCAATTCTAATGAAGAAGTATAATCTGAGTATTGTGACTTAATGATGCCAAGTAAAAACTTTATTTCAATATTACGTTTTTATTTGTCTAGTTCGATTCGGTGAAGATGAGTATGGTTTATAAAACTGCGTCTACGGTTTCGGTGTCCATTGGTGACTGCTGCTTTAATTGAAGCAATTATATTGGAAGTTTCTATTCTTCCTATCAAATACGTGAACATTACCTCGCAACATAATTCCAATAATCAAAAAAATAATTGGTTAAACTTTACTAACTGCTAGTCAATTAGGTCATAGCAGCTCCCATAGGAGATGTATTTATCTCTTTTAAGGTATGTTTATTAAGAAAACACTAAAGTTTGAAGTCATACAATGGTCAATTTTGAACAAAAAGTGTTTTAGGCCTAAATTCCATGACATACTGTTTCCCGCATTGAGTTAGTAGAAAGTTTCTTCCCAGTGACAACTACTTTCTTCCGTACAGGCGCGGAAATTATTTCAGACGAACATTCAAACAAGCTGGACGTGTCATGAACGAGTTGCCACTATTGGTTTGTTATTTTCAATAATAAACCTTCTTAACTGACCTAAAAAAAAAAAAAAAAAAAAAAAAATTAACCTCAATGTAAGCCAATCCCGACGGGTGCAGTAGAAGGGCTGAAATTTCATAAGTCCGAATTTAGAAAACTGTCAAAATAACAACAATGTCAAAAATAAGCTCCAGACAGATGATTCGTGGTTTTACGTTGTTGCTTCCGATACTGCCACTCTTCCTGAATGTACAACAGTGAGGAAAAGTAAAAAATAGCTGGCCAAAGAAGCAGAATCCTCGAGATTAAAAAGCGTCTATTTTTACCAATTGATTGACCTCTGATGCCCTCGTACCAGCAACGAAGCTTTGCATTAAACAATTTCACCATTATTTTGATTCGTGTTTGGCCATTTTTTACCTGACCGTTCATATTTCTAGTTTTCGGAGTAAATTTTGTCTTGCAGACACTTTTTCAGTACTTTTTAACTATTTCGGCTACTACCTCATAAACCCCCGAGTGTAGTCGACATGGGGTTTCAAGAGCTGGGGAGCTAATTTTCAATTTGATGGAATTTTCAGGACAAACTTTTTGTATTGTTTTTCTGAACACAGTGGTATAACTCGTTTCCCGCATGGGTTCGAGTAGCGGACTGGGCGTATCAACTATTGGCTCACCTTCTAGAATCATTAATGGACCAGCAGTCAACATGTCGGTTTTGAATACTTTTGTATGGGAAGACATCCTACAATAGAAGTTTTAAATTTAGTTTGATGAACTACATTACGGCTTAAACCATTGCGAAAAATGGAATACATTTATTTTTAAATAGATTAGAAACCGAATTGGCTGTAAGGGGCTCTAGCTGATAACTGAGTAGCTATGCCATTTAATTAATTTTAAGACGTCCAAAACAAGTTGGGAGACTTCTTCTTAAATATAATTCCAGGTGAACCAAGCTTTACTTCTCGCTTTGTACGAAACGGAAGCTGATATCGAAACTTCCCGCACGGGAGACCAAGGCTTCCATATGCTTTCAAATATCAAGTTAATTTCAAATATTATTACAGATTTCAGACGAGTCACAGAAACTAACATTCAAATGGAAAGCAGAGAAAACACGAGAGACAGAAATTATTATTCGTAATGTTTTTTATTTTTTCGCCGTGAATACAAAACATATCAAATGAAGGAGAACATGTTGTTCGAAAAGTAGGCCAAAGAAACTAAGGAAAAAGTCAGAACTGTTTTAAGAATGGAACAGACTCACTGTCTCACGCGGTCTCTTGCCTGTCCAATGCCTCACGTTCTGAGGGACGAGTGTTTCTTCCGTTCTTTTATTTCCCGGCTACGATGCAGGAACGTTGAAGGTACGGTAAGTTCGTACGAGGGACCAGGCTGCTTCTCGAACCGAGGTAAGTTCTTTTGCAGATTGCATGTCGAGGTTCTCACTTGGAATATAAAGTTTTCCACATTCAATCATGTAGCAAGTACTCATATACAGATGTTTAGTCTTTCAGTATCAGAATAACCCCCACCAATCACTAAGTTTTGTATGCTGGTATATGATCCATATAAGATTCGGTTAATGGCGAATTAAATTTAATGAAACAAAAAACACGCATATAAACTTCACTTATCGCAAAATTCAAAACATCCCAATCACCATAAATTCACGTGAAATTCCGTATTCAAATACAGCTAAATATCTGGGCATGACGCTGGACGCCAAGCTACGCTGGAAAGAACACGTCAAAAAGAGAAAAAAAGAAGTCAACGCTAAGCTCAGGAAGTTGAACTGGTTGCTGGTAGGAAATCTCAACTATCCACCCATAACAAATTGCTGTTGTATCAGGAAACGATTAAGCCACACGATTGGGAAACGAGGAAACGATTGGGCCTATGGCTGCCAACTATGGGCATGCACGAGCAACAGAAATGTAAAAACTACACAGACACTCTAAAATAAATCTTAAGGAGTATTGTCAACGCACCCTGGTACATCAGGACAACTGATCTCCACCGAGACCTCAAAGTGGAAATGGTTAGTGGCGCGATAAGAAGAATTGCAGTGGATCACGAAATACGACAGACACCAAAATCTCGAAATCCTGTACACTCTGGACAACAGAGAAGAGGTAGGCGACTCAAGAGGACCAAGCCGCTGGACCTAGTTGTGACCAGACGCTGATTAGTGTTTGTGACTTGTAGTGGTCTTAGACAATGAACTACTGAACCACAAAAAGTGATATTACTTCATTCTAAATTCAGTTGCTAGACGATTTGTAATTTGAATCAGTTGTGACAATAAATAAATGAAAAAAAAAAAGATAAATCTGTGGAAGGCGAGTGCAGAGCACTCAAATATTATGAGGGATGCCGTTTCGTCAGTCTCCTCACATAACCTGCATTGGTTTGAACTACGTGTGACCCCAATGCGGCGTGGGTGGATCCTTAAGGGTGCAAAGCCGGTTGTGAGGGAGACCATTGTTTTTTGATTCCCTACCGTTTTTGCCAAGTAGCCATTTATTAATTTTGGTGTTGGGTTCCGCCGTCATTCAATATTGAACCATCTACTTGTGGTTTGTTGGTTAACCCACGTGCTGATGGTCCTTCTGATGGTGGTTTTTGGTTTAGACTGCAGGCTCAGGGTCGATAAATAGGGTTTGGGAGCCCATTCTTACAAGCTCGTCAGCCAGATGTCCCTTTATGCCCCGGCACAGACTCCAGGCCACCCGGTTTTGTTTGGCCAAATTTTGTTAAGAGTTTGCATGCACCACCAAATCACTCGTGATGGTTGGTGCCATTATTGCGTTTTAGGTGCATTAAAAGAACACCATTTACATTTCGTGATGAGGTGCAGTATAACTTTGAACAAAACAAAGTTACGCATCGGAGCGTACCTAGACGTGGAAAAAGTCTCTGATAAAGTTTACCAAAAAGGATTACTATTTAAAATAGAACATCACTTACCCGACACCTACTCCCGACTTTTGCAATCTTACTTGACTTTGCAAACCTTTTCTGTTGAACAGTTGTGTGCGCTGATGATGTAGCAATACTGCACAGTGATGAAAATTTTGAGGTAGTACTCTACAGGACAGTCTTCAACTAATCAATGTATTAATGAAAGTGGGGTAAAACTAAATGCTCTAAAATCAACGAGTGTTCCATTTACACTGACGCGGAATAATTTCTAATATAGCCCAAGCTACAATGGTCAAAACATTTCAATCAACCACAGCGTTAAGTACCTTGGACTAACTCTTGATCATCATCCAACATGGTGAACCCATATTAACTAATTAGTTGGTAGGATTAGACATCGAATCAGGCAACTGAAATCACTGCTAAATGAGCACTCCCCCTTATCACTTATCACGAAGAGATTAACGTACTCATCTCTAATTCGTCCGATCTATTATAATTCATGCGGCCTCTGGGGTTAGGGGCAGCAACCCACATTAAACGAATACAGGTAACTATATTATAACCGTTGTAAGTACATACCGACAGAATGGTTAAACAACTTTCTTGATTTTTGTTCTTTTAGGAATTGGTCTAGTTTCAAAAATAATAATTATTATTTATCGTGAAAACATAAGAAAAGGGTATAAATTATGTTAATGAGCGTCCTTAGAAAAACTGCATGACATCATGCATGCAAGCAAAATTGTTTTTGTAACCTCGTCCATACCTTCCGTCAATATTATCAGCTCAAGGGTTCACAATAATCCAAAAACTGAAGGGTAGTGTGTACGCTAAAGCATTAGCCAGGTGTCAAGTGCGGTATTCAATAATAGACAAGGTCATACAACCCACATCAAAAGGAAACAGTTGAGAGCCACTTGCTGGATTACGCTAAACCATTATGAAGTGAGAATTTTTATTGTATTTTTGATATTATAGAGAATACAATTTTAATCGTCCTTACCAAATCATTACAGTGACCCACGCAACCACGTTATTGATAAAAAATCACAATTCATAACTACCTACTTGACTGACTTCAACAAATGTTTTCCCGCATATATTGGTTATTGACCGTCAATATCTAAAGATAGCAAGACATTCAACAGTTCGTATCCTTTACGTACAAATTTCCTTCTCCTTATGTCAGCACCTACGTTCAGCTTTTGTTTTCAATAAATTATGCCGTTCATTATTCTTCCAATCATTGTTTCCCTTAGTCGAGCTCACCCAAGATCCGTCGTTTAAAATTCAATCAGCCGTTTCCCAGTCCCGCGAACCTAATTTCATCCACCGCTCTCGAGGGAAGCCGGAACTGATTATCCGATAATATCATTTCTGACGCCCTTCCGCGCCTATAATTTTTTTATACTTCCAGAGTACCTTCTTTTTCGTTCAGTCTTCAACCTTTGCGAAGCTCTCTATCGATAAAACCGTCGAAGTTTTCCTTCAACCTCGAGCAGGACTTTTCCGCTAAGTGGATCAGACGGAGGTTCCACGACAAGATTTTCTTTTCGCGAAAAAGTTCGCATATACACTCCTGTAATAGGTTGGGGTTCTTGTTTGGTCAAAGCTTGTCGTTATTGATTTTCCCTTCACTAGCTCTCGTGGGAGTGAAGGATAGGATAGGACTTTCGTTGATCGTTAACTAAATATCTTTGAGAAAAAGCAATAAGTAAGTACGATGTGAACAAACCTAATCAACTAGGTTCACATCTCATCACTCGCGCTTTCCCACACAAAAAGTAAGTCGCATAGGGTGTTTGCATCTTCATTGGCTTTGTGTTGTATATTTTACAATCTGGGATGCAGTAAATTTGGGTTCACCAGTTCACTTTATCAACGTATTAGTAAAGCTATCACAATTGTTATTCACAATAGTATTAAGACAAGTACTTCTTACTTATCGTAGACGAGGCTCAAAATCGAAACTGAAACGCAACGTGCGCAATAAACAATAGAATCCAATAATTTATTGGAAACATTACATTTTCAACAACAGTTACTGAATAAAACGAGACACAACAACTCATACGAAACTGTAGTACCTAACTGGAAATTCCTGCTTTAAAACAAATGTTGTTAAAATCCCTAACAACACTGATGGAGCTATGAGACACCCTTTATATACCGATCGAGATCCTGAGAAATTCGTCTTGAAGAGCTCTAATGTTTTTACAGAAAAGGGACAGGGAAAGTCAATCATTCACTGTACCAACACCGTAGGTACCTATTCAAGATCAAGAAATGTTACAACTGCGTAATCTTACTTTTATTTGTGAAAGTGTGCTATGTACATGTACACTACGTCTTTGTAAATAGGGTAATGTGTCTTCTCCCGTTCTATACAGATGTATTTTCAAACTTCAAGTTGTTTCTTACATCGAAAGAAAGGAATGTGGGATGTCGTCGTAACGAGAGGATCAATTGATGACTATCGGGCGTATTTCGTAGCAACGTATTCGTTGATATAAGTAATAACTAGCTTATTTCTAGTATGGTTATGTTTTGCGAATATATGCCAATAATCTATCGCTTTAATCTCCTAATCGCATCAAATGATACATTATAATAGACCGGTTGATTGCAATTTTTGGGATCAAAGGTTGATTTTTTTTTCTAATTTATTGGTGGGTTTAATGAGGTTCACACATCAAATCTCATGTCTCGGATATCGGGTAGGTAAAAGGAGGTATTAATCCATGATTGATTGCCTTGTTACATGATAGCGGAATTAATTGGAAATGAATAAACACGTGCTCAATATAACCTATTTATTTGGTTGTAACCAAATAATAAGTTTATAAAGAGCACGTGTTTGTTCATAAACAATCTAATGGCCAATTAAATGGTTAAATTGAAATGAGAAGGGAGATGGAGAAAATAAAATTAAGGCGATAAAGAGCTCGACGGTGATTATTAACTATAAATGCATATGAAATATGACTCACCATCGGAGAATAAATCCTAGATGAGAATTGCGCGTTGAGCCCAGTCGGTTTCCTTTCTCTTGAACTAACTTTACGAACGATCACATCACTACCTCATTACTAGAATTTTTAAAATCAAATCCCGACTAACTTAGACATCTTTTCGCAATGCACTTCTCCAAATCGGTATCAGTTGCATTGTTTTCAACTTCGGTAGACGAATGTAATATGTGGGAAACCACAAATCATAAGCTATAAAACATCCCCTAAGGAACTCATCGGAACAGGGATTCCTGAATAACGGTCGCTTCGTATGTCGGCAAGACCGGGGAGGGTGGAAAAGGCCGGTATATAAGGGTCAGCCGTCCAAGTGCGGTTCATTCGTACCCTTATAATAGTTTTCAACGCTTAACAACTCTTCTCAGTTCAGCCCTCAAAACTTTGCTCCAACTAGCTCTAAATTCTTCGTGAATTACCTAGTTTGTACGGTAAGTTTTGAAGTCCTTCGTTTTTACAAACATCGAGTGGTACGGGCAGTTGAAATTTCATAATGACCTCTCAAAACTTGTGAAAATCCTTGCTCCTTAAGTGAACTGTGTGGGCTGGCATAGCACTTGGTAACGACAGTTCACTTTCTGTTTAAGCCTTGTCGCAATATTTAGTCTTGAGGGCGGATATATATAAATCCAGTAACGCCGGCTAAATACAACTTCTTTTTCTTAATCTGGAGTAAGCGGAATTTGGCCTCGGTAAATCACTCCTCTATCTCACGATCATATTCAACTGGAAGGATGGGCATGCGTATCTGGTAACGCCGCACTGTGGTCGAAATCGTGAATCCAACTTATCAAAAATCGAAAATCTAAGGTAGCTGTTTGTGTGGGTGGCAACTACCAACAAGGTTCTGAAAACGGTATGGAACCACGACAGAGAGACCAAAATATACGAGATGAGTAAAAGTTAAAAAAGGGAGTAAGCTAAAACGTTTCTATTTTTCCACGAAAGTAAAGAGTTACACAGTTAAGTTGATTTCGACGGTTAGGTCATCAGTAACAAACATGAACTCAATTCTTAAAGTTCTTCGACTACTACAGTTATCATCGCATTTAGAAATATCTTTTTCTGTTATTTTCGCTATTAGCAAACAGAAACTATTCCATATACTGAAGAATCACAATATGAATTTAAGGATGGCGTGAACATTCTTATTAAAAATTATTATTAAAAATTATTTGCGTAAATATATGTTATTAATAGATTTTCCGATGTATTAAATTAAACGTAAGTACACAGCTAACATATTTTTTTTTTAATTTTAAGGAGGTATTGGCGACAATACCACTGCTTTAGTAGAGACCTTCCAAGATGGATCGTTGTTAGGATCTAAAATAGTAATTTTCGCACCTTTAATAATTGGCTATTGGAAGGCCGTCAAAAAGTTTTCATAACTCCAGCGTAATTCGTGTGACCCTGAGAGACAAAAACTTCTTGAAAAGTGTTCTGATCAGAGTGATGACAGTGACAATTTTTGAGCGTGTATTATGTCACCGTAGATCCATTACCATCAACTTCATTTTATTTGGTTTGGCGTCTAATATGGCTATGTTTTTGAATCGAAATGTCTTAAAAGAATATTTGATAGTAGGTAAATATGAGTTTTATGTGAATAAAAGTATATGATTTTAGTAAATTCAATCGTTCCTAGAACAAATACTCTCTGTATTTTTATTTTTCTACATTTCCCGAATCCCTTCCATGCATAATTCGGCATGATTAAGATTATAATTTCTAGACGGGTTACACTATCATTTTTCACACTTTAAATACTATAAAAATACATATTTTGTAAGATGGAAAACACGGAAATTGAGGAACCATTGCTTTTGATGAGCTACAGTTACGATTCCTACCACTGTGCACCGGTTGAGTTGACACCTCATCCTCGGAGGGCGAGAAACTGTCCAATGGTCTAACGTGAATTTCACTATTCAGGAGGTATATAAAATATTTAAAGATCATCAAAAAAGAAAAAAAAATAAGGTGAGAGATCCGAAAAGTAAGTTTTCCTGAAAGTTGATAAAACGATTTTGGGAAAATTGTCCGTAAAATTGACTTCATAAGTTTTGACAGTCATTATAGTACGCAATGTATTGACTTGCCAAAACAAAACGATATAGGTTTTTTTCATGTAATCATACGTTTCATATTGACGAGCAGTTCACAATCTATACACAAAAGAGAAATTCGTAACGAGGGACAGATAGAATGGTCTGATACAGAAAGCCTTTAAAGGCTGAGGCGATAATGCGAGCAGCTCCCCGAGGATATCCACGAAGCAAAAATTTGTCAGGTTTATGCTAAGGGTCGGAGTTTCAAAAATCCATTCATATCCATCACCCTCAAGGGGCTTCCGAATAGCAAGGGGGTGGGGCAGGAATATGATTCGAAGTTATTGCCCATATTGCTGTTGCAGGTATTGAGAGAGAAAGGGGTGTCATTACAATCAATAAAAGAGGATGATGGTTCGCTACCCGGCTCTGCCAACATATAACAAGGAGGATAATGAATTAATAGCTACCCCTTCCAAGGGCTAAGTCTATTATTCCAGCAACACACTGAGGATATCCCAGAAGCTAAATGGCGTCAGATTTACTCTCGGGTGTAGCAGTTTCAAGAATCGAGAATGTGAACTTCCGGATCTATCGCGAATTTCACAAAAGGGTAAAACAAACAGAGCACTGATATTTTGAGTTGAGATTTTATCCGTTACACATTGATTATTGACACTTCGAAATAAACCACAACTTTAGAATGCTCCCTCTTACAATACAAACAAATCAGTAAATGGAAAAAGTAAATTTAGTTCACTCAATGTTGTTAACATTTCTGGAATTCCCATGGGGAAATTTGAGGGTCTTGTCTGTAAAGGAAATCCAGAGCGGTATCCGGACTTAGGGACGAATAGCTAGAATTGCGGAGAGGCGGTAAAGCGGATCAAAATGTTCACTCGCGTAGGAAGATCATTTTGCGGAGGGTTGACCGTTGTAATCGATACCGAATCCAGCGGTTTCTGAAAAGGCCCATTAGGCTTCGTACTATCGTTCAGAAGACCGGTCTCTTGTTTCTAGCGCAGTGACCGTGCCCCTTCAAATGAGAGATCCCCACCGTCAACGGGCGGAACAGGGGAGATCCGTATTGTCACTACACGGACGGCTGGCATGCTATGTAGTTCGCGGTACAAATCGTCTCATTTGGCCTTTATGCAAGTATAATTTACTTGAAGCTAAAGAATTGCTGCTTTTAATAGTGTGATTGAATCGGTATCACGAGGACGATCATTCACAAATCACCCAAAAAAAAAAAGATTAGAATCATGGGAGTTTACATACCTCCTTTGTTCGTTGTTCTTGATGAAATAGATAAGAAGCTGTCGTTAATCATCAAGCGCTTCCGAATATGCATTCGAACGTTTTCGCTTCTTTGTAGGACAGCGGTTTTGCGTATGATACCAGTTCAGAGGTACTTCTATTACAATGACAGAAAACTAAGAACTTAGAAAGCCACATTTTTAGTACCGGTACAAATATTGCGGTACATAGGAAAATATGTCGCTTTCTCCTCCAATCTTCTGGGTATTTAGCCAGCTTCCAAGTCTTTACGTGTGTTTTTCAGAAGCAAACAACCGGAGCTTTGACGAAGTGAAGAGTTACTTGGGTATATTCATAAATCATCTCTACAATCAAGTCAGGTAATGATAATTTTGTTCGATCCCGCAGGAAAAAGAGCAATTCAACTTTTGACGAACCTGTTAGTTATTCCTGTAACATCAGGTAGAACTAATGCCTGATCGCTCCAGATTTGCGCTGTGATCTATGAGGGTCTTCGAGCGACCTGGGTTCCTTCATCCCGCCAGTCCATATTATATGATCCTACCTTATAATTGATTATATTGTTTTTATCGAATTGAATAAAGAATTATCCACTGTGTGCTCGAATCACGTTGTTCTCCCAACCTACACTATTTTAATAAAATGATAATTAAATCAACCTTACAATTCCATTGTCCAATATTTCTTCGAAGCATTTCATCAGCTTGCCATGACGAAACAACTTGTAGTCACTCCTCTTTCTGAACATCTTAATTCCGTTTCATAACATAATTGCTTTATTGTGACCCGAACTTAACTGTAACGATTATATGGTTGCCAGCTGTTCAAAATAAGTACGAGTTAAACCACATTACAAGTGATTTACCCTTAAAATTTAGTTATCCAGGCCACGGGATTATTGCGCTTTACAGCTTAGATCCATTGCCTTCATGTTGAACATAGCAATTGTTACATTTTCTGAGGAACTTTGGAAAGTAGCTAGTTTTCCAAGTTATAACCTTATAGCGTATTTCATTGCATGATGTAGTTCCATTGCTGTTGTTATATAAACGTGTGTTTGCTTTTGGCTCTGAAGCAAACAAATGAATAAACATAAAACTGCTTAAGAATGTTAGAGACACTTTTTGCCAAAATCTCCCCACCATTGGATAATATTAACTTCATCTAAGTTCTTGTTCTTAATGGATTCGTTGTTGGGACCCGGCTGAGTGATTTATTCAAAAATTAGGGAAACAACAGCACAACTTCCAAGTATTTTACACCCTTAATGATTTGAAATTTCCTCAGCATCACCAGCAATAAGCCCATCCTGATCCTGACCATCTTCGGGATAGCTAATGGGGTGAGTTCGTGGGGGTCCTTCCGCCCTCCTTAAATTGTTATCCGCATCCGCGCCTTCTAAACCGCTTTTGGCTGCCTTCCAGTTTGAAGCTTTCTTGTTAAATGGGCAAACCAATGTCTCTTTAACCGGATTGAATGTGAAACACTTGAAAATCGGGTCACCGTTTGGCGTCAGGCGATTCGTAACTTGAACATGGAACGTGGGTTAAATATCAAATGTAAATTGTTTTTATAAAATTTGCAACTACAAGTGCGGGGCACGAACATTGCAGATTTAAAATCTAGTCACCTTGAAACGTACAATGCCAAATTTGAAGGGATTATAACGGTCGTTTGGTGTACAATTACAAAAGCTTATTATTGAAAATAATAAACCAAAATGAAATGAGGTTTGATTTCAACCGACCGGTTTTGAACTTTTGTTACGGTTTTCAGAGTCCGTGGAACACAGCGCAAGAGGTTCGTACTATACTGGGTACAGCATATGAGATTTCCCTGAATGCCAGTAATTGAAAGTAGAAGGAGTTTCTGCCTCAGTCCCATCGATGCAATGGAACAGTAACTCCGTAATACGATATTCTCCAATTTGGAATCTCCCATTTACCGATCGCATTATTCCACCCGGCTGTAGTCACCCGATTCTTCCCACATCATCTGCGAGGAAATTACCTCGCGAAAAAAACTATCCAATATTCATATATATTTCTGTTTTTTTCCCCCACGTAGGGGAACATAAGGAGCCTGTTTTACGCTTGGGTGACGACGTTGCTCAATAGAGCGCCACTGCCGATAACAAGGCAAAGATTGAGTTTGAGCGCAGCGGAGGTTATTACAGTATGTAATCCCCGACGTTGGGTCGCTATATCCTTCATTACAAGGGTACTTTATGAAGGAGCGGTTTGAGCCGCAAAACGCAATTACTAGGCAACATTTGAGTGGGGCCCCTACCAATAAGCTCTCCACTAGTTGTGAGCCCTTTTCCCAGACTCAATTTGCTAAGGATCCCCGGTTTCATTCATGGCGTTGGTTGGATATAGCCTTCCTCCACCTAGGTATTTTTATACCTGCAAGGATCGGCATGTGTTTTGAGGCTTGATTTACGTTATATTTACCCAATAGATCACCGAGTAACCCCTTCCTCCAAATCTGAAGAAAAATCGGATCAATGATGGATATTTCGGGAAATTGAATACTATTAAGATTACCATATACGTAATATTCATCCGATGGCGATGGGACTAATGTGATTTGGGCAAGTGGTTAATCCATGTAAATCATGGAAATGTCATTAACTTCAGTCGATCATTCACAATATTCTTTCTAGCAATTTGTTCTTCAGTTAATGATATACGAGCATCAATCCAAATAAATCCGTTTCTTTAGTGATGAATCATTGTCTGTGTGTCCTTCTCACCTGCATTTTCAGTGCTCCTCGTTCACTCCTGTATTTACATTCATTGACATGATCACACTCCCGTTCAATACCACTATGATCTGTCTAAGTTTTTCCCAAAAATCTATTACAGTCCACTCCTGTCTTACAATACGTACTCACTAAATAAACGCTTTCTCGCCTAGATCTGAAACTGCTACAATTACACACACAAAACTCGTAGCATAGGCTGCTTATCTCAGACACAGCCAATCTAGGATCGGGCTTACCACTATCCTTATGTTCGTCCCCGATCCCACGACCTGCCCCATAACCGCAAATGGCCCCTGCAGCAAGAGAACCCCCCCATCTCTATTTGACGACAAAATTACATAGGATTCCGTTCCTTGTCCTTCTCATCTCTGACTTAAACTCCGGATACTCAGTGCTAGTCACTACAGACCTGAAAAGTAACTGCCCTCGAATGAGACGCATGTTTCCCGAGTGGTGTTACCCGTCAACGTATCGTGTTACTGCCAAACGCCTAGAATATAACTTCTGTACCCACTGGGTACTACAGTACTCACACTTTCAACTTAACTTAACGGAGGGTAGGAGGCCACCCGCTTCCCACCGTATGCGTAAAGCGTGGACACCCCCAGTATGGGAACATCGAACTATACAATACTTTATCAACAAATATGAAGGTTCTTGTCAGTACTTGAAGCTTAATGTTAAGAAAACATATGAAATTAAAAACACTGCACCCATTTCAAGCCTTTTTGATTGCCTAGGACTTGGATTTTTTAGTGACATCAGTCACCACGGTCCACTTTCATCTGTGGATGCTTTGTGATGGGGATCAACTCAACTGGAGCCAAAACAGCTGTGTAACTCCTAAACTCTTTAAAAAAAATATTTTCAACAATCAACCGTAATAATCAACCAAGAATAAAATGTTTGATCTCCTCCCTCCTTTAAAATCGGACGTTTAACGTTTCAAGATTATGTATCAGAAGAACATTATCTACTGATATTATCTAGATCTCAGATACATTTGCCAATTACACGCGCTATCTTCCTCCTCTCTACGCAATTTACACACTGGATCAACGTGTAGGCTCCAACACTATTCAGTTCCTGAAGCACCCATGCCAACAAAAAACTGAATCATACACACAAAAACAAGAAAATAAAGATGTCCTGAGAGTACTCAACAATAGTCTCAGAAGACCAGGTCAGCAGCCTCCTGAAGTCTCCAAGACTATCTACGAGAGGGATGCGAACGCCTGCCCGCTTCAAGGACTATGAACTACTAACTTCAAAGGATGGCATAATTTAATAATCGATCCAGTTTCCATAATAATTTGTATTCATTTAATTTGTTAATAGGTAATATTACGACCTATTGTCTTTGTTTTTTTGATCACATAGAAATTTCTGTAACTTTTTTTTTTTTTTTTTTTTTTACATTCTCACCCGAACTGTTAATAAAAAAGCCTTATTCACGATGATTTTTATTACAGGATGATTACAGGTTCGTTTTTATAGACGCAGACTATCAACATACAATGTATTTGTTGCACATTCGCGGTTAGGAAAACCAACGTACAGTTTCACTCTGCTGGAAGCGGCGATTGTTTTACTGGGAAGTTTTGATATACAGCCGCTGTACAAACTTCAATGTACAGTTATAGCGGCTCATGCCTTTCAAGTCTCATATTCGTCTGCCTGCCCGGAGAGCAACTCTTGGTAATTGTAGACAAGAGATCACCTGGAGTAACCTTTGATAGCGACCAAACATCACAAATGTCTCCCTTAACCCAGCGACTGTCCGACGACCAGCATTTTTCAGTGTTCCTCCAGAACTTCACTAGGGTTTTGTATGGAGCCGCCCCCATGCGCTCCCATGTTCCTGCATTTGAAGGAGTGACGTCCAAAGCCAGGAAGAGGCGTCGACACAAACAACCCTGTGTTTCAGGCTTTCTATTATTTGACGATGGAAACACCCAACAGGGAACCCCCCCTTCCCTCTTCCCACCCTTCTTCCACAGAGCTTTTTTTTTTAATGCGAACTCAAACGCATATGGGTGGTTGAAAACCAGTAGAAAAACAGCGGAGCACGAATGAAAAGAAAAAACAAGAAAATAAAGTTAACTCTTTCGAAAATTAATTAAAACGCGAGGCGGGGCAGGTGACGTCCCTCTACCGCCAGAAAAAAATACAAAGAGATGTTAAACCTCTAGCCGGTATCTCCTAACCGAGTCCCCATCGTTGAACAATTGCGAAGGGAAGGATAATTTCATCTAAGTCTTTTTGTGTAGCTTTTTCTTCATTCATGTGCCGGATTTATTTTTTAAACGTTCACTCGTTGAATATTCCTCCTGGTACCTGCGCCGCACTTACTTAAAATGTTTTTGTATCCGCCTCCTCCTTCGTATTTCTTTCAGCGTTACAAACATTAAAACTTACTCATTTTTTTGCATGCAAATTGTTATAGTGGTGCTCACATACTATTGGGTTAAGGTGACCATCCTTACCGCTTTTTAGGTTAGTGTCCCGCTGTCCCCTGATTTACTCGGGGGACGCTATTATGTCCCGCTTTGGCAGGATAAACAAATAAACGTCCCGCTTTAAATATTATTGAATATTATATACTGAAATAAAATGTTCCTGACTGACTCTTTCATAATATAAATATAAAAGCAACAAATAAATTGCATACACTTAAGACTTAAACGTATTGTTTATTTGGTTCCTTATAAATTAAAGCTGCATCGGGGAATTTTGTAGTTTTGGATTGGCAATTCTGACCCAGGGTCCAGAGAGAGAATGGAAAAAATGATGATTCTTTCAAACATCTTTCATACCAGTAGTCGTAATCTTCTATAAAAGGTACTCTTTAAAAGCAGAATTTGATATAAGAAATAGTACATATTTCGCGGTGAATTTTTTTTCATGAACTTATAACCACGCTGCAATTCTTTCAGTCAGGTTTATTATTCAATGATTCATGATTTGAATTTCTACTAAGCTTTGGAGTGTGAGTGTTTCACAAGTGATAGAGCGATTATTGAATTTCAAGAGGCACACAAATATGATCAACTGATCAATCCAAATAGATATTTTGGTTGAGAACCGATTTAAGTGCTCTATGCATATCTCCTGAAATTCAATAATCGCTCTATCACCTGTGAAACACGCACATATTATCATGAATCATTGAATCTAAACAACAGTGAAAGAATTTGCAGCGTTTTTTTTTTTTTCAAGAGCGATTACAATGGAAAAATATTCTATTTGAAAATTTTTAATTTCGTACGGAGCATGTAATCAGAATGCTTCAACCCGTGTATCGGCTATAAAACCTTTTAGGAGTTCACTCCAGTATCCACATTCACTACATCACTAGGTTACTGCGATCAAAACAAAAAAAACTCTTGTGTTTGTTTTGATCAAGTAACCTAGTTGTAGTGAATTTGGATACTGGAGTGAACTCCTAAAAGGTTTTATAGCCGACACACGGGTTGACGCATTCTAATAAGCATGCTCCGTCTTACGAAATTTAAAATTTTCAAATAGAATATTTTTCAATTGTAATTGCTTGAAAAAAAAATAAATTCCTTCACTGGGGTTTATTATTCAAAGATTCATGATTTGGAGTTCCACCAAGCTTTGAAGTGTGCGTGTTTCACAGGTGATAGAGCGATTATTGAATTTCAGGAGATATGCATAGAGTACTTAAATCGGTTCTCAACCAAAATATCTATTTGGATTGATCAGTTGATCATATTTGTGTGCCTCCTGAAATTCAATAATCGCTCTACCACCTCTGAAACACGCACACTCCAAAGCTTAGTAGAAATTCGAATCATGAATCATTGAATAATAAACCCCAGTGAAAGAATTTTGCAGCGTTTTTACATTAAAACGAAAAGAATAAAACCTTTCCCAGTTTTCAGAGAATTAATGGCTCTACAGATTGGTTTCGATCCACGTTGCCCGGCCCAAAGTAACTGTCATCCATTTTGCAAATATCGTTTGGTTCGTCGACTCATATTCCAATAATATCCGGTTATTACATTTTATTGGTCCACAGAAGGTAGTTTCTCGGAAGATGAAACGGAAAAAAAAGATAAATAAAAGAAAAAATCTCCCTACTTAGGTTCTCCGTGGTGAATTGAATTTGGATTTATAAGGGTAAATGATAGGTTTTTATTTGTTTTGGAGTGGGCACTTGAGGTTGGGTGTGGCTCGGGCCGCAATAAACGTGAAATATGGAAGTGACGCCGACTATTATACGAGTAGTTGGAAAGAGCGGAGGAGCTGGAAGAGACGAGGTTGTCGGCTTTTGCGGTCTGGTTTTTTAATACATTCGATCCAAGAGTGCTGGAAGTTCCCATCACTTTCAACCCCTATGAAATATTTCCCGCCCTTCTAGTTACCCCGCAGAGGGGTGAAATTTCTTTTTCCCTCCCCCTGTTGCGAGTGGAGGTCGTTAGTACATCGTTCCGCCGAAGTTCCAGCTGCTAGCCCGCTGATTTGAGTTGGGAAAATTCTATCATTTCCATGTTTCCAGATGCAATGCACTAACAACGAGGAAGTTTGTTGCATCTTTCATTTGAGGAACAACCCAAGTATTTCACCTAGACACTCTCATTTGCAAACAATGACTCCTCCCTCATGTTTGAAAGGATTAACATCGGATTCATTTGTTCTTCGATTAGTTATAGCTTAGAAATCAAGCTTGTCCCAAGGTTTTGCGATACATAAACATACACGAAACTAAAATGGTTCAGATTGGTCTAAAACGTAAAATGATGGTGGGAATAATTTTAGATTAAAAACAAAAATGATTTGTCGTTTCCCGAAGTGACGACAAAGCTTGTGCTACATATACGTTTATCCGGTATTAACCCTCTACTATGTGTGTGTATCGCAAATCCTTGAGACAAGCTTGAATTCTACTGTCGTCATCCAAAATTGATGAAATTTTACATTAAAAAGAGAGATTTTTTCATTTTTTTTAGAGTTTCAAGGTTTTATTTTTCTATTAAAGTTTCAAAACATTAAACTTGTCTCTCTCGCCTAATTTATTGAGTATGACTTTCAACTCCCAAACATAAGCTAACTAATTTTGGGTCTAATATCTTGGCACGTGATGTGTAATTGATTTAGTTACTGAAATTTTAATGGGTACAAAATTGTTTGGTCTTATGAAATCGAGCTATTTAGTTTTCCATGAGTTTCTTGTCTAAAAAGTTAATAAGTCACCGTGATTTTGCGCATCTGTAAAATCCAGGAAGCATATTTTTCTCAAATCCTTGACGCCCGATCTCGCTAGAATTCAGATGGCAGTTTGGCTAGAACAATTTCAATAACGATAAATAAATTTCAAAGCAATCGTATCTTTAGTAAGTGGTGCGCATGCGTGAACGTGAAATCTTTGTAAAAATCCTAAGTGGTTTCCTCAATGAATTTCAAAGAGATGATACGATTGCTTACCTTGTAAGACTATTCACAAAATTGTATTGATTTATGTTACTGATACAAGAATGGCAAGTGCCACACCCAAGTTGTGCGTTTATCAACATTTTATTTATTCTGTTTTATTATTTATTTTTTTAAATTATTTATTTGTTACTTTTTATTAGGTTGATTGATCGATCCAGAAGCACACTTTCTTCTAGAAAAATCTTACAAAAAATCCTAACCAATGTGAAAAATCACATCCAAAGTACAAAATGAGATCAATGACAATTATTTAGATAATTATTATCTAAAAACTGTTAAATGTGGCTTTACATGGTTTAAATCATCAAGTTTATTTTCAAAAAAATCATTTTTTCTTGTCCTATCCTTATTGCATTTTGTACGACAGTGGAATGTTAACTTTCTTCTGCTATTACGAGCTTGCCGATTGAATGTCATGAAATATCTGTATGTTCCAGAGTCCGACGCCTCCGCAATTCGTAATGTGGTACCACAACGACAAAATGATAAGCTACGACAACGCAGCAGACAGCAACTCAGCGCCGTCTTCGCGGATGGCGCAGATCGTCACCGAAACAGGAGCCGGGGACAAAACCCACAGCCGGCTCCTCATCACCGACGCCACATCCGCCCATTCGGGAAACTACACGTGTCAGGCGAGCAACACGGAGCCCGACTCTGTCTACGTCTTCGTGTCGTCCGGTGAGTGTGCTGAGCCTATTCACATAACTTATCAAAGAAAATAAAAGTTACTTCGGTACCTAATGAGAGGTACGAGGAACAGATCTGGCAGTGTCAGTTAAATAATAACTAAATACATGTGATAAAACTACACATGGCAAGTCCCATCCGTGCTAAAGCACAGCAGAAAAATACAGACAAGGCCCTGGTCAGTGACAGCCAAGAGTTGAAATCGATGCACTGGGTGTCCGCGTATGATCCGGAAAACTTCACACACGTGTTTTACAACTAATTTCCAACCAAAAGTGCCTCAGAGTTATTTTTAGAGGCTTCGTTTTCGAGTTGTTCCACTTTCAAGATTTTTTTCGTGTTTTCGACCTTATCATTAAGTATTTGCAAATCCAAGGATACCGTTGTAAAGAGCATTAAATTTTCCAACGTCTCAGTCCCTAACAGTGATTTAGGTTTATTATTCAATAATAAACCATTGTAATCGCTCTTGAAAAAAAAAATGCTAACCCCCCTGAAAATTTCATGGTTTACGTCTCAAAGGGTGTAGAATCCAAATCTGCAATAAAAAATTGTTCCGTCCGTCCGCCGTACGCACGATTTCTCCCAAACGGCTGGAGCAAAAAATCTGAAATTTTCACGAAAAATCAATATTGGTCGGACAACGCACTCTCACTTAATTTAAATTGCCCTTTAAGTCTGTAAAATCCCTAAAAAATTCAAAAAAAGTCAAGGCGGACTTTTTTTTTGAAGAATTTTCCATGAGGAATCGAATGAGCCCCTCCCCAGGTCCGTAGCTCAAACCATTCCCGATGTTTGGTCCGATTTATGGTGCCAACATTGCGTATGTTTGGTTTATTATTGTTTTTGTTTTGATCGCAGTAACCTAGTGATGTAGTGAATGTGGACACTGGAGTGAACTCCTGAAAGGGTTTATAGCCGATACACTGGTTGAAGCATTCTGATATGCATGCTCGGTCTTACGAAATTTAAAATTTTCAAATAGAATATTTTCCCATCGTAATCGCGCTTGAAAAAAAAAAACGCTGCAAATTCTTTCACTGGGGTTTATTATACAATGATTCCTGATTTGAATTTCTACTAAGCTTCGGAGTGTGCGTGTTTCACAGGCTATACAGCGATTATTGAATTTCAGGAGGCACACAAATATGATTAACTGATCAATCCAAATAGGTATTTTGGTTGAAAACCGATTTAAGTGATCTATGCATATCTCCTGAAATTCAATAACCGCTCTATCACCTGTGAAACACGCACACTCCAAAGCTTAGTAGAAATTCAAATCATGAACGCAAGCCAATTGAATAAGAAACCCCAGTGAAAGAATTGGCAGCATTTTTTTAAAAGGAACTAGTGAGTTAAAAACAAGCCTGAAAAGTAATTTTTTTTTAATTCTGAAAAAACACTTCTTTTAATGGCTCATTAGTCTTTCTCAATTTCAATGATACGTTTGAGTCTGTAAGCTTAAAAATGCTCAAAAGATTCAGCTTTTTAATGATAGAATTAGTTTTCATTTTCGAGGAAACTTCTTTGAGAAAATTGAGAATTCATGCAAAAAAACGTGTTTTCAAGCATACTTGAGGTTACAAAAAAAACTGCATAAACTAACTAAAACTTCATTTCTATTTCTGGGTGTGGAATGTATCATGTCAACGGCATTAGTTGAAAAATTTATGTTTGAGTGTGGGCATCCGCGGAATGAATTGATGTAAATCAACCGTTCAATGTCTCCCATTCTTGCGGATGGCCTGAGGTTTGCTCCCGTTTTTTTGTTATGATTTCCTCTTCTTCGTTGATAAAAACATAGTCACGAGGAAAATATTGAGTATAATAATGTGATTCACGGTGACAGGTAGATTCACACACCCGCTCGGTCACATCGTTCAGTCTCTTCGGTAGAGTTCACCATCACATTTAATCCATTCTTATGGTTCGTTCGATCCAGCCAACTCTTTTCATTAAAAATCACCCAATTCAAAACCAGCCCTTTCCTGAGCATCCCTGATGGTATGAACACATAGAAATAACTCACGAGGTAAATTCTATTTTCTGCGCCTATGTACTAATGATGGCAACATGAAATGTATTCAGCCCAAACGACTCACAAAATGAGTTGTAGCTAACATTTTTCAAATAATTACGCAGGTATTCAAAAGTCCACGGAATGGGATGAATTGGATGAACTTTGATTATAAGAGTTGACTGGATTGAACGAAAAAAAATAATGGATTAAATGTGATGGTGATCTTTACCGAACCTCCTCGCCCCTCACCGTACTAACTACATGACTGACGATCCGTCAGGAAGTAAAAATGGTGTACCTACCTACGACATACAACAAAAGATATGGAATAAATAAATCAAATGAACTACGTTAACAAAAAGTTCAGGTAAAAAAGAGGAAGAGAGTTTTTTAGACCTGCGAGTTTAATAAAAATATTCAATTTCTACGAAAAATTGCTCATGTTGTCTTCCTGGCAGGCAACGGTTGGAACTAATAGAGAGAGAATGAATGGCCCCCATCTCCGAGAATCAAAAAGAAAAATAAACTCAAAGGTAGTTCAACGCGTTTTGATGAAGAAATGTTTTTCCTTTGAACTGGATTGGGTTTATTTTAGACTGATCTTGTTGCGACGTTCAGTTATTTTCATTTTATTTTTCCCCTTCGAAATTCGTCTTTAGATTCGGCCCAAGATACCTCCTACACGCTTCAATATTCGCGGGGGCTAGAAATTTTGAAAGGAGCCGAGGCGAATCGAAATTCCAAAGGATGGGGAACCCCCTCAGAACTGTTTGGGAATGTTGTCGTTTTCATTTCAACCCTTAAAAAAAGAAGGAGGAAGCGCCTCAGCAGGGTTGACAAGACAGAGCAGTTTACGCAGCGCGAGGGCGAAGGTATTTAATTTGCCGAGCAATTATTCGATCTTCCCAAAAAGTCGTCCCACTCTACATCCCTCTACCTCGCTCTCTCACCGTCTCCACTCATTCTATCACTTTTCCTCTCTCTTCGCTCCTACTTATCTCTTGGCCTCCGACCTCACATTTTATTACCCTAGGAAGGGCTGGCTCACTCTTCGGCCGCAAGGGACTGAATTAATCTTTCAGCAGCGCCGAGGGAAACCGTCTCCGCACCTTCCCTCGTTAACCCTTGCCTCGTAGTCCACGCATTTCTTAGGTTTCACTTATTTTTAGTTGTTTCTTCTCTAAAAATGTGCTACCTTTGGCAAAGAGAAAAATTTAGAACAAAGGTAAGACCTGAGGCATAACGAAAGATAAAAACACAGTTAACAGTTATTAACCAACAGCTGTACTTCTTATTCTATCCATCATAGATTTAGAATTTAAGCTGGATATCTACCACAACCGTAAAACGTATTAAACGGCACCATGCAAGGGCATGATTAAACTACAACTAATGGTGATGGATATGTTTAGTTTGCACTCCTGATTCTTCAATCCACCACCTCTGGAGATATACCAGACTCTATATGTCTGAGACATCCTGTGAGTGTTACAGGCATTATCCCCATTCAGTTTATAGAAGGGGCAACTATACAATTCCATCACCTCGTCATTTTACATACTACAAGATGACCATGTATAAACTAAACGAAATAAAGCGATAGCAAGATGCTTATAAAAAATATGTATAAAATAGTACATCACAGTTGGTAGTAAAGCCTCCTGAATTTAGGCAGCTATACCCTGTCTTGCCTAGATAAAACGTCGAGCGTTTGAGATGGTAAAGTTTGTGAAAGAGTTACACATTTTAACATCGCACAGTTGGTCCAAATACGATTTTTGGCAGAACAAAATATTTTATGAGCTAGTGTTATAAAAATTTGAAACACATTGAAGAATTGAATTGAAGCACAAAACAGAAAATTTGTGCTGATTCTGAATATACCCCATATCCCTATACTTAGAATTTCTCCTTCACAATGCTTTTTTTAAACTCATTTTTCGACCTATGAGTATAGGTTACTCAACTGGATAATTTTCCAGACTTTCGGGGTCAAATTTAGGAGCAACTACTACCCGGTCGTTCCCCTTCTCTGGGTCTAAAGCTTCTTAATTACTTCACCCATTTGTGGTTAGCTTCATTTATAAAGTTGGCTTCTCCAAAAACCAACTCAACTCCGTTAATGATGGTTTTCAAGCGGTGCCACAACTCAGAGAAAGGAAATTCCCTAACGGGTTTATTTGTTCAGACAACTATTAGGCTTCTCCTGATTTAGGATGTTGTGGTAGGTCTAGAGGAAAATAAAAAAACACGTTAGAATATGCTACTCGTTTTGCAGCGAACCGTTTTCAAATCGATATTTGAGCGTTCATGCGTTGTCCACTCATAACACTCATGAACACTGATTAATATTCATTTGAAGGCCACAGGGGAAAAACGCCTCCAGTCCTGTAATTCTTAATTCGAGTTTTTTGGAATTTAAACTTTTTAAACTTGTATACACAAATCAACGGCAAACAAAAATACGGGGAAGTAATTGTTTATTAGGTAAGTGTGCTAAATACACAAGAAAAACAAACAAGAAAAATCTGTTTAATATCATTTCTACAAAAGTTATACAAGAATAATCATCAAATTCAATGGAATGACGTCACTTTTCCCTGGTATCAGGAGTCGATTGGGGTTTCTTCTTCACTTTCTTCCGGTTAGTCAATGTATGTCAACCCTTTGTAGAAATCTTTAGAATCTTGTCCATGTTTTGAAGTCAGTTCTTGTAGATCGACCTTTTTAGCCTTCATGGAAACGTTGATAAAGTTTCTGTGAAACATAAACGAAGGCTGAACGAATGGACTGACGCCGTTCTTCCAAAGGCGCGCGTGGACACAAGACGTTTTTCGCCAGTATAGCCTATTCCTTTATTCTTGTTCTATGGACTAACGTCAATTTGGCGTTTGTTGCTTGACTCGTTGTCATAGTATTCTTACCATTCTACTAGATGGTTCCTCAAGCTTGTTTCGCGAAAAAAGTGGACTGGAGTCGTTTTCCCCTGTACCCCTCATTTACATATGCCAGAAACATGAATATATTTTTTCATTTTTATTTGGTGATAATATAGCTGCCGTACAGCGACAAGATGGGTCTGTCTGATGATGGATACGTACCTAACTAAGCATCAGTTTGAATACAAACATTAATTTCCAGGGTGTCAGGAATTGGGTACCAAGAAAGTTTCCCCAATTATTGACACATCGGTCAATAATAGGGATTTTCACCCCAGTTCTGTTCAAATGTTCAGGATGTTGTGGTAGGTCTAGAGGAAATTAAAAAAAAAACACTGTAGAATATTCTAATCGTATTGCAGCAAACTGTTTTTAATGCGTTATCCACTCACAACACTCATGAACAGCGATTAATATTCATTTACAAATGCTATAAACATGAATATATTTTTTCATTTTCAGTTGGTGATAACATAGCTGCCATACAGCGACAAGATGGGTCCGACGATAGCCGGCCTTGCCTCACACTTCTCGTACTCATCATCAGCCTTTCTAAACTGATTTTCTGGTGGTAAGCACTAACTATATTTCCTTGCTCATGTTGCGACCGACGAACAGTACGTAACTTGAGCTATTTACGGGGGAAAATGAGGTTTATTATTTCTGCATTAGATCGCCCTTCTAGGTAAATCATTGATCTACACATGTTTCACGTAATCCGTGGTATATTACCCGTCTATACTCGGCCCATATCTTTAATTGCATTCCAGATTAAATACTTGGGCTGCCGCCAGCTCCGCGGTCTAGCTCAGTCCTAACGTTGAACATGCTCCGCAGCCAGACAGCCAATCTAACCAATTTTTCAAATGGTGAGCCAACGGATGATCGTACATTACCTCTCTCATTCAATTCAGGGAAATAATTTCTGTCTGTATTAAACAAAAACCTGGTCTCTTACATTGGTACTACATCTCTTACGAGTTTTTGAGATTTCCATTCTTGATAGATTATCTTAAACATCCTTAGGGATTATTGATCACGATGAGGGGATTACTGCCAAATCCCGGATCAATGTTGGATTGTTGAAGCAGTCGTAAACTTCAGTCCAACAGTTTCGGAGCAATAATTCGGAAGGCAGAGGGGGGTACGGCGAACGGACGGATTTGTAATAATTTGATTTTTGAAATCTTCATAGCTTGATCGTAAACCAACAATTTTTCAAGTTTTTTTTTTTTTCCTTGAAAGTTTCAAAGGTTCATTATTAAAAACGAAAATCCAATCATAAAAGGCTTGAAAAGTCTGGGCCTTGATAGATGCTCACATAAATGCTACAGATGAAGGAACTTTTATCGAGGTTCACCCGCATTGTTCTGAAAGGTTGCGTCGTATGTTTGATCATGACTGCAAGGGAATTTACTTATTTCGTACATAATAATCCCAAATGAAGGATAGAGGCACACCGACCAGATATATCGCCGCCGCTTCGGGCTCAGCGTTCCCCGGGAAGGGAGAGCACGGTAGAAGGGTTGTGTAGTCGGTGAAAGCTGTGGAGCTGTTCTAACTTGAAATTTCGTGTTCCTATCAAAAACCCTGAAGAAACCTTGCGTTGTAGAACAAAACCTCTAAAAGGTAGCTCTTTCTGGTCAGTTTTTCCTCACCTAAGAAGGTCAATCGTTTCCGATGTATGCAGGTCTTTAGAAACTTGGGGACATTGCTCCGATTGTACAAAGTCTACCAGTTTTCCTTGGGCAAGCAAATTCAATGCCACCGACGTACTAAAGCTTAGAAATATTTGAATTAATGTAAAAAGTAAAGTAAACAAGGAATTTCACCTTGGATTTTCGTCCGACTACCCGGAGGTGTCGCGGACGACGCCAGCCGTCCTCGAGGAGGATTGAAAATAGGTCTGACGATTTCGATCGTGGCTTCCCATTGCCTCACGCCCCTGGGTTGGGAGCGATTTGGATCCACGTGATATTTAAATCAGAGGTGAACTGTCTGACGACAGGACATGTATACAACACTTGATAGGATTTTGGCATTAATCATTGGCGCTTGCCGGATTCGAACTGGGCTAATCAGTACTCCCACTGAAAGTAAACAGCCAAAGGACTGATGCCTTAGCTCGCTCGGACAACCTATCCCCGCATTTGAATTAACACACCCTAACAAACATTCCGTCCTAACAGCTACTCGATCCACCAAGGAACAGCAACAGAGAACATCGTTCAATGTAGATCAACTTTTCTTCTCTAAACACCTATATATCCAACTGGAATAGAAAAGGTAACGAAGCAACTATCTTCCTTCAGTAGAGTAAGCATATTATAGTGGTGGCCTAATAAATTTGGTCCTCACAATGACGATTTCGAACAACAGAAAAATGTGAATTTAGGACTGCTTTCATCATGTTTTTGGAAGGAGTTCCATCGTCACACCATTCCACTACATTGAACTAGTATGTGAAGGCAGGAAAAACATTGGTTCGGCTCATCCAAGACTGTTGCCGAATGTTTGTAGTAATGGAAACCACTGCTTGTGACTCAAAATAAGGTTGAAGTAAAGTATTTTCATCGTTAAGTCATCATTTTCAATTACACACAAGATGTCGAGATCCCGAGGAGGGAAATGCGTGTTCATTTTCATTCCATTCCTCCAAGCATAGAAGCAGATTATGCATGCGAGATATCTATACCGCTATAGTTTATATGGTTGTAGCAATGTTTTGTGAAAGTACTTCAACCAACAATTTTGGTCATAAGGTCTAACTAGGTGAATTCAAACCTAACTTATTTTGAGTTCAAGTACACATGAATAACAGTTTACGTTGAATCCGCGATAATTCTACCAAGAAGGCACAACGTCACTGGCACACTGATTCGGTCACAATAAGACACAACTGAACGAACATGTGACTACAATTGATCCGCATTGCGGGTCTGGCTTACACACCAAACACATCGCGTCGTAATAGGAACTGCCGTAACCCATTAACGCAAGAGGCTGGGACTCTTCAGAGCGCGCGATCTTGAAACACGACCGGCGAACGTTCTCCTTGTTCTGGATCGTGCGAATGAGTTTCTTGTTGCTTCAAAACACATTGACAACGGTCCCTCCGCCGCAGATGCTTCAGAGAGGAGAACCAAAGCTCCAAAGAACCTACTTAATCTTATAAGAGGGAACGAATCTGGGCAAGCTATCATGGTGTGATGTGGTTTGACGAAGAGCTAGTTGGTGGATTATATAGCTTTTCCAAGTCAAATTGAGAATTTTCCAAATTAACATTGAAATCAAAAAGACAAAATGAACGAAGAATGCATCGTAAATATGACATGAAAAATTGTCAATTCGGTTTGGAAAACTCCCTCTTCCTTTTTAGTAGTGAAAGTTTCTTAGATTGGAAAATTCTCAAATTGATTTGGGAAATTCTCAAATTGGTTTGGAAAAAATCGGTTTGGAAAATTCTAAATTTGGTTTGGAAAAATCTCGATTTGGCTTGGAAAATTCTCAATTCGACTTGGAAAATTCCCAATTCGAATTGGAAAAGCTATATTAAAGTCATTCCTGACAAATAAACCATCCTGATAAGAGGTGTGATATAATATATCCACTAATGAATATGATACGGTTCCATTTTTTAGCTGATTTTTCAAAAAAATTAAATCATTGCAACGTTACAAAATTGTATTTATGGTAATTCTTTGTGATGTATTCTGAATTTATCAATAGACATTAACGGTTTTGTGTGCATACACACTCTACGTAATCAAATATGTGTCGTTCCAGCTGATAACCCCACTCAGGATTTTTTTAAATCGTTCTTTCTAAATATAAAACCAAGTTTTCCTAAAAAAGAGGATCACTAAAAATGGCAATAAACGACCGAAAATCGAAAAACTCTCGCGCTTTTGCTGAACGAAAAAAGTTAATCAAACAGGCCTCGAGACGTCTTGAAATGTATGAATAAAAGCGTCAGTAAAAACGCTGCAAATTCTTTCACTGGGGTTTATTATTCAATCGGCTTGCGTTCATGATTTGAATTTCTACTAAGCTTTGGAGTGTGCGTGTTTCACAGGATAGGGCGATTATTGAATTTCAGGAGATATACATGGAGCACGTGAATCTGTTCTCGACCAAAATACCTATTTGGATTGATCAGTTGATCATATTTGTGTTCCTCCTGAAATTCAATAATCGCCCTATCCTGTGAAACACGCAGACTCTAAAGCTTAGTGGAAATTCATCATGAACGCAAGCCGATTGAATAATAAACCCCAGTGAAAGAATTTGCAGCGTTTTTTTATTGAACTTCAATACCCATAATACACAAATCAATCACACAATACACAATAAAAACATCTATAATTTATCAAGTCCTTTGGCACTCGTATTGGGTTAAAACTTCCCCAAATCCAAATTTAAACGATGTAGCCAAAGGTAGACAGATGTAGAGGGGGCACACAAATATCATCAACTGATCAATCCAAATAGGTGTTTTGGATGAGAACCGATTTACGTGGTCTATGCATATCTCCTGAAATTCAATAATCGCTCTATCACTTGTGAAACACGCACACTCCGAAGCTTAGTATAAATTCAAATCACGAACGCAAGCCAATTGAATAATAAACCCCAGTGAAAGAATACTTATTTACCCCAGTTATAATATTGAATAATAAACTCCAGTAATAATATTGAATAATATTTACCTATATATTATCAGAATGCTTCAACCCGTGTATCGGCTACTAACTACACTACAAGTATTCACATCGGCTATCACTCCAGTATCCACATTCACTACAACTCGACGCTATCGGCCGGACAACACTAGGTTACAAACAAACAATAATAAAGCTTAGTGGAAATTCAAATCATGAACGCAAGCCGATTGAATGATAAACCCCAGTGAAAGAATTTGCAGCGTTTTTTTATTGAACCTCAATACCCCCCCACAATAAAAACATCTATAATTTATCAAGTCCTTTGGCACTCGTATTGGGTTAAAACTTCCCCAAATCCAAATTTAAACGATGTAGCCAAAGGTAGACAGATGTAGAGGGGGCACACAAATATCATCAACTGATCAATCCAAATAGGTGTTTTGGATGAGAACCGATTTACGTGGTCTATGCATATCTCCTGGAATTCAATAATCGCTCTATCACCTGTAAAACACGCACACTCCGAAGCTTAGTAAGATTCAAATCATGAATGCAACTCAAATGAATAAAATTGAATAATAAACCCCACTGAAAGAATTTGCAGTGTGTGTGTTTTACAGGTGATAGAGCGATTATTGAATTTCAGGAGGCACACAAATATGATCAACTGATCAATCAACTGATCAATCCAGGTATTTTGGTTGGGAACAGATTTACGTGCTCTATGCATATCTCCTGAAATTCAATAATCGCTCTATCACCTGTGAAACACGCACACTCCGAAGCTTAGTACAGATTCAAATCATGAACGCAAGCCAATTGAATAATAAACCCAGAGAAAGAATACTTATTTACCCCACTAATAATATTGAACAATATTTACCTATTTATCATCAGCGTTTCATGTATATCAGAATGCTTCAACCCGTGTATCGGCTATAAACTACAAGTATCAACATCGGCTATCACTCCAGTATCCACATTCACTACAACTCGACGCTATCGGCATCACTAGGTTACAAACAAACAATAATAAACCAAAAAACGCAAATCTTGGCACCATAAATAGGGCCATACATCGGGAATGGTTTAACCTACGGACGTGGGGAGGGTCTCAGTCGATTCCTCATGGTATGTTCTTCAAATAGGTAAAAATTTAGGCCGATTTGACTTGTTTTGAGGTTTTTAGGGATTTTACAAAACTTTGGCAGCCCTTAAAGGGCACTTTAAATTGAGTGAGAGAGCTGGCTCAAGAATTGGGGCGTCGTCGGACCAAGATGGATTTTTCCTGAAAATTTCAGATCTTTTGCTCCAGCCGTTTGGGAGAAATCGTGCGTAAGGCGTAAGGCGGACGGACGGAAAATTGTTTTTTTGCAGGTTCGGATTCTACACCCTTTGAAACGTAAACCATGAAATTTTCAGGGGGGGGTTAGAATTTTTTTTTCCAGAGCGATTACAATGGTTTATTATTGAATAATAAACCAATATTGGGTAATGACAGAGTTTTTCTCTTGTTCCTTGCTTGATAGATACAGGAGACTTTTTGAGACCCAATACCGAGAAATTATGACACGAAATAGCCAACGTAAAAGAAAAAACGAAAAACGTGACGATTTTATGGTAACTTAACAAGATTGACCGAACCTCAGCGCAAAAAGACGATATGGAGAGAAGTTGGATGAAATCCCGCTCGAAACAGCCATCGCCCTCTCCCCAGGGGAGTCTACTGAAGGCTATTAAGGTTTCAAGCGCATTCTAGCGGCGTTTGGTCTAACCAAGTCGGAAGTTGGTTGCACTGAGCCCCGGCAGAATGCGCTTGCAACCCGCTACCACCCTCTTCCCAGTGGAGTCTACTAAAGGCTATTAAGGTTTCAAGCGCATTCTAGCGGTGTTTGGTCTAACCATGTCGGAAGTTGGTTGCAGTGAGCCCCGATAGAATGCGCTTGCAACCCGCTATCGCCCTCTTCCCAGGGGAGTCTACTGAAGGCTATTAAGGTTTCAAGCGCATTCTAGCGGCGTTTGGTCTAACCAAGTCGGAAGTTGGTTGCAGTGAGCACCGATAGAATGCGCTTGCTACCAGCTATCGCCCTCTTCCCAGGGGAGTCTACTGAAGGCTATTAAGGTTTCAAGCGCATTCTAGCGGTGTTTGGTCTAACCAAGTCGGAAGTTGGTTGCAGTGAGCACCGATAGAATGCGCTTGCTACCCGCTATCGCCCTCTTCCCAGGGGAGTCTACTGAAGGCTATTAAGGTTTCAAGCGCATTCTAGCGGTGTTTGGTCTAACCAAGTCGGATGTTGGTTGCAGTGAGCACCGATAGAATGCGCTTGCTACCCGCTATCGCCCTCTTCCCAGGGGAGTCTACTGAAGGCTATTAAGGTTTCAAGCGCATTCTAGCGGTGTTTGGTCTAACCAAGTCGGATGTTGGGTTGCAGTGAGCACCGATAGAATGCGCTTGCTACCCGCTATTGCCCTCTTCCCAGGGGAGTCTACTGAAGGCTATTAAGGTTTCAAGCGCATTCTAGCGGTGTTTGGTCTAACCAAGTCGGAAGTTGGTTGCAGTGAGCACCGATAGAATGCGCTTGCTACCCGCTATTGCCCTCTTCCCAGGGGAGTCTACTGAAGGCTATTAAGGTTTCAAGCGCATTCTAGCGGTGTTTGGTCTAACCAAGTCGGAAGTTGGTTGCAGTGAGCCCCGATAGAATGCGCTTGCTACCCGCTATCGCCCTCTTCCCAGGGGAGTCTACTGAAGGCTATTAAGGTTTCAAGCGCATTCTAGCGGTGTTTGGTCTAACCAAGTCGGAAGTTGGTTGCAGTGAGCACCGATAGAATGCGCTTGCTACCCGCTATTGCCCTCTTCCCAGGGGAGTCTACTGAAGGCTATTAAGGTTTCAAGCGCATTCTAGCGGTGTTTGGTCTAACCAAGTCGGAAGTTGGTTGCAGTGAGCACCGATAGAATGCGCTTGCTACCCGCTATCGCCCTCTTCCCAGGGGAGTCTACTGAAGGCTATTAAGGTTTCAAGCGCATTCTAGCGGTGTTTGGTCTAACCAAGTCGGAAGTTGGTTGCAGTGAGCACCGATAGAATGCGCTTGCTACCCGCTATCGCCCTCTTCCCAGGGGAGTCTACTGAAGGCTATTAAGGTTTCAAGCGCATTCTAGCGGCGTCTGGTCTAACCAAGTCGGATGTTGGTTGCAGTGAGCCCCGATAGAATGCGCTTGCTACCCGCTATCGCCCTCTTCCCAGGGGAGTCTACTGAAGGCTATTAAGGTTTCAAGCGCATTCTAGCGGCGTTTGGTCTAACCAAGTCGGAAGTTGGTTGCAGTGAGCCCCGATAGAATGCGCTTGCTACCCGCTATCGCCCTCTTCCCAGGGGAGTCTACTGAAGACTATTAATGTTTTAAGCGCATTCTAGCGGCGTTCTGTCTAACCATGTCGGAAATTGGTTGAACTAAATCCCGCTATCACTCTCTTCCCAGTGGAGTCTACTGAAGGCTATCAAAACTGCCTGTCCGGAAAAAATATTCCCTCTGCATAGAGCACGTAAATCTGTTCTCAACCAAAATACCTATTTGGATTGATCAGTTGATCATATTCGTGTGCCTCCTGAAATTCAATAATCGCCCTATCCTGTGAAACACGCAGACTCCAAAGCTTAGTGGAAATTCAAATCATGAACGCAAGCCGATTGAATAATAAACCCCAGTGAGAGAATTTGCAGCGTTTTTCATTATTTTGATATGTTTTTATTGATTTAAAAAATTTTGGTACACTACTTTCAATAATGAACCTTTGTTATCGACCAAGAAAAAAAAAACAGATGAACCCCCTCTCAAAATTTGTTGTTTCACGTTTCAAGAGGTAAAGAATCCGGAAAATGGGGAGCTATTCTCAGGAAATACTGAGCCAAAGTTGATGAAATGCACGTGGAAAATCACATGTGGTAAATGTAGGAACTCAATTCTGTGGAATAATCTCAATCTATCCTAAAGATTAATACCAAAGGTTTTTTTTTTTTTTTTTTTTCAAAATCCGAAAATCAAACACTTTTGAAATAACAGCATTGTTTTAAAATTCTGTATTCTTAGACGTGCTCTCAATGACTCCGGCGTGCTCTCCCTAAGGGTTAGAACATAAACAGGGTGCGGAACAATAACAAGGATTCAAACCTCGAATCAAGTGGGAATAAGATCAGCTGTTATAATAGCTATGTAATTTTGTTTCTAGAGTTTTTTAAGATCGAGTTTTTCAAGTCTTATGCAAATGTGGACATGTCATGTGTAGGTAGGTGTTCTAAGTCACCTCGCTAAATTTTTGCGCCATATCATGTACAGCGTTAAACACCATTGTGGGTCTTGAAATTGAATTCTCTTTCCTGCTGATTTCTGAAGTAATTACCGTAGATAGCGTAAATTTGAATTTGACGATTCGCGGTGAATAGCATAATGCTGTCAAACGCTAGAGGTTGGTAAGGTTTTAGTTTTAATATCGGCTTGTGCTCCGTAAAAACGGAAAATTAAAGGTTGGAGTTCACGGATTTTTATGTGGGACGAAGTCATCCAACATCGTTTGGACACCTAGAAGTCAACTACAAGACTTGAAGATCTGTGGTCAGCTGCCTTATGACCTAATTTCGTTCCTAATCGATCTAACGTATTGAAATGCATATGGGGCCTTTTTAATGACTTCTAGAACGGACATAGAAAAATATGGAGGAGTGAGGTGCCAAGACTAGGTAATGTAGGTACCATAGAGAACAATAAACCCATGAGTTACGATTAGGTTTGTTTTTGTTTCGCATCAATTGACAATCCTCATAATTTCAAAATCGGTAGAGGGTGTGGTGGGGGTAATAGATCATACATTCGAATGCGGCTCATATGGCCCGTTTTTTTTATTCATTGGTATTCGATTAAGAGCTGTATTCTTGTTTTGAACCACATTTCAGACCATTCTCATTCAATTATGGAAGTTGGTGAATGAAGGGGTTAATAGTGAATCGTTGTCTTCACTATTTTCATCTTTTTTCCGATCCGATTTTTGTCTAACAAATATTTATTTTGCAATAAACCTCCGAAATTTGTGGAAGAATATATGGCGGGGGGTTGAATGGCTGAACCAGTCAAGTCCTCCTTATACCTACCTAATTGTATTGCCTTTTGGCTTATTATTCAATGATAAACCATTGTAATCGCTCTTGAAAAAAAATCTAACCCCCCTGAAAATTGCATGGTTTACGTTTCAAAGGGTGTAGAATCCAAATCTGCAATAAAAAACTTTCCGTCCGGCCGCCGTAAACCGTACGCACGATTTTTCCCAAACGGCTGGAGCAAAAAATCCGAAATTTTCAGGAAAAATCCATGTTGGTCCGCCAACGCCCCAATTTTTTAGCCAGCTCTCTCACTTAATTTAAAGTGCCCTTTAAGGGTTGTAAATGTGTTGTGAAATCCCTAAAAACTCAAAAAAGTCAAGGCGGCATAAATTTTGACTTTTTTTAAAGAACTTTCCATGAGGAATCGAATGAGCCCTTACCCAGTTCCGTAGCTTTATGGAGCCAAGATTTGCATCCACATTCACTACATCACTAGGTTACTGCGATCAAAACAAAAACAACAGGGTTTTTTTTTTTTTTTATTTTGTTTATCGCAGTAACCTAGTGATGCAGTGAATGTGGATACTGGAGTGAAATCCTAAAAGGGTTTATAGCCGATGCACGGGTTGAAGCATTCTGAATGCATGCTCCGTCTTACGAAAATTACAATTTCAAATAGAATATTTTTCCATTGTAATCGCTCTTGAAAAAAACGCCAGGCCTATACCGACGCCTCCTTTGTCAGAATGAAATTGTTCTCTTCATCTCCTTTTGTATATAAATGTATCTCATTTATGTATCCACTGCCTTCATAATATCACTACTTCATTTCGTCACACCTATTCATGTTACAAAAGTGATATTACATTGGGTGATATTCCCAGTTTAACCAGGAAAAGCAGATATGACTAATCTGTATAATAAATACGGATTTTCATATGTGTTCTTAAACTAGGATGAAATCCTCCATAAATCCCAATTCCTGTTATTCAAACCGACGTAAAAATCAGGTCAGCGACATAGCTTCTCGAACCTTAATATTTCAGGTTTTCGAGCGGAGCAGTCTTCCGTGATGTCGTGTTTTTGTTGCATATATAAGACGCCATTCACGGTTTTCAGTAGATGTTTTCTCACAGGGTGTTTTTCCTCGTTGGGGAATAAGTTAGAACCTAACTACCCACTACCGTAAGTGAGTCAAGGAGGTTTCCGGAAAATAGGTGGAATATGGAGCAAAAGTGAAGTAGCGGGAAAAGTTCCCTAAAGGAACGATGAGAGAATCGCTGCCGTTCTTACTTAAAAAGCGGCATTTGTTTACGGAAACGAAAGAACCTTAATTTCGACCCGTCTACGTGGGCGCATTCTTGTCGAGCCATTTCCCAGCTTTCCATGTCCGACTCCCTAATGTAATTGAACATCAGAGTTTCTCAAGAGATCTCGAACTCCTCTCCAAACTGGCCTCGTTAGCTGAAGTTCCTTTTTTTCCCGCTTTTATTCTTCGATTGAAAGATCAACACTCGTATTCCAATAATCAAATCAATTTAGACTATCACCAAATATTTGTATTTCATATATAATGAATAGAATCTAAATAATAAATGTAAATAAATAAATATAATTGTATATATAGGTTGGCCAACATTTATAGGACCGACAATTTATCTCCTTAATTTCCACACCTAAAAACAAATTCAAACGGTAACCTCACTAGTTTTCAATGGGGAATTCAAATGTCACCAATTCGCGATTTGCTCATCAACTTTATCTACTTTGCGTTTTTATCGCAAATTCGGATTCTACGCAAAATTTTATCAAAATTTGACACATCGATTGATTTTTTTACCGTGCACCCCACACTACGAGCAAACGAAAACGCGCAACCCTGAAACTGCTGTTGTTGAAATGTTGATCACCGTAAAACCCAGGTGTGGCACATGCAATTTTATTGTTTTACTCTGATTCACGTGGTGCTAATCATTTTCTTTTTTGAAAAGGGCGTTAAAAGAAATAACACATTTTAGTAGTATTTTGCAGAATACGATTTGAAATAAAGATGGAAAATATAATGTCTCTCACAAAAATTGCTCAAATTATGAGGGATGTTAGCTACGCGTATGGCTGCTCTCACGGCACAGGAATCGTTGGTAGAACTCCTCATTGTTTCTGGAACCAGTGACGCGCAAGCTTCCCTAATTCTTCCCTCCGCCATCTCGTTAACCTGAATGGGGGTTAGATCCGAGTACGCGCAATCTTTCAATGCTCCCCAGATGAAAAAAACCTAGTCACGCTAGATCAGTGGCTCGAGGAGGCCGTTGCACTGGACCATGTGTTCCGAGCCAACGATTAGGGAAATGCCGGTTCAAGTGGGATTGAACAATCGAACTCGCTTCGCATCCGTCTTGTTGGGGAATCAGGGAAATTCGCACGCCAGTGGCAAATTAATTTGAACCTTTGGCACAAATCAATTTTCATATTTTTGGCATCTCAGTTTAAACTTTCGGCGACTCAATGTAAACTTCTGGCATACCACTTCGAGCTTTTGGCATATCAATTTATACTTTTCACAAACCCAACTAATCCAACATTCCACCCCATATGATGATCAATAAATGTTTTTTTTTTTTCTCTCATAAGGAGTTCTACTAACGATTCCCGTGCTCGTGGAATGGGTTGCACTCCGTAAAAAAAATTGATTGAGGTGTCAAATATTTATTAAATTTTGCGTAGAATCCAAAGTTGATGCCAATTTGCGCACTTACAACTTTAATTTGTATCTTGGGTAGTAAATTACGGAGATAAATTTCTGGTCCCATTGATTTAAGCCAAACTGCATAAAGAAAAATTGCACAATTCGAGATTGATCACAAGTTGGAATAAGTTTTATAAACTTCATTACAGTTACGTGGACTTGGAGCAACAACTATTAATCTGAAATTTTGAGTTTTTTGGATGTTTGTGCCAAAGGCAGTGCGAATAGAACTCCATTCGTGAGGTGCTAAACGTATATCCTTTTAAAAATCATACGTTCAACTGTTAAATATTGGAAAAATAAATTAGGATATCTCGAAATAAGATGCAACGCTCAACACAACAGAAGCCCAACTCGTCTTGTCCACTTGCTCTTCTACCAAAACTTTTCTTCTTATTCAGATCGATATTTATTTAATAGATGTGAGGGTGATGGGATGGTATAGTTGCCCCTTCCGAGCAGGTGGATGCACTATTATGCTCCGCCACGCTCAGAGGATGAAACAGACGCTTGGTAACGTCTGATTCATCTCCGAAGGCGTCGGAATTTAAAATCGGGAAGGGGCCAACTAACCAAATCGATCACAACGAGTATACATGATATAACATATGAGCGTAGACCCATACAGTTAATTTACACTCATACAATTACTGTTTGTAGAGTTGATAGCACTTTGGCTATACTGTAGACAGCAATCATTTACTACGATGCATCACGTGACATCACAATGTCAAAGGGTTTTGTTCTAACGAGGTTTGATAATCAAGCCACCGGATGACGTTGCTGTTGTTTCGGAGGTGAAGAATTTCAGGGTTCATGTCGCTGATCGAGTGGATTGCATGCTGTTTCATCACTTTTCTCACTGTTTCCATATCAATTCACGATGGACGTCGCCATTACGAATGTACAAGGGGCCATTGAATGGTCCAGCCCAATAAAGGAGTGATTATTCTAGGAACGTATAAAATCTTGAAATACAGTAAACCCCGCTTAAAGCGTTCACAAGACAACGTCATCCTGATAACATTAAGCGGGCGATAACAATACACGGTCAAAATAATTTTAATATTGTAATCTTTATTAATCTCAAATCTCAATTGAGCAGATTTGGTCAGCTCAAGTGTTAGTTATATACGTAAATTGTATTATTGTAGTTATACTTTTTTCAAACACCAGAATTCAAACTCTTCATTACAAAAATTCAGTAACCACGAAAATGAACAAAACCAATTTAAAACTTGGAAGAAGTTTTCTGTACATCATAGAAAACCCAAAGTCGTAGTTGTGTTGCCTTGTAAAAAACCAAACTTGCTAAGTCCCCACTTGGGTTTTAGAACTGAGCCTCTTGTGAGTCTTGTCAATCGAATCTTCCTAAACAAATTATTCTTGCGTTTATTCAGTAACATGAAAGAAAAATTCTACTGAAACCCCTTCTAGTATTACAACCCTGAATCATTGCGACTGAAAAATGACGGTGTGTCGTTAGACACTTGAGCTGTAAATATAGGATATCACTTACCCTCGTGTCGAGTACGTGCTCCGGCTGCTTGAAGGTGAATCCATTTACAATCCACCTTGTCAGTTGCACCTATAGTTTTTGTAACCTTGGACAATATGTGAGGGTTGGATATACGATCCTTTCTACGTAGGTAGTTTCCATCAATATCAGCAGTAGAAAACATCAGATCTATCGACTTCAAATTTTATCGTAAGCACGAAGTGTGATGGTAATAAAAGGGCCTTCTAAAAATAAGAAGTAAAGCCACAGCATCGGAGGTCAAAAACATAGGTTACTCTCATCATTCCGCCGACGTTAATACATAATTAGCTTATTATTAATCGTATTTCGATTATTTGTGCTTTTACCATTCTTGCTATAAACTGGACCTAACTGGATCAAAATATGTTTAGTCTGGTGGTCTGGACAAAACTAGTGTCTATTCGTTTGATTGTTGAAATGAATAAGACTACCGGAGAAATCATTACCTGTTGGGCTCTACAAACCCTAGGGCACTTACTTTGCTGAAGGACAATATAGGGAGTACACGGAGGGTGCGGGTGAGACCCCAAGGGTTCACCTAGAGACGTACCTTCCTCAATCTAACTTGGTTTCCGAGGTTGTCACAGGGGTGAGGCCCTGGAAGCTGGCAAAACTCGATACAAGAAGGTCAAATGGGCTGCAGATACATTCGACTCTTACAAATCTCCGGGTCCTGATGGCATTTTACCTGTTTTCCAGCAGCAGGGGGAGCAGGACCTGATTTTACTCCTTCGCAGACTCTTCAGGGCTAGCATAACCTTTGGCTATATACCTGGCTCCTGGAGAGGTGTAAAGGTGATGTCCATCTCCAGACCGGGGAGGAAAGATCACAGCAAGGCAAGGGATCTGTGTCCAATCAGCATGTCCTCATTTCAGTTGAAGGCATTGAAACGTCTGGTAGACAGGTTTGTGAGGGGTGTGAATCTCATAGAGAGACCACTACACACTGTACGCATACCTGGCAGGACGGTCTTGCAAGACTTCCCTTCACCACTTAGAGGGAATGGTTGAGGTTGTCTTGAAAGAGTAGCAGGTTGCATTACGTATTTTCTTGGATAAAGAGGTTGGCTTCAGCAAAACCTCTTTTAACACCATGATCAGTGAGGTGGAGAGACCGAGGGCGCTTAATTCAGAAATGGGCACGTCACAGCAGCACACAGTGGAGAAGACAGTGTTTGAGAAGAGGACTGCAGTGACCACTACAAGGGGATGTCCTTAGGGAAGGGTTCTCTCCCCGCTGCTATATGGGAGGGGGGGGGGGGGATATATGACTGCACCACTAATAATATAAGAGAAATATGATTCACAATAAAACTTTTATTGTTATAACCACTCACCACCACCAGAAGTGTTTATGAACATTATATTATATGTAACAGCCCCACTAGTAACACAAGGGACATATGATTCACCATAAAACTTTTATTGTTATGATAACGACTCTTGTGTGGTAATGAAGAGTAAACTCCCCTCACCCATTTGACTACCTTAACCCAAGGACCGTCGAGTAAACCCGATACTAGTTGTTCGTACAATGTTTACGTAAATTGATCGCCTTGAAAATGAAACTTTTATCCATAAAATAAGTTTCCCTTAGTCGATGGAAGTGCTTTGTTATTGAACAAAAACTCCGAAATATTAACAATAGGCGGCGGTTCAACATAAATCGAGCATGCGCAATGGCACTCGACTTAGAAATTATAAGGAAACATCTGTTTACATGGAGGTAAGTTTTGTTTAATGGGCTGAATAATCGCTGCGCTCGCAGAAATTAAGAACATCCTAAACCAATCCTGCCAATAATCTATAGATTTTCTATTTTTTATTGATTATTGCACCAAATATTAATTTACAAGCAATTTTCATTTGACAAAATAATTTGTTGTTGAACAAAACTTGGGTACTTCACAAAGGCTTAAGGGTTGTGAAAAGGCGTGATTCCGGTTCACCGAACGGTTTCGCAGGGAAGGGGACCACTTTCACTTCCACAAATTCGTTCTTAGGCTTCGTTCTTTTGCACCTTAACATCGAGCAACTGGACAGCTTCTTCGTTGACATGCCCTTGTAGCGTGGCCTGGGTTTTGATGACTTCGTTGACGGTGGGGATGTGAAGTTCTTTGTGTAGTCGGATATTTTTGGTGTACCGATATGCGTCCACCTACCTGATAAATTGATGAAGATTGAATTGAGGAATCTTCCATGTTGCTCTTCTCCACCTCGACACCTTTTTAGCTCGCGGGCTGTTTACAAAAACAAGGCACTCGCGAGGCCGGACTAAGTTGACACTTTTCTCGTTAAACACATAGAGATGTTGACAGCTCGAAGGTTTGATCGCTTCTCGGCCTCTTGGCTAAGATCAAAGCGTAGTATCTATAGATGAGTACAGTATAAATAGAACGGAATCGGTAATAAAGCTATTGAAAGCGCGTTGAAAACTAGTTAATTAATGAAGTGGCGTTTAATTTTGTGGGAAATACTGAATAATTTCATCTATTGGTCTAAGTTGGACTAATCTCATCGGAATCAACAAAGTGATCCGACACGTAATTCAATTATCGTAAATGCCCTTCGGGCGTGAACCTATCTCGCAAGCGACTTGGTGAAAGGGCAGTCGCAGCTACATTAGAATCACATCAAGCGTTCAAGGGCTCAACTGTATAGATGGATATTGTATATTATTGAGCCAATAATAGCTGTAATAGCTGTAATACCCCAAAGGGGAATTGCGAGCTATGACCTATTAATCAAACCAAGTCAGGGGTCGTGGACTAGATAGGGTCAAGTCACAGTAGATGTTTTGATTATGAGAGAGATGTACTTTTGCGTCCGAAGAACTTTGATTAACAAAAAATGCACATAGACTACGAAATCGTCCATTTTTATCGTGAACAAGATTAAGCCATTGGTCATCCGCCAGAAAACATCTCGAAAATGTGCCGTACGGAAAATACCAATGTTGAGTGCTTGACATCACTAAGGAGGAAAAACAATGAGCTATCATCTAAACATGAAATTAATGTACTTACATAGATTCCTAGATTTACAACTGAAAGATCTTTCAAGTGCCAAGCATCCACAGATCGATCAATTAACGTTTCTTTGGCTTTGCGTTTATTATGATTCTTTCAAGTTTTCATCTTTTCCGCTTAACGCACATTTCTACGTAGAGATTTGCACGGCATTTTGGATTAATTGAAGACGGCGGCCAAAAAACAGTCTGTTTTACGTTTTTGAAATGTTACATGAGATAGAAAAACGATTGATAACCCTTTCGAACTGGGAATCAGTGGGTAACATTGACTTATTTTCTCCTACTATACAAACAAAATATTTGCTTTCTGTGTGTTCATTGTAACCTCAGAATGTGATTCTAGATTCGGATCGTACGCAAGCATGAGTTTTATAAGTTGATTTTCACTTTTTGTAGTGATGTTCAACCACTAAAATGCCCTATGTCGGTAAAATGTTGCCCCTCGATGAACACAACCTTGTTTCATAATTTTGTCCAGGAAATCGAAACCCGAAAAACTTTCCATGTAAGAAGATTATTTTGGTTCATTATTTTCAATGATGAACCTTTGTAATCGACCAGGAAAAAAATCTCTCTTGATTTGTTACTTATTTAGTTTGGTTCATATTGGTTTCGTGAACTGAATGAGACTATTTGAGTTGCCATACAATCTTCTGTTATAAGACAATTTTATCAAATACAAATTTGAATATTTATTGAAACATAATTTTTCTATTATTCACTAGATTACAGAATATTATTTAGAATGTGTTTTATTCCCATCAAATTGAATATCAATGATTTCCTTGCACTCAAAGGACTTGAAGTATACAAATCTTAACAAATAAAAAATACGATAATCACGGAAATTTTTTTATTTGAGAAAGCTGCGTGACTAGAACTCTTTTTATAGCAGATGATACCGCCTTAACTGTAAAAGCAAAAATGCGAGCATCAAGACCGTTGATCCACACATAGAGTCATTGAACATTAGACTACTAAACCGTTGAGTAAAAATCGACTTTGTGTACGAACTCGTAAGTTTCAGCTGAATCAAGCTCAGAAATTTGAAGCCGGTATGGACATAATAGCCATTCAGAGTTTTTCAATCCCTAAGATCGTTGGATAGAAGAAAAGTCCAGGCAGTTGTCTGTCCATCTCGGATCCGCGGCATCCTTTAGCGAAGGAACCAAATAACTCATTCTGCATGAACAATGACGGTAATAAATTCCGCGTTTGTAGTCACTAAAGAGGTCCGCTTAAGCGCAGTTCGTGAATATTCCCTCAGTGGTGCAACCAGTCTTCGGTGCTGGTCCGGAATAATTTATCACTTCTGTTTCTCTGGCTTGGAGAACAAGCTGGGAGGCTCATTTCCTTCAAATATACAGTGATGTCTTCGGAGTCACGGTTAGAGGTGTATCTGGTCGATAGGTGTTTATAATCTTACGTGCCCTACTCGATTTGAAATGGAAACGTTACAAATTACGAAGAAACGGTTTATTAATTCTGAATTAGATCCCTTCTAATCATTCGACTTAGTTTCTTAGACGTAGTTTAATACCATATTCTAATTCGGCCCCTAGCGCCTCCATACCATGTTGTTGTCTTCTAGACGCCTTAAGGCTGTTCGAACCCTCTTGGGAGCTTTTCACAGCATGGAATTACAAGCAGTAGACGAATTTTCACAAAACTAAGCTTCGTTAGCATAATTTTCCACCCCTGTGAAATAGTTTTGCAGCATTTTTGTATTTAACGATTTCGCCTAATTACATAATGAGAGATAAATTCACTGGCTCAGTTATTGAGAAAGTAAAATTGAGGATGCCACCCTCCTTGAATTTGAATATCATAAGTATTGAGCTCTGCATTGAAGTGGAGTACTTGGAATGATATATGGTGTACATTACGGGGACGGGTTATCTAGTTAATTCTGAAGACTGAGATTCCGAGCTCTCAGCTTCAGTTCCGCTAATTGTGTGAGAATAGTAGGCATTAAACCGAAGCTGTGAACATCTAACTGAACAATTTCGGGTGAAGTAACACGATTACTATCCCGCCATAAGACTCGCCAGAAGACAACGAGCACCTCTACGAGTCATGGGGAGTAAATTACGTGTTGGTTCATCATAGTCACGCTTATAATCAATAGAGAAAGATAAATTTAACATCCTTTAACAATTTCTTGTTTACGTTCCAAGATATATGGAATCACTGACAGGTAGACTCTCAAATTACTGGTAATTTTAAAAATATAGAGTCACAAATCATAGAAAATGACTACTCCGTATCACATTCGTTCAATTTCCCCATCTCCAAACATTCCTAATCGTATTTCCCCAATGTTCAATGGATTAAAAACACATTGACCGCCTCTAAACATTCCTCGGTGTAGTGCTTAAATGTTAAAAAAAACTCAAAAGCAAATCTATTTTTTTAAACCGATATTTATTCTAATGAATATCAATAATTTTACAATTGCGCATAGGCCCATCAAGTTAATTTACATTGGCTATCCCCTACATATCACTCACAACAATAAATCACGTGACATCACAAGATCCACGGATTTTGTTCTATGAAGCCGCCAAATGATGTTGCTGTTGTCTAGGGCTTGAAGCGCTACTGACCATGAAACTCCCTTTGCCACTGCTACCTTTTTACCCTCACCCGTAAATGGGTAGACATTGTTTTGCTCATAGCGAGTAAACGGTTAAGGCTATGGAAAATTGGAAAGAGTTAATCCGAATGGAAATTTTAAGAGCAACAACTTTTTATCCATAACAGTTTTCGATATCTCAAACGGTTTTCGGGATAATTCAGCTTTACGTCGATAAATAGCGAAATGAAGTGAAATAATGGCAATGTGTAGCCCTTAAAATCGTTATAACTCCGTCAAATGAAGATAACACACAAAAGCCGTTGGGGACATTGTGAAACAAGTAATAACAAACATTTTAAGACCTCGAACGCTTAATTCTACTCAGCGACTCGGGAAAAATGGCGTTTTTAAGATTTGCGAACGTTATCCGCCAGACAAACAAAACGGACGCTCATACTGGCTTTTTGCAGAATCCGTTGCGTTCTTTACTTTATTACGAAGAAAATCAGACCGCTTACGCTTAATTTGATCGATTGGAACCGAGGATGTAGTCAAAAAACCATGTTTAGGTCACAAAAAATCGTCAAAATATCAAACTGCTATAGCTTCCAAAACCGTTCATTTTGGGAGGAACCAAGCAACTACACCAAGTATGAACGAAATCGGAGGAGATCGGTACATTTTGAGTCTGTCTGGGTATGGAATGACCCATTCCTACTTCACAATCAATGGCCCCTAACTCCCTAACTAAGAGTTTAATTCGTGTTACAATAAATGTACACTCTTTTGAGTATGCTGGTACAGCTTGGCCTAAAACCGTGATTAACCAATATACTCAAGCTGCCGGTTATTCAAGCAAACGAACTACTGGTAATGAAACAACTGACACCCTAATCAATAATTACAAACGATTATTTATTGTTTCATTATAATTAATTATCAATAGTAATATCAAATAACGTATTATGTCATTGCAATATAATTATTTTATAGAGTATTGTTTTCATCGTTATCTTAGAAATGTAATTTTTATGATTATTAAGATTATATCAACCTAGTACTGACACAACTCGTCTCGTATTCCATGTCAGTTCAAATATTTCTGGATGAAATTTTTACAGGTGTCATGAAGAATAGGTTACATTTATTGCCACGTTATTTGCGTAATGCTGAATCAATGCTTTTACGAGTAGAACAAAGAAACAGTTCACCCCAAACCACTAGACGCTGAAGTATTTATTGTGCTGATACACAGTTGAGTCTGTTGGAGTATTTTCAAAGGCCTGCTGACTCCTAGGCCAGTGCTGCTGGGATCAGCGAAACCAACTTTTCGTTCGCCAAAAGCCACTAAGGTGAGTTACCTTTTGGAGACGAACCAGGAAAAATAAATAAAATCGCTCCTAGGAATGCGGGCGGGTGGCGCCCGACTCATCGATCTTCTCACGGAGCTTCTGCCGAAAATCTCCTTTCTTTGTCGCGATCCTTTTCGAGAGCGAAAGGGTGAAAACCCAGAGAAAATAAGATAAAATTCGAGTGTAGAGAGGCGGGACGGGTGGAGGAGATAAAAGGGGTTTTTCAGGAGTGGAATTACGGTCGGAAAAAAAACGGTAAAGTTTACCCCCGTTCTACAAATTATGGTATGAGAATGAGGGCGTGAGAAGGGCAGTCCCTCAAGCTAGAGGGCCCTTAGTCGCGGGTAACTTGAGGCGGTTCCGTCGGAAACCACTCTGATAAAGCCAAGAAGCTTCCTCGAATCAACGGAACAATTCGTTCACTCGAGTTACCGTCTATCGCCGAATCCGTACGCAAGGGAGGAATTCACGAAAGGAGGCAGTTGATTGAATGGTGTTGATTTATTTTTTAATTTTATTTATCGAAAATCAGCGGGCGTATGAAGAAGAAGTATTTGTAATTTTGTCGATATAAACGATATCGGAAAAGAAGAGAATGTACATTTATTTCTAAGTTATCTGAATAGTAGACGATTCTCTGTTGGTATTTTTTAATTATTTTTTCTACGTTTTTGTAACATTACCCATGTGTAACATTCAATGTTATTATACATTAAGTGTTATTTATACATAAGTAATTTACCTTTAATTAAGTTGTGCAGTTACAAGAATTTTATAGAACATTTCGTTCATGGGCTTCCCGTGTATTCGCAAATCTGAATCATTTAAACTATGAGACGCTACAGATGCTGCAAATAATTCTGTGCTTTGAAGAATACAATGCACATACAACGGCTGATTGGAATTTTCCTATTAAGTACCCATCAAGTGTGTTTTGATTTTACTAGGTTACATCTTAATGCGTGCTAACAAAAGACCGGAAGACAGCCGTTTTTCACGTTTATATTAAAATAAATCTTTGCTTATACCTTTGTAGTTTCCACTTGTAATAATATGTTGTACATGTCACTGAGACATGTTTTGTAGGATAACCAGTGCCCTATTTTCCATCTAACCATTTCCTTCTAACGCATTCACCGATTGACAAAAATTATGAAAATACATGCTATACAGCTGTTTTCCAACTTTGCAAACTTTAAGAAATTCTCAGATTTTATAATAAAAAATAATATTTTGTTGGGAAATTTAATGATGCTACCCTTACTAAGCTTATTCTATACATAAATTCCCGTTTTTAGATTGAAAATAGCTTTTGTGGAAGATGATACACGAGTTGAATGAGCCAATTCTTCACACTCTTAAAACTATCATAATGTACATAGTATTATTTTAATAAGCTCTCCACTTCCCAAACTATCCCCATGAATTTCCTTGCAAGAACTATTACTGCTTAATCGTGCTCAAGAGCGTATTTTTATAACTTCTGATTTCTCATGGTCCATCTGTCCCTATTTCACTCAAACTGTGCTAGGTTTTTGAGGATAAGTTTCGAAATGATGTAGTATGAAACATATCGTCATTGTTTAAGTAATAATTACTTGTCCATGGCGATACTATAGTCGGTTACCACTGGCAAATTGATGAAGTGGTCCGAGAATGTACCGATCATTAATCATATGGTCTCCCATGTTTCGTCGATGCTGAATGATCTGACAAACAGTCAACATGTAGAATTTCCTCACTTTTGCCCAAAGAGAGGTATGTTGGATGTGCCAGAAAAATTCGTTAAGAGTGATAGGTCAGGGAAATGTTTAAATGAGGTTATTGTTCAAAATATTTCACCGTTGGTGAGTTCATTTTTTCAATAAGTTTGGTTGCCCCTCTCCGTAATGTTACCGTTTGTGCCCCTTTCACTTTGTAAACTTTGAGTGACGTTGGTTGGTCCTCCCCGCCACCAATAGGATTCAATCTCCTTTCACTTGGGCTTATGTAAGATGTGCTTTCTGTGATGTACCTTCAGTTCATGTTTGTTTATGATGATGACCTAATCGTCGAAATCGATTTAACTTTAATTCATTATTTTCGTGGAAATATAGACAACCTTCTATCTTACTCCGTTTTTATTTTCACCCTGCGTAAACGTCTGGTGGTGTGGAAGATAAAATTCAAACCAATTACGTAACTTCTCATTACCCTTTCGAGGCGTTAGAAGAGTAGTACCACTGAGCGGAGTTCGATTTTATTAGAAAGAGGTGGTTTCGTGGAAGGCATCAATTAACAAGCCTTTCAATACAACCCCTTTCCAGTTACGTAAAGTGCGGAACAGCGTGGGTGGAAAAATCTCTTGATGAACGAGCAATAGGTGGTACTTGTCGGCTCGAAAGAAATGGGATTGATTGAAGGGAGTCCCAGAAGTAGGGGTTTCCCAATACATCAAAAGCTTTTAATATACAAGGAAAACGGGAAAAGCGAAAAGCGATCTTGGATTTTGCCGTCACTTATATTGTTTAGTTTTAAAAATAGGCGATAAGTACCGTGCGTGGCCCATACATCAAAACCCATCAAGTAAAAGATCTTGCTTTTCTTCTTCTACCTGAAGTAACGTGTCTAAGATGACAATATTTTTAATTACTAATATCGATTTTATTTGGTTGAATTTTGAATTTCACAATCCGAATTTAAGTTGAGGCAGTCTGTGGGAAAACTAGAACCTGTCTCAAGAAAACTATTGAAATAAGGTTTTTTGTATCTTAAGAAGGCAGTCTTGCGTATGAGCAAAAAAAAGGCTTCTGAATATTTCGAAAACTTGCGTTTCGATATCGTGGGTTGTATTGTTAACTATTTTTAGGTGGAATCCCTCATTTTTTTTTTTTTAAAAACATAATAAAGTTAGTCGGTAGACGTAGCTTTCTAATGGTGAAAGCTTTCGGTCATTTAGTTCTTTCGAGTTAAATAGAAGAAACAAACAGAAATTTTACTTTTTTACAATACCTAGGTATTAGTTCAGATACACTCACTCACAGGCAGAGTTGTTAGGCCAGTAATTTAAAACATCAAACATTGCAAAAAGTACTGTAAACTTCCTTTTTGAATATGTTGTTAGGGTTCACCCAGATAGTACGAATCTAGATTTGCAGGCCTGAAAGCCGCGAGCGACGGGAGTTACAGCCGAAAAACGACGAAATTTTCGCACTGTTTTCAGTTTTTCGCAAAAAGTCACCAAAGAAGCCTTTTGATGAGAAAAGATTCTCTGTCAAACTAGATAAAATTTGCTACAATTTGAGACGTAATTGGACTCTGTAGCTCCATTAGTTCCAGAGATACAGCTCTGCAAATATTGACAAATTTTTCCAAAAAGTGAAAATTTTAACTTTTGGTCTATTTTCGACCGATATATTGGTGTAAATAGTCATTCTACAGTAAACTTGTGAGGAATGAAGTTGTAGGACATTTAATTACCTTCATTTTAAGACCATCGGGGGACCTGTATCTATCATAGATTTTTTTTTAACTTACAGAAAACCAAAATAAGTAGAAACGCGGTTCAAGGAAAAGTTGAATAAATGTTGAGTTATTTGTGTAAATTAACTATAGGGACTGAAACATTTCTTAGACAGTAGGTCATAAAATGAAATAAATTATCAATTATTAAGACAAAAAGTGGTTCATATGAGTAGGTATGTACAAGTTATTATACATGAAAACGTTAACACTCACACTAAAAAGTATTCAAGAATTTCATATTCTGGGGATCTTAGATGTCTGGGAGGTCTTCAGGGGTTAGAAATTCCTCATCCACGTCCTCCTCATCTAGCTCCTCGATGGGAGGAGTGTTTGTGCACTCTCTGCCTTTACAATGCTTGCAATTTTAATTGATTACTGACATAGTCCAGTCATATTAGACAATTTTTTTGCCAAACATTGCAAAAAGTTCTGTAAACTTCAATTTTGAATTAATTTTGAAAAATGTATTTGGGGGGGGGGGGGGGATTGTCATGAAGCGCTTGGGGAGGGGGGCACTCCTGTGCAATAGCCTTTCGACTATTACGATTGCTGTAATTGGAAAAGTAATTTCCAAAGACCAGCTATTACTTTCTTGTAATTTTAATGGCAGTTACATAACAGTTATTGTATTCAAATTTGTAATTCCATTTATCCATGAAATACCATTTTTGCCAACACTGCGATTAGGTAAACTTGTAACTATCATGTTACTTCCTTTTGTGATAATTTTTGCATTTTTGTCAGCTATCCTCTGAACTTCCGATGGTGGTCTAAAAAGCCAAAACATTCCACATGCCTGTAAGTGCAAATGGCGAATATTGGGAGTGTGATTAATAAACATGCTCTTCATTCATTCATAAAATGTTTCCCATTTTCTTCTCATCTTATCATAATCTTAGTCATCTAATTCATCCAACATTCTTGTGTTTCAGAGTGTTGAGGAAGCTGAGTGTCGTCGAAGCGTATGAACCCGCCTTTAGACGCCCGTGAATATAATCTGCTCAATGGAAATGGACATCTTGTGAGACCCCAAAAGAGAATAAAGTGCCTTAAAGTGTCGAATACGAACTTGATAAAACAGTTCAGCCCAATCGGAAAAAAAAATAGATGACGGTGAATTAGGAATGAACGAATCGTTCATCTATGAAATTAGGAACGAATTACCAATAGAAACGGTATTAATTTGTAATTAACGTCCATCAATTTTATTGCAAAGAATAGATATTAAGCCCGTTCCATAACCCTTAAAATTTTTGTGACCTTTTGAAGTTTTTGAGTCATACGATCACATAACGAAGTTGAGGAAAATGGCATTTCGTAGCGTCTAATTAGCGGCTGCCATTCAATTGATTTACTATCTCGAATAGTTGTACATTTGTCATTAGTTGGAGTAAAAATTATTAAAATAAGCTACTCTCCATTGCCCCTGTGATACCCTAAAATCGTGAAATGTTATGTTTTAGTTTCAGACTCAACAGTTAATTAATTAATAAATGAACTAAATTTATAAGTGATAACTCTAAGGCAATCTCAAAATATAAACAGATCGTTATATGTTCCACAGCCTGCCCAATTATTTCGCTCTTTCAGAGATTAAATTTACGGGCACCTAGTTGCCTATCTTATTTTATTGAAGTAAAAAAATTTCGTCGCCCAAAATCAAGATTTCTACTGTCTCTTTGCATTTTAGGCCATTCTGAATAACTTCCATTTCTTGTGTGTGTGTGTGTGTGTGTGTGTGGGCATTTCTTTCCATCCCCCCTCCATCTTCCTCTATCTCCCAAATCCCAATGACATTTCGTAAACCTGAGGATCCTCCCCACTTTTATTTTGTTTAGTTTTTTTTTTCGTTTTTAAGGAGAGTTTTATTTAAATATATCTGCGCCTGTGGCAACAGATTTTTGCAACATTATTTTTTTCTATAGTCTTCATCCGATAAAATTTTCAGGCAATGGTGGTTTTCTTGCAGTATACGGAATGTCCCACGAAGCCACCCATTAAACCCCCCTCCGGCTAAAATCATTATTTTAGGAGTAAAAAATAATGAATGACGTTTGCCAAGGATCTCAAATATAAGGACGTGTGCACTGCAGCAGTGTTGTATTTTTAACGCTTGTTGTGCATCTCAAAAAAAAACTATAGTTCTACAGTTCCAGCCAGATCATTTAAATGATTAATTTTACACATTTAAGTACTGAAGATGAAGAATTGCCTATGCAACCTACAAATATGGGATTCTAGCTTGGAGGAGGGGAGCTAGTAAACAGAGATGAAAGCTACGGCTGGGGGGGGCTAACAAGGGTTTACGTGAGCGCATTCTATGTTCATAAACGGTACTTACTAAGCCTAACCAACTCCCCCGGAAAAAACCCTTTTGATCTCAATCCATTCAACCACAGGGCTAGTGCTTACCAAGGTGGCAGGTAAAAAATCACGAATGACCCCCTCGGGACTTTAACCGGATGGAAAAGTGGTGATGCCGGGATAACAAAGGGCGGAAGGAGCCCACCCGAAGGTTAGTTGAAGGAGTGTTGAACAATTGGCATTGGGGGGGAGGATCGTCGGGTCGGTGTAACACAGTGGTCAATGAAGGCAATGTATTTTGGGTGTTCTATCTTCTCCTTGCCTCATCATCGACTACACTACTTCCTGCAAACCTACTAAACGGAGTGATACACTGCAAGTCATCCCTGACGTGAATTGAATCTCTCAAGAGAGAGCAGTTTCAACTTTATGCTTGTGTAACACTCATTATGATAGTGGGATTACGTTGAGTGTAAAACTCATTATGCCTTGAGATATTTATCCGGTTCTAACAACTTAATATCTTTAGCTGATGTCCAGTGCCACAATACGAGTGTGTTAACCGCAGTAACTGCTTATACGATAGAAAATCATTCAAATACTTTTAAAGTGCACTCGTTGCAATGAGATCCTGGTGCTTTGTTCGTTCAAAATTATCTAAGCTTAAACCGTCACCTTTTAGTACGATGAATTTTATTTTAGAATCGGTAGCTCTCCTTCTTCTTCCTAAATTCCTTCTTTCTTCTTCTTCAATTCCTTAGTTCTTCTTTTTATGTACTTTTTTATTTGCGTCCTTTGCCCATACCCCACCTCCCTCCCGCTTATTTTCAATTCAATTTAACTTATTTATTTTACTATTTTTAAAGAAATGCGAGTTCTCTCAGCTACCTAAATGGCTTGGTAATCAATGTTCCATTACATCGAACGTTGATGGTATTATCCTTTTCCGTATTTAAACTTCCTATTTGCATATAATGGATTACTTGAAGTATTTCTAACAATAAATAGTAGAAGAATGATTTGTATTTTGGTTTTTCATAATTCACGGGGACCTTGATAAATTCGATACGTTCTTCTTGTTTCCCAATTTCATGGTTATCATGTTCCGTTGAACGGTATCTCTGCGCATATTCTGTAATATCAAATCAGCAAACAGGCTTCCAAAGATTTGTTTACTGTTGAGTCAAAAAGATTACAATGAATTACGTAAGTATACTATTGAATATGATTTTCCTTACGTCAGTACACAATCTTCTTATTATCGTAATATTTATTTTTAATTTACTTGTAGATGTAATAACAGTGCTTCAACAGTGAACTACAATGTCAGTTATTTCTGAAGCATGTCCACTCTCTTGTGTTATGAGAAATGAAAATGATATTGGTACGAGTACCCACCGCTGTCAATTTATTTCAATTTTGTCACTCGTTCATAAAACAGTGTTTGGTAAAGTTCAATTTTTTACTATATTTTTCTGGTGATATTAGCTCATTTCCATGATCGATTTTGAATAGAATGGCCTAGGGGTACTACATTCACTTATTTAGCTAAAATATAAATGTCAGTAAGAACCATTTTTTGGCTATGATTAATTTAATAACAAATGTTTACCTCAACTCTACAAAAATTTAAAATGTTAAGTTGCATCACTTTATCGACTTTTTAAATAGCCTTGAAATTCCACCATTGCAAATGTTCAGGCAACATGGTTGAACCAAAAAAAAAAGTTTTATATAAACCTGAGAATTTTTGTCTTCTTTGTTCTAACTATTACCATTTCCTTTATAAAATAAAACAGAACAATTATGGTCATTATACTTAGATAGATGGTAGTATTTTAAGAATTTGATAACGGATATGTACATATATGTAAATGTTGCAAACGTGTCTTTTTCTTTTCATTTCTGTTAAGGATACCTACCTGCATCAACCAATTTTAAAAAATGAACGTATGTAATAAATGTTTATATTTTGGATGTTTAAACAAACAATTTTATGGTGTGAGTATGTACTTTAATGTTGTGTGTACTGGAGATTAAAAATTAATTTATTGTTATTGTTTCTTACCCATTGTTTCTTAGCTCATTCCGTTCAAATATTGATAGGAGTTGAACAAGTTACCATTGTTGAATGATTCATTTACGATACGTATCATTGGTATTGATATTCTGTGGCTGGAATAAGGCTGATCAAAGACGCAAATTATCACTCGGACGTTCACTTTTCCCCTGTGTAGGTGTAAGCCTTCCGCACAAATCAGCGTTTTCGGTTCCTTGTTTTAGTCGTAACTCATACGTAAATTCAGAGCATGGGAATCACGTTCATTTGAGGTAATGCTTGCACGTCCATCTTCAGATCCCTGAGACGTCAGTGCTGTATGCAATCATGTAAATACGTAACAACTAACTCTATTCATTTGTACTTCACTGATTATGCTCTCGTTATGTTTGTGGAATGCTTAGTTGACTTTACATTAATACTTCCAAATAGTATGTTTCGTGCTCTCAACGAATACTGTTTCTCTGTGCCATTTATGATAGTCTTCAATTGCGATGGATATGGAGACGCCTCCTCCCGTTTCTTGGAACTGATACCTCTGAGCATGAATCTGACCCTTCTAAGCTGCAGTTGTACCATCTGGGTGTTGCAGGACAATCGCCTCAGCCCTTGTAAGGGGCAACTATTCCATTTGGTCTGATCTTTGCTTCATGGTAGCAGAGCCTGGATCCGAAACCCTCACTCTCTAATATTGACTGCTCCCTTCGCACTGTTTCCATTGGCAAATTGTCCATTCCACCTTAGTATTTCTTCATACTCCTAAATCTGAGCATTAATCTGACACTTTATAGCCCAGGTGGTATCCTGTGGATGTCGCAGGCCAATCGCCTAAGCCCTCGTAAGGGGCAACTACTTCATTTCGTCACCTCCTTACTGTAAGGTAGCAGAGTCTGGTTTCGAACTGCTCCCTCTCTAATACTGACCTCGTTGATGCCTTTTACTAATTCACCTCCTTGTTAAACGATGTAAGTACAAACACACTGTCAGCATCAAAACCTTGGGCATTCAAATACAGTGGGTCATAAATGCCCTAATAGTTATCTGGTTAACTAATTATTCTCCATAATTGTTTACATTATCCTTCTGAGGAGTGAATTATCCTCGAACAACTTCGAAATCTGCAAATTTCTGCTTACGATTAATCTGAAAACTACTGTAAAAGTCTCATAAATAAACAATATTCATGGAGAGCTGGAAAGATGCTGGAGATGCTGGTTTTGTTTATGTTTGGTTACAAAGTATTGCTTACAACAATGTATTTACCTTAAAGTTGATTTAATAATTGCTTTGTAAACAAAGTGCTCAGATGTCCAACAATTCAACACACAGACAATACTGAGTAATCCATCGCAATCTATATCAGCCATTTTTAAGGAGGTGGGAGATAAAGTACTATTTGAGGATTATATTTCTACTTAAAAGCTGTATAAATATGTATAGAGAATATATGTACATACATAGGAACGGGAAGATATGATGATTCTATGACACATAATATTGAGCAATGCTGTTCATCACGAACAACCCTTGGTCAAGTGGCAATCGGTGTAGATATGCCCCGTTCGATCCGGATATAGAAAGATTCAATATTGAAGATTATAAACTGAAAATAATTACCTTCTAATTAACAGTATCGATCCAAAGTTCCTAACTACCAAAAGAAAACGAACATAATCATGTTTTTATTTTGATGATATGTTGATTCATATGATGAATGAGATGCCCTCCTAAGTAAATTTAGAGAAAGGTTCAAGACAAACTTCTACATCCTTCGTGTTTGCTGGTATGGGGATGACGGTGAATGGTTTCCTGAAATTAATGGAGTAAAAGAGCTCGTTTGAAAATGTAAACTTGGTCAATTCCTTTTCAGTAAATCTACATAAAAAATATGATATCGTGAAAATTGAAAAATTGCTGAATAAAAATTGAGCACAATTGGCGTTTTTCATTTTTATTTCGCTTGTTTATTCTTCCGGTCGACCAATAACTTGTTTAACAGTTCGTCTTACCTGTGCAAGTATGATAGACGTACAGCGCGGTGAGGTCAGCTGCATTATATTCATCTTTTACTGCATTCAAACCCATTTCACAGTGAATTTAATTTTCCCTCTTTTAATTACTAACTGATTTTCATACAGACAGTAAAGTAGTTCCATTCTTTATCATTTGCTTGACAGTATTCCACCTTGAGTAATGAAGCTTCAAATTGCGGTGATCATTTTGTCTTTGACTATCTCGTTCTTCTTTGAAGAAAATAACGCCGATGTTATAGAAGAACTGCTTGCAAAAGGCGAGTTGCTATTGGGTAGGGCCAACAAACTGAAGAAGACCTTGCTGTCCGAAGCAAAAGAATCAGCGGATGACATTTATATGGAACTGCGAAGACAGTACAAAAAATGGAAAAGTGAGTGCAGGAAAAATGTAATGTTCATTACTATTTTTTGGTTTATGATTCTCAAAATGTGCCTTTGTAATCTTAAAGGATACAATTTTAATAACGCCATCCCCGTTTTGTTTTTACGTTTCAAGTTGCGTAGATTCCAAATTTTTCAATGACCGGCCGCTGTTAGGAACATAACAGCCCTTAGAAATTACGTAAAAAATCAGTTCTTTCGCACATGGAATCCATATGGGGTCTAGTTGGTCTCAACTTCTGGCCCCTGACTTCTAGCCCAATCGCATCACTCGATCGCTCACAGATGGTTTGGGCATAAAACACCTGGGATTTCGATGTTTTCGCTTACCTGTATAGATGGGTATACAGTCATTTCCAAGAAATCCAAGAATCGATTGAGACGAGTCCCGAACCATTCCAAGCTCACCTAACTTAGGAAATCTCCTTTTCAGGGGTGAACAAGTAAAATACGGGTTCAAATATAGTTTTTTATACAATTGACGGGTAGAGAAGTGTGACGCTACTCGGAGAAGGCCAAAGAAAGTTTGGCAGCCCACGGGGGTGTTACAAGGTATTGTTGAATTTGAACACTTTAATTTGTAATAGGTTTAATTCAGTTTGCGAAAAGTTTAATTCTGATTGCGAAAAGGTTAATTCTAATTGCGAAAGGTTTAACTCCAATTGCCAAAAGTTTAATTTAGTTTGCTAAAGGTTTAATTCAGTTCGCTAAAGGTTTAATTCAGTTTGCTAATGCAATAAAATCCCAATTCTCTTCCTTGTTTTGACGATGTCAAGGAAAGTTATGGTGATGGTATGGCACGGGGGGGTTCAAAATAATGAAATAATAAATTTGTGAAATGATTTTCAGTTTTTTTTTTTTTTTTTTTGTTTTTTTTTTTTAATTTTGTAAGGGCAACAACTTGCATGGACTCAACTTAGACAACTAACTTAGACACCAACAAGGGTACTTAATAAAGTACTCCACCTACTTAGCTTTCTACAAGTTCATTTTTCTTTGTTGTCGGGACCTAAGTAAAACGTCGATTCAACTGAATACAAATCACTTAGTATTAAAACTATTGTATAAAACGTTGCACAATACTACACAAAAGGTCTATTTATGTATTCCATTCAACGTAAATCGCTAATCTGTTTATCAGACGTAGTGTGTAGCACATTATATACACTAGAAGATTGCATACGATGCAATTTTATTCTAGATACCTTATAATCAATTTTTACTTCACTTATGAATCGATTAGGAAACAAATTAGACACAAGGACCCTTCAGTTGATCAGCGTGTCTCAACACCTTGTAACGGACTTCAAAATTTGCCGAAGGTGATAGCACGATTTCTTCATAAATATCACTCTCTTGAGCGCTAAAACTTTACTAGTCCCGTAGTTAATTAATAATTCAACATGGCACGCAAAACCACTGTACAATTTTTCATTATTTCCGTATCGGAATATTCCTTCAACGTCTATCTGTGATAGATCTGACATGTCAGATAGGTAGGTACATGTACCTATTTTAGACGTAGTGTGTGGAGCATAAATAAATCTAAATTCCATTTCTTGTAATTTATATTACATCGCTGTAGATCGTGAGTACAATTATTTGTAGATGCAGGGGGCAACTCTGAGGGCGGGGGTTTTGAGCCCTGAGCACGAAGCCAGCAGGCTTATTGTACTTTTCGGAAGGTTTTTCATTTAATCAAAAATACTCAGTCCCCTGTTGAGAGGTGAGAGGCTCTTGATTGATTTTTTGGTTTTGAATAGAGCTCATTGGAGTTTACGGCCAAAGAGTTCAAATCTGCGATTGGTAGGTACACTTGAAGATTCTGTGGGATGCCGCCGTCTCATCGGTCTACTCACATAGTGTGCACAGGGTTGAAGTTTGTGTGACCGCTATGCGGTATTGATGAAATGAGGGTTACCTTGGAAGATGAATGGAATCCTCCGTGATTTTCAACCAATTCTAGCATCCAGTCCCCTGACCCGCGATTTGTTCAGGGATGTGCCTCTGGTGACGTACCGACAAGAGCGGAATCTAGGTGGAATATTGTCCCACAAACATCCACGAATTCCGCCTTCAGAAGTGCAGCAGCCTGGGCTACATCGATGTGAGCGTTCGAGGTGCAAACTCTGTGAAATGGTTATTGAAGACTCTCACTTCACCTCACCGGATACATCCCTCTCCTACAAATGCCAGAGACAAGCAGAGTGTCAGTCTCGAATGTGTGTCTACCAGGTGATCTGTCGGCAGTGTGAGGAGGATCAGCGCAGGGGTTTCTATGTTGGGAAAGCTTCTCAACTCAATTTGAGAATTAATAACTACAGAACTTCGTTGAACCAAGATCGGCCCTTTCCTTTAAAGCTGCACGCAAGTTCACTCGATCCAACAATCTCATTCAACAACTGCTTTGGAGTGAAGGTCCTAAAGAAGATGCCACAGCCGAGCAATGATAGACTGTTGTAGCAGAATAAACGGGCTCATCAATGGGTGCTTGGATCGATGCGGCCTCCTGGCCTCAATCCTAATGATTGAAAGATACAGGTTAAATTAACAAATCCATGAATTTCCATATGGTTACATCCAAGACACCATCCAGTCCTGAAAATTTAGAAAACCACTATTCTCCTACTTTTGAAAAAGATTAACGTCGAAATATCAAAATTATTCTCTCATCTTTCTGTTTGCGTAATTTCTATAAATTTAATTACTACATATATATGTCTGTGTGTGGTCCCTACTCCCCCCCCCCCCTGGGAGTCCATCTCCTGACGAAGCCTTAAATAAGAGTGACGTCTCAAAAAAATCCTGAGAAACTTAGACAGTTCAATATAAATGTAATACAATAATTTGGGAAAATTCGCTAATACGACATGTAGATTGATTGGAAGTTTGATAGTCCTGAATTGCTCGATGCGATTGAGCTCTCTCTGCAACCATTCATTGTAAAATCAATCCGTATATTGATGGCGGAGTGGATTGTAATTCCGGTGAATTGTGATATTTCCGAACTGTTTCCGTGAATCTTACTTTAATTGAATCTGATAAGTAAATTAATTCACACATTATCATGGTTTTGACAGAGCACATTCATATTGGGTTGAAATGAATGGAGTACATCGTCCGGTAAAATCATCTCTTTCAAGCACCACTCTGACGTTTTCCACTCGTTGTATCCATCCGATTTGAGTTCTGAAGAACGTTTTATGCTTAGTAGGGATCGATGCTGTACTGTGTCAGCTCACAATCCAGAACAAATATCTAAAATTTGAAATTTAAATTTTAGATTGAAAATGAGGACATGCCACCATTCAGATCTCAGTACTGAATGCATTCCCGTTTACCGCATCGCAATCAGTTGAGAGGGATAGGAGGAATGATTGTTGCCCCCGACGATGCTGCCATTTGTTGAAAAAATTTCTTACCGAAATCGGGATGATTGCCTTCGGCGTTAGATACCTGAGCAAAAAGGAGTTATGACGAATTACATCGACGTCATGCCGCGTGGAAACTGTCTTGGAGTGCGTATGTGCTTTGAATGCTCAAAGAAATTGTAATGCATGTTGTTCACTGGATGCAATGACTTTTTTGTACTAGTAAAAAAAGCAAGTAGGTAGATAATAACAATTTAATGACTACAAACTGTTTACAGGTATTATCAAGAGAAGTAGACACCCACCTTCGAAACTGGAATCGATTTTGGACGAGGTCAAAGGAGTTATGGAGGACGTCAAAGGATTATTCAAGGATTGAGGTTCCATCAAGCCGTTCTGGTTTCTTAGACCTTATTACAAACTCGATCAATTATCAACAGAATAACAATAAATTATCTGCATTCAAGAGTAGCCTAAACTTAATTGGATCAGATGAATGATTACATAATCATTACTTCCGAATCTCCACAGCAAATGCGAACATACCTATGTCATTCAAGTTGTAGTTGGTACATTACGGAATATAATAAATAAAATATCTGTCTTCAACAGTCAACAGAAATAGCTCCTGCGCATTTTTTTTTTTTTTTCAATCTCCCCTCAACGGCGGATGAGGCACACCATTAAATAAAAACGAAAAAACTAAACAAATTAAAAGTGAAGAAGACGCCCAGATTTACTTGACGCCAGCCCTAGGGATTTGGGAAGTCAAGGATGACGGAGGAGGGAGAAAGGGCTGGAAGGAAGCTCCCCTATAAAATGACCACCAATTTAAGTACGAGCCCCGGATGACGGGGGTGGTGCTACCACGAAGTACTCCTGATGAGATGCCCACCTCAATTAACTCTATGGCACTTTTCCCGCACCCACTCCGCGCCATGACACGGTTGCAGCACCTTGATGTTGTTAGGCGCCACTCCTTTTAGCCCAGATACCGCTTGCCGCAGGTCGTTCCCATCACATTTACTTATCTTAGCTTGGCAAGAGCATCATAACCCATTAGAATCTGGCTTGTTGCCCTAGTCACTTGGCATATGATGTCTCTCTCTCTCCTACCCAGCTGCTGGATGACAATGCACCTGCTATCTGCTTGTCAAGAGCATCATGACGCAGAATGCGGCCACCGTGAGTCATGATACACTGCTGCACCACGTGACACAGGTTCTCATTTTTACTCCAACAGGCACGGCAAAGGGTATCTACTGCCCCACGACTACCTCTTGAACACCTTACCGAGGTGGCTAATGTAGCCACCCGGATGGCATGAAAATGTCGATAGTCGCGATCCCCAATGCCCTCTGAAGCCCAGTCCACCCATTAGGACGAAATGGGGGATTCAGAGCACTGTCGGAGTTCTTTACCATCAAATGAAATATTCAAGGCAGCATCAAACTCTGCAGATGAGCTGGGTTTAGTAGCAGTTGGTGTGGCTCGATCGCACCAAAACAGCTGCTGCCTGACCAAATCAAGATCAGCAGCAGTACGGGCAACCTCCCAGCTCGAGCCCCTAGGGGCTAGTAGACATGGGATGCTGGCTGAGAGAGAGACAATGCCAAGCCCACTGGCCTTGACCGGTGCATGGATGTAGGCACTTGGGACACCAGGTGGAAAGCCTAGCCAAGAGCACACAGCAGAACGAACTTCACGGACTAACTAGAGCAGCCTCCAACCAGCCTCAACTTTGGCAGTAAATAATTATCTCCAGTACAATGAGGTACATGCGTTGGAGGTATTATTGAATTACAAATACGGTTTATAGTAACCTGCATATTCTCATGCTGGTAGAATGTGTTGGAGGTATCATTGAATTACAGATACATTGTATAATAACCTGCATATTCACATACTGGTAGAATAGTGAGGTACCACAGTGTTTTGTTTTACACCGCTAACTGTCCAATCGTGGTGTCCTATATCCGTCAATCAAGAATCAAGTAATATCTTCCCTAGTTGGGAGTGCAGACATTAAAAATGAAGCTCTTTAGGTCATCCAGAACTCAATGACAACGCATGGAGACCCACTGATCTGCTTTTTTTCCTACTAGGTCTTTGATGCTTTGCTGCTTGGTTCAAGGCACCAAGTTTATATTAAGCACCATATACTGCATCGTAAAAACTGATATATGTGGAATATTTTCTAATTCTTATAATTTATTTTTTTTGGAATCTGATTAGTTCGGAAGTTATCTGGTTAGTCTTGAGAACGCGGTCGTTCCGAACAGCAAGAAACTGCAAAACGACCAATCCTAGGAGTTTCCCTCTATTTTCTTCGTCTCCAAATTTATTTGGGATAAAGAACGTTTCCCGATTAAACGAATCGAAGAAGCGGCGCGTATTAATAGGAAACGAACGTGGGAAGAAGCGGTCGGTCGGAGAAGGTCTTCTCTTCCAAAACAAAGAATCAATCACAAGGGCGGGAAATCCGACCTAAATGAGGGTTCTAACTAATTGAGTAAAAAGAAAAGGCGGATCTCTTTCCCCAGGTTCAGCACTTTGCCGGAAAAACTGTAGCCATCACCGAGATTTCCCCTATAAATTCTTTTCAAACCGACCAAGGAATGGGGAGATTTATGGATCATTTAGGAGGAAACATCGGCTGGTATTTCGGCATACGTGGTATCCTGCCCAAGAAGATCCTCCCACTGTGAGATGCCGTAATCGTCTTCAACTTCCTCTTTTTCTTTCGCTTTGAGAGTGAAAGCTTTTAAGGACAGATATGGCTGTGGAGAGATAATGATCACATCCCCTACTCTATCTTATATGTCAGAAGTTTGATTGTAATAAAAATAAGTAATAAACAGATATCTTAAATTATGTACAATCAAAGTAACTATGCAACAGCACACCATTACTTGATGCGTTCCAGCGTCGTTCAAAAAAGTATAAGTACAAGCTAGGAAATACAGAGCAATACAGTAGTTTAATACAGAGTATTGCAGTGCAATAATTCAATATGTATCGTGTTGGAAATCATCGAAGACAACAACAGTTACTATCGAAATACCTGAAATACAGACAAGGGACGGAACAAACACTTGACAAAAAAAAAACAGCGTTAATTGGCGGTTTAAAGTCAGATAAACATAGAAAGGCCTCATATCTTCTAATATTCCGTGGACAATATATGTTCCATATTCTGGAATATCTAGCCATAAACTGATGTTGTATAGTGCGTAGCATAGCAGCTCCCATAAACGAAATGAATCTGAAAGTATTTCCGGAGTGAACCGTGCACAATTCTATAACAATCAGCTCTATTGTTAATCATTGTCTTAAATGTTTTCTAGGGCGTCCCAAACGAGAGACACGGAAACACCCAAACAAGAAAAATATAATATATTTGTATTATAAAAGTATAAAAATCCTTTTCAGACCATTCTAATACCGAATCAATGAGAAAACGATGTGTGCATATGAGTATGTGCCATTGAGGGCTTCCCTTGTGGTTATGTATCACATTTAGTCCTCACTGCTCAGCGTGCAATTCTTAACGGATTTCCGCCATTCTTCATTTGTTCGATCCCACTACATGCCAAGCCTCGAAAATGTTTAATTTCAAGACGGAAAAGAGAAATTAGAGGAGATAATCACGAAAAAACACTTTCTATCGGCGGAAATGTAGCTTGACATTTACAATGAATGCTCAAAACAAAATACTCAACCGATTCATGTCATTTTTTTCTTCCGAATACGAAGTTAGTTTAGCGTGCAAAAGATACCTCAGAACTTTCAGTTTTCAGAAACTGAGTGATTCGAGGAGGAATAGAATTAACATCCCAAACTACGTCGCACAGGTACAGAGCTGAACACATTTACATTTATGATTATGTCTACAAGCTCAACATCACCTGGTTGCACTTGATCTCGATTTGGTTTCTTCCATGAATATTCATCGTTATTTCGAACATACTTATTTATCTTGAGGTAAAACCAAGTTATTAGATCAATGTTTCTGTAAATATAATTTATATCACAAGATGAAGGTAACAAATTCAAATAAAATTATAATATTTCCATGGTTTCAATTCTGTTGAAAATTAAATTTCGTAGTTCATAACCGAAATCCATTTTTAAACAGTTTAAAAAGCAGTGTATTTGCAAGTCCTAATATAATAACTCTACCCACCTATTGACGCGGTTCATTAGGGGTTTTGATAGAATTCCCAATCTATATAACAATTTCCTCTACTTGTAATTTTAGCAGAAGTGGTCTAATAGGTAAGAAATCTATTTCAGAGTCGAAAAGAGATCAGGTACGTTTGTGGCCTAAAGGCAGCCTATTTTAAAATTATTTTCGAGCAGTCCTAAGAGGTAAGGTGTGCATTTCAAAAGCATAGGTCAAATTGGGAAGATTCCCATAGCTCATTTGCGAAGGCACTTGCCCGAATTGAATCTCAGAGTTGGGAGTTACCTCTCAAAACAGCACCGTATTAATTCGATGAACTCCGAATTGATTTGAGATCCTCCGCGCTTAACGGACATTAAGGCATAAGGGACCTAGTGGTTTGGAGGACTTAAATATAGCCGTACAATCTGACGTGTTTGGGTTTATGGATAATTACGTCCTGAGAGGATCTTAGAAGATAACTCGTCCTAATCCAGGAAGGTGTCTTTGATTAGACCTCGATTGGGAAAGAGCCAATAAAAGGAATCACATAGTTAAAAATTCAGGTAATTTAGTTGTAGTGGTTCTTGGAAAATAAAAATGATTAATTCAGTTTGGCCAGTCGGCTTGCCGTATTGCGTCGTAACGCAATTTACGTTCCATAAGGTGGGCTCAGTTAGGTACATTAAATTTATATTTTACTTCTATTCAAAACCATTTTTCCGTGAATTTAATTTTTCCTCCTTATGATTCATTGATGTTAACACAGACGGTAAACTGGTTTCATTCCTCTCCGTTTGCTTGACAGTATCCCACTTTGAGCCATGAAGTTCTACATTGCCGTAATCGTTTTGAGCTTGACGATTTCTTTCTTCTTCGAAGAAACAAACGGGGATGTTATAGATGAACTTTTTGCAAAAGGCGAGATCATTTTAGGGAAGTCCAAAAAAATGAAGAAAACCTTGGAAACTGAAGGAAAGGAATCATACGATGACGTATATAAAGAACTGCGGAAACAATACAGAAAATGGAAAAGTGAGTGCAACAAACTTTACTATTCATTATCATTATTTTTATTTCTTATAATAGCACCAACTTGCAAAGACTTATATTTAGCATCTAACATGGAAACTAACAACAGTACCTAATGCAGTACTGCACTTACTTATTAGACTACAAGTTTATAGATCCCTTTGTAGTGAGTTAAGTAGTAAGTCAATTCATATAATTATAAATTACTCAATAGTAAACGATTAAAAAAACGCTGCAAATTCTTTCACTGGGGTTTATTATTCAATTGGCTTGCGTTCATGATGTGAATTTCTACTGAACTTTGGAGTGTGCGTGTTTCACAGGTGATAGAGCGATTATCGAATTTCAGGAGATATGCGTAGAGCACGTAAATCTGTTTTCTACCAAAATATCTATTTGGTTTGATCAGTTGATCAAATTTGTGTGCCTCCTGTAATTCAATACAATACATTCAATACATCGGGAATGTTTTGACCTACGGACTTGAGGAGGGGCTCATTCGATTCCTCATGGAAAGTTCTTCAAAAAAGTCCAAATTTAGGCCGCTTCGACTTTTTTTGAGGTTTTTTAGGGATTTTACAAAACTTTGACAACCCTTAAAGGGCTCTTTAAATTAAGTGAGAGAGCTGGTTCAAGAATTGGGGTGTCGTCGGACCATGGATTTTCCCTGAAAATTTCAGATTGTTTGCTCCAGCCGTTTGGGAGAAACCGTGCGTACAGTGTACGGCGGACGGACGGAAAAATATTTATTGCAGATTCGGATTCTACACCCTTTGAAACGTAAACCATGAAATTTTCAGGGGGGGTTAGAATTTTTTTTCAAGAGCGATTACAATGGTTTATTATTGAATAATACCTAAACCAAAAGCGGTGCAAATTATTACACAAATGTTCATTTGTCTACTAATACTATTTTTTTATATGTACTAGGCAAAAACCAGCAGAAATGTTTTTAAAAAATCCGCGAAAAACGAAAAATGATTTTTTTTTTTTTTTTGCACTTCAAATAGGAACTGGCCATTCCTGTATTATTCACTGACTCCAGCTTAATTCAGCAGGTATTAATATGTTTGGGAGATGTAATGGTGACCTATCCATCCTCCAGTTTTTACAGGATTACCCATCAGTAATGGAGCTCATAATGGTCCTTACAACCCCTGAGCGGGATGATGTTCAATGTTCGCCAGATGGAGTCCAGTACCTGATAACGGATCTGAGATCGGGCGGGCTTTACCATGGACCAATATTTCTAATCTGCGATTTATTTTTTTCCCAATCAGTCAAAGCTTAATTCTACTTGAGGAAGCCTAGTCACCTAGTTTTAACTAGGCTTCCGTTCACTAGTTGGAATTTAAAATTTAAATCATTGTCTCACTCGAAACCTGTTTTCTTAAATCTTACTTTGAATTGAATCTAAAATATAGAAGAGTTGCAATAGCCCACTCATGTTATGCTTAAATGAATGGCATACATTTGGTGAAATCATAGTCTATTTAAGTGTTCTAAAAGCATTGATGACGAATAAAATCAATTTCATGCAGCATTGATTGGAGTGCGTTTATGTTTTGAATGCTCAAAGAAATGTAAACACATATTGTTCATTGTGTGCAATGACCTTTTTGTATTAATCACAACCACAAGTAGGTAGTTATTAACAATTTATTTTCTATTTAATTGATTACAGATCTTATCAACAGAAGTTCACACCCACCTTCGGAACTAGAATCGTTTTTGAAAGACGTTAAAAAAGAAATGAATGATTTGAAGCAAAAATTCAAAAGTTGAGGTGACTTTGGGTACTACTGTTTAATTGGACCGCATTCTCTTTGTGTGATATTGATGAGTAAAATTAACCATCAACTAAAGAACAATAAATTTATTCATTGAAGAGTAGTCCAACTAGGTATAATGGGATCAGATAGATGAGTTCATAATCATTACTTACTCCCAAATCGTCACACATATACCTATGTTACGCAAGTTATAATTGTGAAATAACTTATGTTTTTGCATGGTGTACCTAGTGTTTCTCAACATTCACTGCTTCTTAGATCAGCGAATGCATGTCAAACAATGGTCGGTGTTTTTCTATTGGTTTTTCTAGGATTACGACGCTGGTAGTTCAGGTAGTAGTCAGCGAGGTACCCATATCAGATTTCTCCGGACCAAGAAACATTTTCTATCACAACCCGCCGCTGGTAGATCCCTCTAAAACGACTCAAAGGTTCTATTGAACTCTGTAATGTCTTTCCACATAAATGGGCGTAAGGGAATTTCTGCAATACGGCGAAATCGCTCCATTACTACATGAAAACGGATTAGCTCAATCTAAATCAACATCATAAACAGGAAAGATGTTCGGAAAGTACTCCGAATGTAAATGAAGTTCTCGTAATGGTTAATTCATTGAATTCGGAAACAGAAACAACTTGTAAGACCTGAAGAATGGCAGTTGATGAGATGATTAGTACATTCAATCTGTGATGGAATACAGAGCGCCCGAATTAGAGTAATTTTGAGAGACCTTCCGATCTTAGACTCAGGAGCGTTCTTTAGACTCTCTTGTTCTAAGAACCTCAGAAGTTTCGAATTCAATATCGGGAAGGGTGGTGAAGAGGGTAATGGCCAATATTTGCTTAAATTTACTAGGATTCTCAACCGATTTTTCTCCCTCTTTTTTCGATTACAAATTTTGTGTAGATTTTAAAAGTAAAAATAATTATGAGGGTTAGAATGACGTTAATACGCTTACATACGGCAAAAACCGTACATACGGACATCCCTGTAATGCATGCGCTACTCATTTATATGTTTAATGGTAGAAACCGTTACCAAAAGTATAAAAGTTGTGCTCAAGTTGTATTACTATAAATATTAGATAAAGACGAAAATCTGCCTTCAAGTTTTATCATAATGAGTGGTTACATAATGGAGAAAACGGATGGTTCGGACTTATCTCAGAGATTTACGTCGACTCTTGGTATCTATTTTACATAAAATTATCAATGTAAAAGTGAATCAGAAACTAATAACAACTGCACCGCCCAGAATATATCTATAGCCTAATGATAATGACATGGTCTTGAAATGCGTCCGTTATCGTTCGTTAGTTTTAAACATATTCGAATACGAGTTGGACTTTCTTTTTCGAGAGCATCTGCGGTGAACACGTTGATAAGGGAAGAGACAATTCGTTTCTTCATTTAAATGGATCCAGGAAAGCGAGTCCCCATTTCGTGATCAAATGTACTCACCGTCAACAACCAAAGTGAGGTAAGTTTCACACAGTTATAGGATACCAGAATAAGATCACTTATATCCAATTTTGTTGATCATCACTCGTTGTTCCTGATACCTCGTTCAGTGAGTAACTCCCGGCTTTTTCTGACCATCCGCCAACTAAACACGGGAGTAATATTCGGGGCTAATGTTTACTATATCATCTTTTACTGCAATTATGTCGTAATTACGCAGCAAGTACAAGTAATATTTCAAGTAAACACACTCCTTTACACATTGCAAGTAATACGTGATGGTTATTGTCAAATCTCGAATCTGGTATGTGCCTCGGTCTGGATAGGCGTTATTGTAGGTAGAAACCAACTGGGACAAACGAATTAATGTGGAGCACGTTAACATTCAAAAAGTTGGCCATTTTCTTCTTAAGAAGTTTGCTTGGAGTTTCAGTTTAGAAATCATTGTAATTTGTTTCGTTTCGAAAGGTAGGTGGTGTGTTTAACACTGTCCATTATAGGTATCGTGAGATATCTAGGTATCTACTATAACTTGGTACGACCCATCAAGGCCGCAGAAACTGGTACTTTGAACATGTCCCACACCAAGACCATATATATCGGACGTACCAACACTTTATACAAGTGAATCTCGTTTAAAACAATAACATTTCTAGAGGGTGGAAACTTTCAGGATTAAAGGCGTCAGAGTCAATTGATGGGATGATCAGCAAACGTGACGGAAGATAACAATGAAACTTTTTGCTTAGTTTAGGCTGCTTATGTATTTACAGGTTGCTTCAGCAATTCGTCTTTGGTATGTGTAGATAACTGCTGCATATTTGCATGAATTAATTTTCAATTTCCATTTGTCACACTCATCCCACTTCATCAATGAACAGTTGAAGGTTTGTTTGTGCTTTGTCCTGTTTTTATTTCTACCCGCGTGATTTAACGTATTGATGTGCCCTTGAATATTTGTCTTTCCCCTGGCTGTTGTCAAACCAGGTGTTAGCGAAAATCCGCAGATGGATCTTTTGACGAGCTTGGGAGGCACGTGACAAGTTTATGATTGTTCCGTACTTTCCTAAAATGCGTATGGAACATTCTGAGGAAAACGACTATTGAAAACTCATAACCGCTCATTTTTTTAAATCATGTATGATCAAAAACCGTTAGGGGCCTAAAAACGGAAATTCTCAAATTATACCCTCAATAGTTTCGGTATGTAAAGGTCTGGGAGATTGGCTTAGAATAAGTTCTGTAACTCTCTGACATAATACAACTTCAATTGGCAGTTTAATGGTATAAATTATAAACCCAGAGAGGCGTATTACCCGACATCCATTTCCTTCCATTGATTCCAAAATAGATAGCCCTAAACTGGCCTTGTTAAGTGCGGCTTGTAGTGTACTGCATATTACCCCCTAGATGGAGTGGATCTGGGACAACTCCCGGTTATCGAACTGCGCGCAATGCTTTGACTATAATAGCTATTGACAATCATTTCCATTTTCGTATTTTATAGCGGCCTAAAAAAGGGACCCAAGTATGAAAAAATCAATAATAATATGCGTTTTCTAACAAACAAATGTTTGTGACAAATTTTGTCGACCTGTTTATTTAATTTTATTGATTTAAAACCTTTTTTTTTCGTTCGACCTTAATTGTAGTCTACTTGTGCCACAAACCAGGAAATTTGTATTTTTCTGTCTTTGGGGATGGAGGGGGGACAGTCCATCTTGCTTCATTTTAGCCCGATTAATAAGTTTGCTCTATTTTGGAAACATACTTCAGAATTTTCAAATTTAGTTATTGAAGAGGGTAAGTGTCATCAATGTCAGTGTAGAGCCAGTGAATCAAGGATAATTCAAATTTACAGCTACAAGTCACAAATATGGATGCTTTAGTAATTTATGCATTGCTTTCTTTGCACTGGTTTATGAACGGGTGGAAATCCGAACGTATTTACATTGTACGTTGTTCTCGATTTTCAGAGACTAAAATTAATTTCACAGCCTCTGAGGTGTGGTGATTTTTGCAAAATGATGAAAATCCCTCCAGATACGTTTAAAGTGAAGATTATACAAAAATCTTGATATATCTTATCCAAATTTGATTGGACGGTCTGTTTCTAGATCCAAGTCACTTTCTCCACTTGGGCACACGCAACATCCAATGTCTACACCAATCCAATGTCACTCAGTAATAATTTTTCTAGCTTCTAGATAATATGATTCTGTATTACGTAAAATTTATAAATTGTAATTTGGAGGGTTTTCAAACATTTCATTGTTCAAGTTGCACTAAAGGCAATTTCGAAGGTTGACCAACAATCTAACAGTCAGTTTGGTATCAAAAAAGGAGTACAAAATAATTCTAGCCTATGGGAAAATCAACTAAAACATGTGTTTTGGTCCTGTTACAGGTAAAATTAAGGTGGCTGAAAGTTTCGGAGCTTCATTTCGGAATAACCACTAAGTATTGTTGACTTCACGAGCTGGACAACATAGGAGTTTCCACTGAAGCACTAAAAAAAGTTGGAGCATCAAAAATGGATTACGAACTAACCGATGAAATAGTCGAACGCGAAGTAACACGTATGTACGGATTCACACCACATACACTCTTCGTAATGGAAACTGTGATCGTTGTACTGGGACTGCTAGGTGTGGCAGGGAACATTATCTCAATAGTGATTTGGAGCAGACCAGAGTTAAGATCTTCGACTTCCGTTCTCTTAACCGCTTTGGCAGTTTCAGACTTGCTGTTGATCATAAGCACAAATTTGGCTCAGTACATATTGGTGCTGTACTACAACTTCTACGGTTCTCCATCCGTAGCTTACATAAGAGGCTTTGTCTACCCGTTCATAGATACTTCCTGTTACCCTTTGTATGCCACGGCTCAAACCATATCGGTATACTTGACAGTGGCGATTACATTCGAGCGCTATATCGTCGTGTGTCGCCCTTTTCAAGCCCGAATCGTCTGCTCTCCTACCAGATCGTCCAAGTACGTGGCAGCCATCGTTACAGTATCCATACTCTACAACCTCATTGCGTTTTTAAAGACAAAAGTAGTGCCCGAAATTGATACAGATGGTAGCATCATAAACTTCGTCGCCACAGATACAGAGCTGAGCACAATTTACATCTTTGATTTTATCTACAAACTCCATAGCACCTGGTTCCACCTGATCTTGATTTGTTTCCTTCCGTTCATATTCATCGCTACTCTGAACACACTTATTTATCTTGAGGTAAAACATAAAGTTATTACATCAATATTTGTATATATGTAACGTGTGTCTTACTGTATTCTAATCCACTTGCTCTAACATCTTACTAACGAGATTTATTAGGAGTTTTGTTGTAATTTTCCTTTTATATACCCGTACCCTCTATTTCTAATTTCAGCATGAATGGTGTAGTATAAAAGATATCAGTCTCAGAATTTATAAGGGATAAGATAAGTTTATGGCTTCAAAACCACTTTTTTAAAGTTATTCTCTAGTAGTACCTGAGGTATTTACAGATCACATTTCAAAAGCATAGGTCAAGTATGAAAGACATTAGTCTCATAGCTCATTTACTAAGGCACCTGCTCGAATAGGGACTCAGAGTTAGGAGTTATCCCTCCAAACAGCACAAAGTTAACTCAACTAACTCTACATTAATTGGGGTCCATCGAGGTGGAACGAGCATAAAGGTCGACGGAACTAAGTGGTTTGGAGGTGTATACATGATTAGGTTCTCAAAGGGTCTGCGAAGGTAACTTGTCCCAATCTGGGTAGGTGCCCTTGATTATCACCTTGGTTGGAAGAGATCCAAGAAAGAAGTGTAAAAGAAGTCACAATGTAAGGATTCCGGTGTTTCAGTTGTAACGGACTAGGCAAATTATTAAACAAAGGTTTATTATTTCTGTATTGGATAACTCTTCTATGTTGATCATCGGACTATCATAACCGGACTGTGCAACCAGAGACACAGCACTTGTAAAAATCCAACTGAAATGAAACAGTTTATTACCCGTTCGAAATTTGATAGGGTGCCTTCTCTAGGACAATAAGATGCAAGAAATGTGGGGGGGGGCACCTTGATTAGACAAGTGAGCTAAAATCCCTCCTGTTCACCGCAGGACATGGAAAATTGATTAGGAGCCCCTCTGAGATAACAAGGGACAAATCACTTTACAAGCTCTATCTTGATAAGCAGAGTTTGCCAAAAGTTAAGTCATATGCCTGATTACAACAGAAAAAAAAACCGTTTGCTCAACGAACTTACATTTTGCAGATCCCAATTTTAAACTTTTTTTTTTTTCATAATATTAGTGGATTTTCGTGGAAAATGAAGCGATTACAGTGACTCCAAAGATTTTATCAAATTTTTTATTCCTGTATGAACGGAAATGTATGTGTCATTTGAAACGATAACAAAGATAGAATAAAAAAATTCGTTCTTTCGCCAAAAACTCAACCATTTCAAAAGAAAAAATGAGCTCGTTGGACTGCACTTTTGAAGCACATTAAATTGGTCAAATTTCAAAACAATTTACTAAAAACATTTTTTTAAAGCTTTAAATTGTTAATATTATATTGTTTAGCACAATATCACGCGAAGTTTACTTACAGAAATTCAAATTCATGCTGGAAACTGTGCTTGAATTTCATTACCTAAATGTGCTAAAGCATCGATAAAATACATACCAAAAATAAAAACGCAATCGGTTAAACAATTGGTTTGAATACATGAATACAACTTACTACAAATTTTTTGCAATAAAATGTAGAGTTGTTGGTCTTTAGCCACACAAAATGTTGAGTTTCAACTCAAATTTACAGTGATAATTTTGTAAAATTCCCCCATACGATCATGATGCATCCTCCAACAAGATTACATGAAAATATACACAGGAATAGGTAGGTTCTTACATGCTTTATGTTCCTATACCACTAAGTGTAGTACAAATCTTCCACTAATACACAAGTTAGTCAGATCAGAAACCAGCTACTGGTGCTTCTTGCGCGTTATTACCTTAAAAGTTACTGGATACACGGTATACCATATCCCTTTTGACGTAGATAGAAGAGATTATTCCTAGCCAACCCGTCCATCTCAAGACTCAAACCGATAGTGGCATTGGAGGTGCCAGTTATTAGACTTGTCATTTCTGAAATGGAAGCCAGGAAGGATTATCAAGTCACAGCCAAAACTTTCCCCTTATCTAAAGTTCCAAGCTAGGAACCCTGAATTAGAAAGTTAGTCTGAATATCTTCTCTTTCGAATAACTTATTATATCTGTAACTCCGAAAACTCAATTACTAGCTATTTTAACCGGTTACGTTGTTTACCGTCTCATCTCTTTTCTAGTCCTGATATACCTGCCCTTGAACGTATCGTTGCATTTACAAGCTTAGTTTCTTATTTTTGAGAAAATGTAAATTAACTACTGTGCAAAATCTCAATAACCAAAATTTTAAATTATTAACAGAATATTCTGGCTGCATTTGCCATTCTTCGTAACTCTTCCGGATGTATTCATAAAAAATGTTGAGCTCATATTTGAACCTAAATGACATCAAACACGATCATGGTAAACACCTCCTAATACCTCACGGGTTATTCACCCATTTTTGTCTGTAATTTCAATAAAGGATCCACTGCAGGTGGTGGGGTCTAGATTATCCCGTCTATTTCCTCCTGAAACCTATTGGAAATTCCATCCAACCGGTCTGCCTGGTCCCCCAAATCTCAAATCGGGACTAGCAGCTCGAGTTCACACCAACCAATTTTCGGGGTAGACGGCGACATAAACGGTTTTATTATTTTTCCCGAACTCAGGACATCATTCTCCGTATTTTGAGGGGTAATGGGATCCTGAAATCCAAAAATCGTCTTTTTCGGCCCACCCTACTGCGCATATGTTTTCAGGTTACCTTCCTTTGCCCATAGTGCCCCGGTGGTTCGATACTTCTGATTCAGAACTTGTGTAGGAACCTTAGGAGAGAACTTTCGTTTTTATGTTGAGGGTTGCTTTCGAGAATTATCCCTATATCTTTCCCGTAGGTACATCAATTGCAACTTGGCATCCTCTATAGTTGGCCGGGTGTCTATTGGAGTTGCAATTGTCACATCTGGGATGTATAGTTTTTGGCTTTTGGCAATCTTCAGTTTTGTGCGTTTTGCCACATTTTACGCATTTGGCCTCAAGGACACAATAATTTTGTGTGCCCAAATTCTTGACAGTTTTTACACTGTGCTACTAGTTTTGGTGCTTTAAGGCTGTCAACTTTAATGTTTGTTCCATGCAAGGTGGTTATTGAATGTTTTTCTTTGACATTAGTTCCATTTTGAAAAGAAACAAATCACATCTCTAGAGGTTGGTTTTTAGTTACTAAATACCTTTTTTCAATTAAACGATTATTAGTTTTTCATTGTTATCGGAGGGGAGTGCGGGTAGCTTTCACTGGGTCACATGTGCGAACGTGGAGTATCTATAATAAGCTTAAATTGTTAATTTTTCACTTGGTTCTCATGAGATTGTCGAGGAGTCAGATGGTTTGAAAGTAGATGGTGACCTATGAATTTCAGTGCTCCAAAATTGTAACTATACTCTGCGCATGAGCAAACAAAAACGCTGCAAATTCTTTCACTGGGGTTTATTATTCAATTGGCTTGCATTCATGATTTGAATTTCGACTAATCTTTGGAGTGTCCACTGTTTCATAGGTGATACAGCGATTATTGAATTTCAGGAGCCACATAAAATTTATGTGATATTTAATATGATCAACTAAATTAAAATTTATGTGATATTTAATATGATCAACTGAAATCCAAATAGGTATTTTGGTTGCCAAAAGATTTACGTGCACTATGCAAATTTGACGGATTTAAAAAAATTTACTATTACCACAAACACTACAACAGGTTTATCAGAATACGAAATATTTTTAATTTTAAATTAGTTTTTTTTGAAACGGATCACAATGATTTATTATTGTTATAATAAACCAAAAGTTGTCAGAAATAATCTGCATTCATGTAAATTTACGTAAATGTTAACATCATATAATACGATTTTTATGATTTTCATGAATTTCTGAATTCGCACTAACACTTTGGCTAGGATTGATAACTCAAAGAAACTATTCACAATTTCATTCTTAATTATGTTGCAGATGAAAAGGACAGAAAAGCGAAGACACACGCTCACAACCGCCCAGCTGAAGGAGAACAAGTTGACAAGAATGTTGATATACGTTTTGGGAGAGTTTTTGGTTTGCCAGTTTGCTGAATTGTTCTACACTTTCATATTAATTTTCGGATTCACCGAAAAACATCTGGGGTTCAAGCCTTTGAGCTTGATCACCCTCAGCATGTTTTTCAGCACGTTCAACTCCTCTTCTAATGTCTTGACATACTTTGTGTTCGGCAGCGGATTTCGAAAGGCTTTGCTCAGTCTGTTCAATTGCTGTGGCTGCATCGGTCTACTAAATCCACCAAATCAGAGTGGGGGATGTGGAGAATCTCAAAACAGAGGAGAATCTCAACTTTCAGTAATCACAAAGTAGGCAATTTTGAAGAATCCCTCCAGATAAGCCAGACAGTTACGATATTTCAGTTTTGTCTCAAGTATCTTAAATATTTAAGGTGGATGGGATATAACTGATGAACCTAGGTACCAACTACATGTTATGCTCTTGGCTTTCACAACTCTAAATGATACCTGTGGCCTATAATAGTTCAGTTTAGCTAGTTTATATATTCCGATTTGGCACATTTCTGAAGTCCGTCCAGGTAAAAGAGGGCGTCAGCAACAAATAAGAAGTGATTGCTGAGATCTTATGAACCTAGAAATATGTCCCAATCCCTGCTATTCCAATCACGGCAGTACATTTTTAACATTTATTTTTGCCATGTCTGTGAATTCCCAAAATATAGGTTCAACGGTGTGTAGGTAGGTAAATGTTTGGAAGTACCTATGAATGTTACCGTACCGCCAATATATTATTATAATAAACGAGAATCGTACAATATTTTCTTCCAAAATACTACCGATTTACCATCCATCCGTAACCTAATTATTTACTTTCCATTTCTAGGAAACTACACTTTTCTGGGAAATGTTCCAGGGAAGTACCAAAATTCTAGAAAGGTTTACTTATTTTTCATGCCGAGGAAACTTTTAAAGTTTATGCCGAGGAAACTTGTAAAGTTTATTGTTTGTTTTCATTTATTTTATGTACTTACGATTATGAAATTTATTTTGGCTATTTTGGTTTATTATTCAATAATAAACCATTGTAATCGCTCTTGAAAAAAAAATTCTAACCCCCCTGAAAATTTCATGGTTTACGTTTCAAAGGGTGTAGAAATCCGAATCTGCAATAAAAAATTTCCGTCCGTCCGCCGTACACCATACGCACGATTTCTCCCAAACGGCTGGAGCAAAATATCTGAAATTCTCAGGAAAAATCAATATTGGTCCGACAACGCCCCAATTCTTTAGCTAGCACTCTCACTTAATTTAAAGTGCCCTTTAAGGGTTGTCGAAGTTTTGTAAAATCCCTAAAGAGCTTTAAAAAAGTCGAAGCGGTCTAAATTTGAACTCTTTTTGAAGAACTTTACATGAGGAATCGAATGAGCCCATCCCCAGGTTCGTAGGTCAAACCATTCCCGATATACGGCCCGATTTATGGTGCCAACATTTGCGTTTTTTTGGTTTATTATTGTTTATGTTTTCATCGCAGTAACCTAGTGATGTAGTAATGTGGATACTGGAGTGAACTCCTAAAAGGCTTTGTAGCCGATACACGGGTTGAAGCATTCTGATACGCATGAAACGCTGCAAATTCTTTCACTGGGGTTTATTATTCGATTGGCTTGCGTTCATGATTTGAATTTCTACTAAGCTTTGGAGTGTGCGTATTTCACAGGTGATAGAGTGATTATTGAATTTCAGGAGGCACACAAATATGATCAACTGGACAATCCAAATAGGTATTTTTTCATTGTCCAATATGTAGTTACTTGAAATACAAAAAAAAAAATGAATTCTCATTTTTCGAGTAATCTCATTCTTCTACTCAACTAAAAATCGATCAGAGTTCATTATTTCAATTAAGTTTCAGGCAGCAAAACTACAATGCTTATCATTAATCAAATTACATTGACACCTAAATAAGTCATCTATAAATTTGAATAAACAACAAACAGTTTTTTATAGTATTTCGTTTCAAATTCCACCAATGAGTTTCATAACAGTAATATAATCTCAAATTGCTTCACAAACTAATAAATTTGTGGTTTTCAACGTCTTAAATCATTAGCAGTTTTCAAACTAGTGATATTTCTCATATGGTCTGATCGAGTATATTTTCAGATTCAATAAAATTTCATTTTCTAAGAAGATTGTGAGGTGATGGAATGTTGTCTCCCATTGATTTCCTCGAAAATATGTTAAATCGTTCAGAGGATATCCCAGACCCTTGAAGGCTTCTTATTCATCTCCCACGACAACGGATTCAAGAATGAGGCCCAACTAACATGTTTTGCGGAAATGCATATAAAAATTCAATTTTTACAGTTTATTCCGATTTTTACGAAAATTGAATGATTGTGTGGATGGGCTGTTGATGGTTTCCTATGAATTCATTGCAATGGCGCGGTGAATTCCTTGTAACAGCTGATTCCCACAGTTTTTACCCGATTTATAAATTTTGTAGAGATTTTTTGGATTGGACTGTTAAATAAATAGATAATGTGTATATGTTTAAACGATGAAAATTAAATCAAATAACTAAATATATATAGTTAGGAAAAAAAATGAAATCAGATTAGTTTGGCAAAATCAATTTGAATTTTTGGCACACTATCAAATTGATTTGCTATTCCTCAATTCTCTTTCGGCGACTCAATTTGACACGTCGAGGAAGATAGGCCTTCCAGTCATTTTTTTTCTCTCTCTCACAATACAGGCTCCAACTATTGGTTCATGTCTTTAACAGGAACAAACAAGTACGTTCGATCAGTCCAATGCATCGTAGTTACTTGAAATACAAAAAATAATGAATTCTCATTTTTCGAATAATCTCATTTTTCTACTCTACTAAAAATCAATCAGAGTTCATTATTTCAATTAAGTTTCAGGCAACAAACTACAATGCTTATCATTAATCAAATTACATTGACACTCATCTATAAATTTGAATAAACAACAAACAGTTTTTTATAGTATTTCGTTTCAAATTCCACCAATGAGTTTCATACAGTAGTATAATCTCAAATTGCTTCACAAACTAATAAATTTGTGGTTTTCAGTACAGCTTTTCAAACTAGTGATATTATAGGAGAGTATATTGATTCAATAAAAACTGAGTAAAACAGAACGTTGTCTATATTTCCTCGAAAATAATGAGATACACAGTTAAATCGATGTCGGCAGTTAGGTCAGTAAGAAACATGAACTGAGTTCATGTTTTGTGGAAATATAGACAACGTTCTATCTTATTCCGTTTTTATTGAAAATGATTTCCACAACTTCGTCGCGATTGACTTAGTCCGTATATTGATTTGTCGCATTATTGTACGGTAATTTGCTATTCCTCGCTATGTGAGGTTTGACATCGTCGAGGAAGATAGGCCTAGTCATTTTGCCTTGTTACTCCAACTATTGGTTCAGTCTTTAACATTTCGATCATCTGCATCGTCTACCTGATGTTGTCCATTAATATCCTCCACACCATCTCGACCGTTCTGTCCAACAACCCCATTCTTAGCATCCCACTTGAAAGGAACACCATTGACAAGCAGAGTGTCCGTCCATATCAGACAGTTTTAAGGAAGGGCCCCTCTGGGAAAGTTCTTTTTCAAACGGATCATTTTATTCGTTCTATAAGTCTCGTCCCTGGAGGTAAATCGTGTGGGTTGAAACCTCCCCACTTTCCTGTCACTCTCAATGTTTATACAAAAACTGCTAACCGAATGCACGAATCCAGTTTTTTTCAAGCTTTTAGAAAAATGGTCGTAAATACGTTTTTCGACGATCTCAAAGCATGTTTTGAACAAATCTCTCTTTCAAAGCATATTTTGAACAAATCCCCGAACGTGTCTGAGAGATCAGAGAAAAGATCTCTATTGTCTGTTCCGCATTTCTTCATGTGGTGCCAAAGCAGTTTTCTTGAATAAAACCCATCCTCAATGTCACAAACAATTCTCTCCTCCGTTTGGCGCCTTTATTCTATTTGATAACACTCATTTCTACTGAATCTTCAATTTATATCAATGTTAACGTTCAATATAACGAGAGAATCGTAACACGAACTTCTTGCAAAACAAGCAATAAATCTATACCCATGTATAACGTTATCCGCTTCATCCATCTAATTCTACATTCCACGTTCCAAATCGACGCTGGACAATACTTGAACTCTCATCTGAATTGGATCTTTAATAACCATTCTCAACACTTAATCAATCAATTAAGGCTACTAGTTTATATTACGTAAATACGAAAAACTTCCCCGAAGATTTACCATAATTAGTGGTTATGTAATGAGAAAATGGAAATAACAGAACTTATTCCAGGGATTTACATCAACTCTTAGTAGATAGATATTTTATTTGTAGAGATCGTGGATCGTTACAAGAGTTCGTTCAACAAAAAGAAAAAAAAAAGTACATTTCTCATAATTTAAATAAAATGTTAAAGTAACGACTAATTGGCTCAAATGCTGTAGAAGCGACAATAAACTTAGTATTTGTATTTTCAGTTGAATCTCTACCGACCAAAAAGAAGCTCGTGACAAAAGGAACCAGTAGACTATTTCATGTATAAATCAGCACAGCACAGCAGCTATTCATTAGCAGAGAAGGCACGCAACAGCAATGATCGGCTGACAAAGTTGTAAACTGCAAAAGCCTTTTCTTTGTTTTCGCCTAAATCCAAGATATGGCAAAGGACAGTCTCAAGCTCACTGGAGCTCATTTGACCAAAAGATCTGCCAGACGGCATATATGGTGTCAGATAGTGCGCACGATACGGCTGATAGAGCGGGCACATCAAAATTAAGTGGGCCATGGTTTCTTCAGCTCGCATATTGCAGTGCATACATATTTGCGTGCAATTTATGATGTATGCCACCTTTCTGTGATAAACACGAATCTCGTCCCTCGAAGAAAGCCGAATCTGGGCCAAAAGTCGCTCAACTTGGGTGTTTTTGTGGCTTCCCAAATAGTTCTGCCTTCCGTTGAGCCCAATAATCCGCCTGTAGAGAGGGTTAAAAGAAGAGTTGAGAGTCCTCTGGATGTCGAGACTCCAACAATGGTTACTGAAGCCCTCCACCAGGCTGCTGAGCTCACCTCTCAATCTGTCATAGTTCAAGTCCTCGATGAGGCCTTCTGCTCCTATCGCCATCAACCAGGTTCTAATTTGGGTGAACCAATTGTACCACATCAACTCTTAGTAAGTATTTCTGGTAACTTTATAATAATGAAACAGAAACTAATTATAACTGCTTCCCCCTGAATATATCTGCCCCCCGCTGATTATTCCGTGTTCTTCCGTCATGCGTCCGTTATCGTCAGATGGTTTTAAACATTTTGGAATCGAGAGGGACTTTTTTTTTGAATTGCTCAACAATTTGATAAGGAAAGAGAGATTCCGTTCTTCATATAAACGGATCCAGGAAAACGAGTTCTCATTTCATGGTCAGCTATACTTTCTGTTAACAACCAGCTTGAAGTAAGTCGCACAGAGTTACTTATTAACATTAGATGCTTGTCGTTCAACACTCGTTATTCGAGAGTTCGGTATCGTCAGGTTCTGGATACCCGATTCAGTGAAGGAAAACTACTCCGCCGATTCTTCAAGTTTCCGAAATCGGTATGTTTAACGGGTCTCACAAAGGGACCATATAACCACATATGACTTTTCAACACTTTATACATGGTTTGAAAATGGTTTGAATAGAGCAGTTTGAGTTGATATGTTCAGTACTGAAGGCGTTAGAAAAAGAATCTTAACATGATCAGCAACGTGGGAGTAGAATCTATCGTAATAATAGCGAAACAACAACGGGACTTTATGTTTGGTATAGACAGTAGATTGCATTGAAGGGTTGGTTCACCAAAACGTCTACAGTAAGCGTAGATGACCGCTGCATATTAAGTTGGATTAAGTTTTATTCGGGGGAGAATCATCGAAAAGAAAGGAACTTTATTCAATATTTCGGTGTTCCCTTGAATATAGGTTTTCACAGGTTGGTATTGCTTTTTTATTCCATCTTTCTTACATAGCCTGGATCACACTAGGTGTTAGTGAAAATAGGGAGTCGTGATCGAAAGCTCTGAAAATCCTAGCAGATGTGTGATACAACAGTTGTATCACGTGTTACTGTGAAACATACGTACAGGAGTTGTTTGAGGAGGAGGAGTGGATAATCTGCATACCTTCCATAGATTCTAGAATATATCGCTCTAAACTGATGGCGTATAGTGTATTGCGCAGTAAAAACAATATACAGGGTGGAAGCGGATGAGTGACGAAAGATTTTTTCGGTAAATCTGCTTCAGAAATTTAGTAAAACCCCGCCAACCGCACTTTTCTATCTCAACCCGTTCTCTAGACATAGTTTTTTGAAGTTTTCTTTTCTGAAAACCACGTTTTTTGACATGAAAACCCACGTTTCCACACTTTAAAACAACTTTATTCTACTTTTGACCACATTTGCATTCTCCGTGAAATTTCCTTTACGACCAATGCACATTCATAATCATAAACGAACCCCTAAGGACCTCTTGCAGTTCAAACATTGAACATTTAAAAAAATTGCTAGTTATTTAATGTGATGGCGAATTGATCAAAATAATAATAATATATTGATGAAATATAATTTATTCCAGAAATCAACTTCATTGAACGTTTGCTCTCCATACCTCCTAAACCATTAGGTTTACCAAAATAACTTTTATGATCATTTTCGTAAGAATTTCAACGACCTTTATTTTGTACGGTGTGGTATTTGCTTTATCTTCCTTATTTAACGAAATATTTAACTAATACTAGAAAAAACGTACGGTTTTGGCTGCCCCTATGTTTGATGAACGTAGATCAGAGATTAACTATTTTTTCCTCCGTTTTTGAATTATACGCATCTTGAAACGTCAGACAACGAATTTGGAAGTGGTTCAAAACATTTGGCCTTGCTATCCTTGGTCGAGAACAATAAACCAAAACTCTCTGGATACGTGTAAAGTAAAGTTCATACAAAAAGTCTTGACTGATTGGGCTTTCTGATGTTAGCAGCCTTTGCAATTCAAGAGCTTATTGTATCAAGCAACACTCATTCAGCGGCCATAGGATTTAGATGAAGTTCTCCCGTAGGTAATGAAAGATGGTTCGTAATTAATTCGATTGTTTCCAGATAAAAGTCAGTTTCTGCTTAGGCGCGTTCATAGAATGCACTCCCTACGAATATAACATATGAAGAACCTGATTTGTCACCTGGGGGTTGATTTGAGTAATCTTGAATTGAAAGTTCAAAACGTTATTACAGCAGTCTGATTTGTTTTTATAACTTCGTTTTCAGTTCCTGTACTATTTGGGCTGTTCGGATCAGGAGCAATGAGTTTTCTTGAACAAAAGAAATTGAAAAGCCCTAATATAATGGTTCCATGCCTCCAGTTTGAAGATAATTGCTTTTAATAAATGTTTTCTGTTTTTTCGATTTCTATAAAACTATGATTGAAATTATGATTGAAAGGGTTTTGAACATTTTATTGTTTAAGTTAAGTCAAGGTCTGTTTAAGAATCTAACAATCAGTTAGTTCAAGTCGGTATTAGAAAAGGAGTGAAAAATACTTCCTTTGAAGAAAACCTACAAAATGTGTCTTTTGGTACTGTTGCAGTTCGAAGAAAGGAAAAAAGAAGTTTCTGAGCGTCATTTTTGGAGAATCACTAAATATTCTTGACTGCAGAATCTGGACAACATCTGGACAGAATCTGGAGTTTCTACCGAAGCATTTAAGGAAAATCTTAAGCAGCAGAAATGGATTACGATGAAACAGTAGTACGCCAAGTAACTAATATGTACGGGTTCACACCACATACACTCTTGGTAGTGGAAACCGTGATCGTTACACTGGGCCTGCTTGGTGTGGCAGGAAATATTATTTCAATAGCGATTTGGAGTCGACCAGAGTTGAGATCTTTAACTTCGGTTCTCCTAACCGCTTTGTCAGTTTCAGACTTGATGTTAATCATTACCACAAATTTGGCCCAGTACATGTTGGTGCTGTACTACAACTTCCATGATTCGCCATCCATATCTTATATGAGAGACTTTGTCTACCCGTTCGTAGATGCTTGCTGTTTCCCTATATTCACCACGGCTCAAACCATATCAATATACTTGACAGTGGCAATTACAGTAGAGCGCTATATCTTCGTGTGTCGCCCTTTTGATGCCCGAATCATCTGCTCTCCAAGGAGAGCGTCCAAGTACGTGGGAGCCATCGTTACATTATCCATAATCTACAACCTCGTTGTCATCTTAAAATCCAAGGTAGTGGCCGAAGTTGACGAAAAGGGTAACATCCTACGATACGACTCTGTAAATACTGAGCTAAGCAAATACTACATCTTTGCTTTTGTCTTCATACTTCACGGCACCTGGTTGCACCTGATCTTCATTTCATTTCTTCCATTCATACTCATCGCCATTTTGAACACACTCATTTATCTTGAGGTAAAACATCAAGTTATTATCATTAATATTACCATAGTTATAATTTATGTCACAAGATCTTTATTCTATAAGTACTTGAATGTTACAAATTCACATAAAATTCTAACATTCCAATGGTTCCAATTTTGTTGAAAATTAAATTTCTTAATTCATAATCAAAATCCATTTCTGAACAGTTTAAAAACGCTGCAAATTATTACATAGAGGTGTATCATTCCTCTATAAGAACCTGTTATATTCCTTTTAGTAGTCCTGCATAAATCTGTACTGTATCTAAACTCGATATAAGGTAACGGCACCGGTAGTGGCCACTGCTCCAGTAGTGGCCATTTTAAAGTTTATATTTGAGAAATAAGGATTCCCCGTCTCCTAGTGGCTTCAAACTTGCAGGAGGTACAGCTCATGTCATCTTGTAGTCAGAGGTTGAACTAGGAGTGCGCAGAGCATCATTGGAAATTGTGGTAAACTTCTCAATATGACCGTCCCTAGTTTCCTCGTTTGTTGGGCTGTATCCTAGAGCTTCTACTAGATAGAATCAATTTTGTTCATCTGGTATTGAATTTAATGATATTAAACACGTAAGGAGGGCAAAATGTCAAGTGGCCACTACTGGAAATTTCGTAATTTGATGTGGCCACTACTACATCAAAATAAAGGTGTGAGAAAAAATTAATACAAAAAAGAAAAAATTGTTCTTTTGATATTTTTAGGCAATGGATATGTTAGGGAAGAGTCGGGCTATATTCTAAATGAGTCCTGAAGAAAGTCAGTACTACTGTTGGCCCACAATTGTCAAAACTAAAGAAAAAAATTCTTAACTGTGGCCACTACCGGTACCGTTACCTTAGGTCAAATAGAAAAAAATGCTCCCAGACCTCATTTACAAAAGCACCTGCCCAAATAGGGACTGATAGTTAGGAGTTATCCCCCAAAACAGCTCCAAGTTAATTGGACTAACTCTAGATTAATTAGTCATCCTCTGTGGTGGAACAGGAATAAAAGCATAACGGAACTGTAGGGTTTGGAGGACTTGAATTTAGCCGAACCGTATAAAATCAGTGGGTGTGTAGACAATTAGGCCCCCAGAGGATCTGAAAAGGTACTTAACTCTCGCCGATCTATGTAGGTGCCATTGATTGCTACGTTGGTTGGAAAGAGCCAATGAAAGAAGTGTAAAAGCAGTCACATATTAATTAATCCATGTGTTTAGTGTTATTCGTGATAGACCAAAAATGTTTTGGCCAGTTTGACCACCCAACGAGTAAACTCATTAATTGTGTGGGGCTCGCAATCACCAGCCGTCCACAAAGTTTTCCATAACACATTAAAACTGCTGTAAAACATTGAGAAGACCTTTTGAGGGCAGTTTAACGTTTATATGTCCGTAATTTTATCAATCAACACTTTATGTTCTTTAATTAGGTGTTTTATTATGATTGATTAAAGGTAATTGAAAGACATCGTATGAGAATGACAATGGTACATTTTGTCGAACAGTATGATGATTTCATCACCGATCCCCCTAGTCCAGCGAACAACGAGCCATCCACATAACAGTGACGAGGGTTTTTGATAAAAGTGAAGTAGCTCTCTTTACACTATCTAAATGATAAACAATTGGATTTAAATATTAACGGGTAAATAAACGTTATGAAGGTTAAATTATTATTCTTCCTTTTTCGATTACAAAGATGCATTATTGATAATAATTAATCAAAAATCCGTCCTTTGGTTGTACGCCGTCCGAAGCTACTGGATGAAAGTTATTGAAACTCGGTCAAAAACAATTTTCGGAGTCAAGTTAGGACTGAGTTCTCGGCATTGGCCTCAGTTGTAAAGGATGAAATCGAAGCTCTGAAATTTCAAAAATCTTAAAATAGAAAAAAATTTTGTTCATTGCGTTGCTGTGTGAATGTGAACGTGAATGTACTTGGTAAAAACGCTGCAAATCCTTTCACTGGGGTTTATTATTCATGATTTGAATTTCATTAAGCTTTGGAGTGTGCGTGTTTCACAGGTGGTAGAGCGATTATTGAATTTCAGGAGAGATGCATAGAGCACTTAAATCGGTTCACAACCAAAATACCTATTTGGATTGATCAGTTGATCATATTTGTGTGCCTCCTGAAATTCAATAATCGCTCTATCACCTGTGAAACACGCACACTCCAAAGCTTAGTAGAAATTCAAATCATGAATCATTGAATAATAAACCCCAGTGAAAGAATTTGCAGCGTTTCATGCGTATCAGAATGCTTCAAAGCGTGTATCGGCTACAAAGCTTTTTTTTTTTTTTTTCTTTTCTTTTTTTTTTCAAAAGCGATTACAATGGAAAAATATTCTATTTGAAAATTTTAAATTTTTGGGAGTTCACTCCTGCATCCATATACACTAAATCACTTGGTTACTGCGATCAAAACAAAAACAATGTTAAACCATAAAACGCAAATGTTGGCACCATAAATCTGGCCATACATCGGGAATGGTTTGAGCTAGGGACCTGGGGAGGGACTCATTTTATTCCTTATGGAAAGTTCTTTTTAAAAAATCCAAATTTAGGCCGCCTTGCCTTTTTTTTAGGTTTTTACGGCTTTTACAAAACTTTGACAACCCTTAAAGGGCACTTGAAATTAGGTGAGAGAGTTGGCTAAAGAATTGGAGCGTTGTCGGACTAACGTGGATTTTTCCTGAAAATTTCAGATTTTTTGCTCCCGCCGTTTCGGAGAAATCGTGCGTACGGCGTGCGGACGGGAAAATGTTTATTGTAGATTTGGATTCTACACCCTTTGAAACGTAAACCATGAAATTTTCAGGGGGGGGGGGGGGGGGTTTAAATTTTTTTTTCAAGAGCGATTACAATGTTTTATTATTGAATAATACACCAAAATCGCATAGTATCATGTGATGATCGCAGCGGCTGATGTTATTGCAGTGGAATTGTGTAAGTCCGCCTGCCCCCAGGGAAATATACCTAAGCTAGCGAGTTACTAAAAACTGTAAAGACTTTTTTGTCCAAATCAAACCAGATGGGTGCAAATTGAACCGTAGCTTCTACTTATCCTTAAATTGTCTACGTGACGAGTTCCAACGTGGTAAAGGAAGTGAGGTTTTAGGGGGTTTGAATCGTACATAACCCGAAAGCGGTCCCTTTTGGGTGTCTTACGAGATCCGATTTTCACCCAAAGATTTTAAAGATTCCCTCACCTGCCTACCGAAGAAAAAGGAAAAACTTGCTGAAAATATCAGCTTTCCAATGGTATACAACTAAAAATTTTATGATATTCTGTGAAGAAAATTATGTTTATGGCCTGAAAAACGTTGGTTTGAAGAGGAAAATCAACATTTTTCCCATATACCGACTTCATGACAATGAGTTTGATGTAGAAATTCAGGCATTATTGACGGTTAATCGAATGGTTACACTTCCATACCTCCATGCTTAGGAAGAAATTCGTTATTCTGGAATCTCATGTATTAAATGGTTTCAGTTTATCAATAAGATGGCGGTTAGAGATGGTTTTACAGTAAATTCTCATCATGCCTAACGCCTTGCTGGATACAAAGGCGACACCTTTTACATTCCCTCTTATTGACGCCCTGTATTCGACGAGTATTACCCCCAGCACATTCCTGCACTCCGGAAAAACAGAATTCATTAGTTTGAGTAGTTGGTTAGGTAGCAGCAGCATGCAGACTCCAAAAGATAAAATAAAAATATCGCAATTAACAAAACCACGGAGCTATCAAACTTTCTGTGGATACCTATGTCTGTACTGGTGGCACATTTTGTCGACGAAGCCCAGTCTTGTGCTCTAAACCGATTTTCATGATTATTTTTCGTTCGATCACCATTACAGTCTAGTCAACAAACACCGGAAATTTGCTTTTGCTGATGAGATTCGGAATGTAGGAGGGGGTAATAGCTAATCCTCTTCATCAATGGTTAAAAAAATAAATTTGTATGCCTAGTTCACAACAGGCAAGGAAAAGTGAACGTATTCGCCCGATGACTATCCGGTCTCAGGGTTTCCTGCCGCTACTACCAATGACGTTGCCCTTCTTGTGGGACTTCCCAGCTCCCTGATTTCATTATCAATCTGTATCGCTCTTTTTTCTTCATGAATTTTCCCAGCCTCAGTTGACATTTTTCAGTTATATCTATTATCACGACAGAGTTATTTTGTGACAAGTGCTGGGTCAACTTTAAACTCGGAAGCGGCCTCCGTCAGCATTCGGTTGAGAAATATCAAGCTTCCAAAAACGGAAGAATATTTTTCACTGCCGTTTCCGGCTGGAGAGTGAGTTCGGATAACGAATTGGAATCAACTCTTCAACAGGAATGCAGCACTAAACAACACCCAATTTCGGTAAACCGTGTAAGATCACAAGAGGATCTTGAAGCTTATGGGTCTTGGGATGAGCCCTAATTTTTTCTGATGACTCTACTCTTCAAATAAACCATACGTGATTTCTCTTCAAAACGGAGAGTCAAGAACCCAGACCCAAATAAAATGAATTTACGTTCGAACGATTTTTCTCATTGGCTTTTAATTCTCATCTGTGGACGTTTTGGTTTATTATATTCATTAACAAATCTTTGCAATCGACCAAGAAAAAAGTTAAACTCCCCCACGTTTTAAGATGTCTAGGATCCGAAAATCGAATTTTTAACAAATCCGTCCATACACCACTTACCTAATGGAGCTCCAAATGGGGAAAAAAGCTCCAAATACTGGGAAGTTATCATTAAATCATCCTACCCCTACGCTTAGAGGGGTGCCAAAGCCAAAAAAGGTAAAATTCTATAACACCGTAGCTAATTTTCACATTTTTACTAGTTTTTGGTGAAATTCTCAAGGAATATACTAGTTCGAATTTAGATGCTCCCGCAGACATTCAAGCGCCAAAAAAATCATAACTCCACTCAGCGCATCAGCGCATGTGCAAATGAAAAATCCTTTACGTATAATTTTCTCAGGATTTAGCAGTCCAATCAAACTCAAATTTGGGGGCTATGCGGGGAAAAACAGTCTAATACTATATCGACACCATCACGATCGTATCATCATTCTATTCGCTTTTTATCCAGAACGGAAGACCTGCAGTACATGTCGATTAACGTTTTAAAGGCGTTATGCATGCTGGAACCTTTCTGTCCCCTCAATTCTACATTTTGAGAGATAATCCAAAACATTCCAAAAGATCTACAGGTACTAGTTAGGTTGACGAGGATGCTATGTGCAACACAAAACATGGGTAGGTATCATATTTGACTTGTTTTGATTTAAATACGAAAAAATGGGAAATTTCAAAAATCATTTAGATTACTCTGAGACGGATTACTATGATAACAACATCCATTACCTAATTGAATTTTTCCTTCAAAAAGTTATGTAGACAATAATTTACATTTATGTAAATTTACTTATATGCAACCATCACGTTTGATGTTTATGATTTTCGTAAATTGTTGAAAAGACGCTGCCACTTTGTCTTGGATTGAGTCAGTCCTTAGCAATGTCTGACATTTCTATTCACAATTGTGTTGCAGATGAAGAGAACCGAGAAGCGAAGACACACGCTCACAACTGCCCAGCTGAAAGAAAACAAGTTGACAAGAATGTTGATATACGTGTTGGGAGAGTTTTTGGTTTGCCAGTGCGCTGAATTGTTCTACTCATTCATATTAATTCTTCGATTCTCTGAAGAACAACTGGGGTTCAAGCCGTTAGGTATGGTCACACTATGGATGCTGTTCAGTACGTTCAATTCATCTTCTAATTTCTTGACGTACTTGGTGTTTGGCAGCGGATTTCGAAAGGCTTTCCTCAGTCTGTTCAATTGCTGTAGGTGTTTCAATGCTCTGAATCCACAAAATCAGAATCGAGTACCTACCTGATAGCAGCAAAGAATGCCAACTGGCAGTAATGGCGAAGTAGTTGATTAGGAAAAACTTCCCCCAGATTGGAAAGTGTGTCTTACACGACAGTACTAACAAACCTTATTTAGTTATCAGCAACATAACAAGTTCTTAATTTTCGAAAATCTGAATGATACCTGTGGATAAGTTACTGAAAGTCCAGATGTATATTCATTACATTAGCTACTTTATAGATCTCGATGTGGAATCAACTTTGAAATTTCTTCCATTTCCTGTTATCCCATTCACTACTTATGTACAAAATAATGATGTTGCGGTAAGTTTTGTTAAGAAGATAGTACGTACATTGTTGGCCGTCTCCAATGTCTGTTGAATTTTCAAAAAAAAAGGTTTAATGGTGTGTAGATAGGTAAATGTTGGGAAGTAGTTATGGATGTCAGAATTACTGTAAGCACATAAATAATTGTAAAATATTTGCTTCCAGATCCTACTTACCTTATAAAAAATGTTCTAGGAAGGTGTACTTACTTTTGATATACAGGAAAAAGTTTATTATTTATCCCTATTTATGTAGAGTAACCTGAAATTTATTTGGTCAATTGTTGATGGAAAACATGTACCTACATTTTTCAATTTTCCAAGGAAACTTTTGCGCTTGAGATGGGACAGCTTTAGTGGACGTTAGGACATTATAAGAGCTTGATTACTGTCTGGCTCTTACCTCCAGAAAGTAGCCTTCTCTGGAACCACGCTTTTAGTGCGACCCCGACCATCCCTCTTCCTTCACTTCGAATCTATATTAAATTTATCAAAGATATTTAGAACATTGTCGTTTCATTTCGACTAACCCACCCACCATTTTGACAGTGATAATCAAATTTTGATGATATTTTCAGAAAAAAATCACATTAATACAAGTGTTCCGTTGTTCACAGATCAATACACATTCTGCGCATTCGGAATCCTTAAACCCGTCAACCTCAATTTCATTACTTCTAAATTGTCAGATCTGACTAGAAATCGTAAGGTTGTTAATCCCATACAAATGTCAAGTCGAAATTATCATTATTCTACCCACTATAAAATTAAATCGACACGCCTGTAATTCATGCCTAAGCTTCAGTTTTTCAACATCACTTCGGAACCAATTTTTGAGCGATGTCCGACTGGGTAAAAGCAGGCGAGAGACCGACGGGGCGCTGGGGGTACTAGGTGTTTCTGTACGCAGTGTTTTTGTGTGTTGTGAGATGGATATCATTCAAGCCAAAGAGATTCGCATTGAATTTTGGAACAGCTTGAGAGAGCTCTGCTTGCACACGTGCCAAAGAGACATGAGCGCGAATTTCATCCACTTGGACTTTGAACAAGCTGCTCTAAGCAGTTTGTGAGTTATTTCCGAACACTCAAATAGCTGGGTGGAGTTCTCACTTACATCAAGCCTGGTTTAGAAGGATTCAAAAGAACAAAAATCTATTGCGAGAATATCGTGGAAAAACTGATGTAGGCCAATAGTTACAACGCTTTTTTGGAATAAGCTTCTTCCCACCAGAATCTGTTTTTAACGCGTTCACGTCTAAGATGGCAAGTGGCGATATCAGGAACATTGAGTACACAGTTGGGCTGTCGACAGTCAGGTGAGCTATACCCAGTCAGGCGCTTTTTCAACCCCCCCCCCCCCCTTAAAATTTCATGGTTTACGTTCCAAAGGGTGTAGAATCCAAATCTGCAATACAAATTTTTCCGTCCGTCCGTCGTACGCATGTTTTCTCTCGAACCGCTTGAGCAACAAATCTGAAATTTTCAGGAAAAATCAATATTGGTCCTACAACGCCCCAATTCTTTAGCCAGCTCTCTCACTTAATTTAAAGTTCTACTTAAAGGTTGTCAAAGTTATATAAAATTCCTAAAGAACCTCAAAAAACCAAGAGGCCTAAATATAGACTTTTTTTTGAAGAACTTTCCATGAGGAATCGAATGAGCCCCTCCCCTGGTCTGTAGCTCAAACCATTCCCAATGTATGGCATGATCTTACGCTGCAATTTTTTTCATTCACCGGGGTTTATTATCCAATTTTATACATAAACTAAGTAAACCAAATGAATGAAATTGAATAGTAAACCCAGTGAAAGAATTCGCAGCGTTTTAATTGATCTCTCATTCGTTAACCAATGCGTTCAACGTATGTCGAAGTTACAACACAGAGAAAAGAAAGACACTGTTTGCTACCGTCGCGCCAAGGCATGGACTGAGAGAAGTCACGCTTATCTCCTGTTATCTCATTATCTGTTGGGTAATCACTTATTATCATCACAATCAGTTTTGGTTGTTGGTGCTCAACTATCGTAATTTTATTTATTTTTTCTCAGCATAAATACTTTATTCGTATACAAGATATTATTGGTTAACGTATGCTTTAATCCATGATTCATTGATTTCAATGTCAATGTAGGTGTTTGATTCTTCATCTCGTGCAACTTCGCAAGGAAGAATAAGATCACACAGTCGCCGTTTGCTAGTTTGAAAAGGTTCGTAAGTAAAACTTTCTTTTTTGTTGATTTCAAAACATTCAAATTGTCCTACCAGCTTATAGTTTGATTTTGTTAACAGATGAATTGAATTGGTTATGTAAAATAGTCTTCTACTTACTTCAAAGTTTGTAGAATCACACCATTCATCACGGATTCAAGACATAGACTGAAAATAAAGAAGATGGGTTCTGGCGGAGTGTCTGTAAACAGAGGGCCCCCACGACTATTTAGTTGGATTCCATCCTGGTTTAAGCTGCTTGTAGTGGGAGCCTCAGGTAAAGAGATTTTCCAGAAAGTGTGCGCGTGGGGAAACATTCTGCGAAGAAACATCTCGACGAATCCCATTACGTACCTACAGCTGACACGGGCAAAAAATCGTGAGAAGTATATTTGGTCGCTCTCTGAGATGCTTTAGTCCAACGGCGGATCGGCACCCATACAGAAACTCCACATCTGGCAGACTAATCAGCATTTGCTGAAGTTGTGGAAGAGGAGGAGGAGACCATTCAGTACGAATAACAGGGAGACTGTTGTTGTGAATTCAACGACTCGACGTCAGTTGACACTTCAGCAGTTGCTTGTTGATGTAATGAGGTTATCTCTCATATTGATCCCATTATTGAGCAACAAATGGTAAGAATACTTGGGTGTTGACTCAGGATTGAGAAGTCCTAGGTTCGATCTTTAAAACATTTGAACACAAGCAGATTTACCATCGTCAGACATATGGAGAGGGTTAGTTGGGTGTATCATAGATTTTGGATCTTTGACACGGGAAAAATATGTCTTGGACGTTTAGAGATCATCCTTACTCATATCTAAACATCTCTGGTCATGGTTTTCCTGATGTCGAAATAAATCCAAGAAGAGTTATTAACTATGAAAATGTGATGAGACTACGCTGGTGATAAGCTGATTGGTGAGTATTGGCTCAACAACCAACAGATAGAACGCGCGTCGTGGCAGAGTGGTGTTAGGGCTAAGACGAAATCGGCTGTCGAGTTTTCAATGTTAGTTCCCTGGCATCAGCATAAATGCTGTTAATTCAATGCTGAACCCTCTTAACTATGTGTTCCTAGGGAGGGGCCGGCAACCTCCACAGAGAGTGTTCCACCCTGAGACTGGCATAGCTGCATCTCCAGGCTGTGTTCTAAAGCAGGGTTCAGATCCATCCAGATCGTTTGGAAATACGGATAGGGGATGCTAGTAAAAAGCAGTGGAGGGTATGGAGGGGAATCGGCCGAGCACACGCCAACAACTCGTTTCCCCGCGCTTCCTCCAACAGCTGTTTCGGTTCCCGACGCCATTCCATATGCGCAGTAGTGAACTGCGCCATCTGGAACGAAAAATATTCGAAAAATCTGATGAGTACAGTTTGCTTCAAAACTGCCTGTCCGGAAAAAATATTCCCTCTCCCCAGCTGGTGTCCAACCAATCAGATGGATGTGAATCCAGCTTAACTCAGGCAGTGGAAGACGGGCGTTTTCCTCTTTCCTCTTGGCGATCTCTCTTTCGTAACATTTTGCGCGTAAACGCTTGCACTCGCTTAAATCGCCCGACTACACCTCACGTAGGACGAGGCGTCTCATTTGTTCCTTGTGACAAGATAATAAATCCACTCTGCTCCCTTTTTTTGTTGATTTCTTTGATTAAAATGGGATTATAGCCCAATGACACTATCGTACACCTTTACACACCTAGACTGATTACAACGCCACATCCCATCTGGAGTTACCCATAGCAATCACCTATCTGTTTTTCCCATTTCACCATTCAGTTTCTAAGACATTTACTACCTGTTGTATCTACCTCACAGTTCTGAAGAGAACTTGAAATCATCTTGTTTTTTGGAGAGGATAAAAATACCAGAAAATTATCCACCTCTTCAGTTATCTAACTACTTTGATAACATTGTTCCCAGGAGAGATGTCTAAATTCGTCCCACAGTTAGTTGTTACTGCTGCTCGTTTCTCCACTTGTGCTTCTTCGAACATGAGGTTCGTTCAATACACGTCTTCCACCAGCGGAACCATCAGGCTTGGTGCTCAGGTAAATCATGCAATATTAAAATAAATTGTTTAAGTCCACAGTAAACTGAATACTACCAAAGTGGGCAGTCATTCTTACACCGTGCAATGTTTAACGTTATAAATAAAAAAACAAAAACGTCTGCCAAGTGGGTGTGGCACATAGCTTCCTCGTATCCATAACATGACTGTATAGAGCATGAAATTTGGTTCGATCCAAGCTCGAGGCTAAAACTTTATTTTCTCTTTATTACTCACGAGGATCATCTTTACATCAGTCCGAACAATCCCTGAAAATTTCATCGAAATCAGTCATGAACTCCTGGAGTTATGCGTGTAACAAGGATTTCACGTTTGCGGATGCGCAGAGGCTACTATTGATCCGGGGGTCATGAAACTTATAGGGGATCATCTACACATCAAACCGAACAATCCCTGAAAATTTCGTCAAGAACTCCCGGAGTTATGCTTGTGGCAAGGATTTCACGTTTGCGCATGCGCAGAATCTACTATTGATCCGGGGGTCATGAAACCTATAGGGGACCATCTACACCCCAACCCGCACAATCCCTAAAAATTTCGTCAAAATCGGACTATAACTTCGTGTAGTTTTGCCCGTAACATGGATTTGCTGACAGACAGACAGACACGGAACCAAAATTGTTCAGTGGAATTTTTGATTTCGGAGACAAAGGAATTTTCACATTCCGAAAGTGAAAACAATGCTTCCGCTACCTTGGTAGACTCGGATGCAATAAATTGCCCAAGTCCACAGTATACTGAATACTGTACCAAAGTGGGCAGTCAGTCTTACAACGTGCAATGTTTAACGTAATAAATAAAAATAAATGAAAGTTGAGATACTTTTATTTTGTTATCAGGTAAATGAAAAGGGGGATATAGTAGAAATATCTTCAGGAAAAACTGACATCCCCAGCAGCCTCGTATCTTTAATCAAGCGGGGTCCAGACACTATGGAGAAAGTTGAAAGGTAGGATATGTATTATTTAGGATGCAAACGTTCTGCCTCGCAATGATAGATATTCATAATCATGAATATAGATTTGTATAAAATCGTAATGTGGAATTTTGTAATTGTGAATACGGTCACGAATACAAATATGACTGCAATCATATTCACAAATTGGATATTAGTTTATTGTTATTAACACTTTCAGTGCGGGAGTTGTCATATGACAACATGATGAATTCAGTCCGTGGCGGGTGTTGTCATATGACTCTTTTGTTGTGTGAGGGGAACTGTGACCTTTTTGGCTCTCTGTATGATTTTTCAACAACTGAGTATGATCGACCTACTCCCTGGAGTGCGCCGTTTTCGCCTCGGAGTTGCACATTCCTATCAACCTCTGTTATCGTCGTTTTAACATGTGTTTTCTTCCCTATGTCTCATCATTCATTTTCTTACCCTTCCTAATCTGTAACCTTTGATGTTAGTGTTAATTTGATGCGTTGGATACCCCTGGGTATAGTAAATTGAGTGAAATTTATGACAACTCAAGTTGTCATATTATGACAACTCCTGCCAGAGGAAGAATTGGAGGGTATTGAGGGGTTGCATAACTATAGGACTTGCTGATTGGCGGATGTTCTCATATGACATCCAGCTGTAAAAAACATAATTATACCATATTTTAGCTTTATTAGCCAAAGGAATATCATAATTAAGTAGAATCCAGCCCCCAATGTTCAATATTAAAAAAAATATATCTCCCGCACAGGAGATATCACATTCATCAGGAGATTTCACATCCATCTTTGACTAATGTTTGAATTTTTGATGAATGCATTGACACTTAAAATCGATGAAAATGAAACGATTGACTTTAGAATTGTTCAAGCTGGGCAGTCAGTAGTGAAATTGGCAGACGTGACACTTCTGTCACCTATACTTTCTCCAGACAAAATCATATGCGTTGGTTTAAACTACAAGAGCCATTGTGATGAACAGAACAAGCCTTATCCGGTGGAACCATTCTTTTTCAACAAGTTTCCAAGCACAATCATCGGGCCTACTGACAAGATTGTTCATCCTTCACGTTCTAAGGTTAGTAAAAGTCCACAATGATTGTCTTTATCTGTTCAGTTAGGGCACCTCACAGGCTTTTTGATTCTGTATGAATAAATCTTGTTTACATTTAGTTCATTAATGATGAATTGAAACGCTTGTATGATGCAAGTACAATCCTCCATCTTTATTTATATTGCAGTTTCTGGATTGGGAAGTCGAGCTGGCCGTTATCATCGGTAAAAAGTGCTACCAAGTTTCAAAAGAAGATGCGGATGATTACATATTTGGCTACACAGTAGCCAATGACATTTCAGCTAGAGATTGGCAAACTCCCAAAAAGAACAACGGACAGTGGCTGTTTGCTAAGTCTATGGACACGTTCTGCCCATTAGGTTAGCTGGTCAGTTTTCACTTCTGTTCTGAATAATAACGTATTTGGTGCAGTAGATACCTGGAACGTAGATATAGGTACATGGTCCGTGGTTTAGTGTGCTAACCACGAGATATGACTTTAAGTTTTGCTGAAGTAGGTAACTATTAGAGGTGGGTAGTGAGTGAGTGATCTTGTCTCAAAGAACTTCTTTTTCAAGTGAACTTGTCCCAAATGACCTGCGGAAGGAAGACCTGCAGTTCATCACAAGTCATTTGCGACAGCATGGCTCTCCGCAGCTGACATTCAAACTACTCAGACGGCCGCGAACTTTTCGTGGCAAGTGAAGTTCGAGACCTGCAGGTCGCAAGAGACTTGCAGGACGCAAACGTCTCTTGCTGAGGAGTCTTGGCTCAAGATAACCGTTCACTCTCCCCACCTAACAACCTGGGCAGGTCGCCGTTCCTTTACAGCAGATTCTACTATTCAAATAAAATTTATTCATGAGGACTCGGAAAATGACCTCGTTTTGGACCCATCATTGTTTTACTCACAGGTACTCATGAACGGAGTACAGTAGACGTCTGTCATCTACCAAACGCTGACTGTACACGAAGTGTACATTATTCACAAAGTGATTTGTGGAGCAAACTGCAGGTCGCATTTATCCACGGAGTGAACTGTTGAATCTTCGGAGCGACCACACGGTCGCATTCATCCAGGGAGTGAACTGCAGGCCCCATTCATTCACGGAGTGAACTGGCGAACTTCTCCCACTGACCTTGTCTTTGGACTGAGTGACCTGCAGGGAGTCTACTCCCTCAGGTGACCTGGGTTTACACACCTCTAGTAACTATGTTAAAAAGAAAAAAAAGCTGTAGCTAACTACAATAACCGAACAGTAAGATGTTTATAATGACACTGTGGATTCTGCTTAGTTTTGGACATATTGCAGATCTAGGTTTGGTCTGTGTAGAGGAAGTGACATTTGCACTTGGGAGGTTATGCAGCTTTTCCGTCCCACAGCTTCCATCAATTTTAAAATCACCCATTCTCTTCGATCTAGCAGCTTGTATCTATCATAATAGAATTCAATTTGAAAATCGACATCAAAATGATCGCAGGTCAATGTCATTGCAATTAGACGGTAATGCGTTAGATTCGTTGCCCGAAGCTGAATTGACTTTTGATATGATAAATCTGGTTATTGTGTATGAAGATCCCTATCATGTTAACAGTTCGATTGTTTTCGATTTTTCGGTTCCCAATATGCTGTTCTTCGCCAACAGAATGCTTTCTTTCACTGCTTACCTTACTCTATCAGTTATGAACTTACTTCTTCGTGATGTAGGGTCTCTCACGACTTATTTAAATCCACTATTGTTATTTTGTTGTAGGTCCTGCAGTTGTAAGTAAAGACTCGATTGCGGACCCTCATAATCTAAGATTGACTTGTTCCGTGAATGGGGTTCAGAGACAAGAAGGAAACACTGGCGATATGATTCACAATATTCACGCTCTAATTTCATATTTATCTAGGTACGTCTGCCAAAGAAATTGTTATCTATACAGCATGAATGGTTTTTTACTTATTCCCTTCATAAAGGAATTTACTATGCTCATTGCAATGATTGATGAACAATATAATGACCGTAGGAATCCATATGTCGAGACTGGTATACCTAGTACCTAATTTGTGTACTTCCCGCACCCCAAAGCTAAATATAACTTTACTTAGTTACGTAGGCTGATTATAATGTCAAATCAATTGGAAATCCCTTCCTAAAATGGAGTAATGTAACCCAAGGGATCAAAATTTTGCCTATAAAAGTCTTTATTTCGGGAGCGTTGTGAAAACTATTGGCGATTTGTTCGAATGTATGAAGAGTTTACTAAATTTCTGCTTACCTCTCATACTAGGTACCTGTGAACACCCTGAAGTGTTGAGCGTCAGGAAAGAAATATACTTTCCTATTTGGGAAAGCTACTTCTTTTATAATACTCCGAAAAGTTCCATTAAGAATATTAGATGGATAGAGAAAATTTCCTGGTGCCCTTGGACATCTTGGACATAAAAGAATCAAACTTTGTGGGCACGTGATGCATATGACTATAAGTGCTATGGCAACTTGCGCTTGTAGCAACTTTCTCTAACCATTCACACGATGATACCTAATCAATGAATGCTGTTTTTCCAATTAGATTATAGGAAATATCTCTAACTTTTCATGATCTGAAGATGGATTTTTTCAAAAATTGTATCCCTCTTTCAGCCTAATAACTCTCTTGCCTGGGGATGTGCTTTTGACCGGAACGCCTTCAGGAGTTGGTGTATTTTTGGAACCAAAATTATCTCTCAAAGTAAGAAAATGTATTTTTAATTGTAAAATTCCGCTAATTTATAGCCTTTTTGTTGAAATATGGTGATTACGGTGTCTGGTAGTAATTTTGGCCTCATTTTTTTCAGCCTGAGGATGTAGTGGAGACAGAAATCGAAGGAATTGGGAAACTGTGTAACCAAGTTGTGGCACCTTCATAGTTGACGGTAAAGCTGCAATTTGTGAATTACTTACTAACGAATTTATAAATGAAACAGAATCCCCAATTGGGCCGTTTTCTATCTAAATTTCCCCCATAACGATTGTGTAAACGAAATAATGAGTGGATCCGAATCATGTAAAGCTTGTAATTAGCAGGAGTGTAATGAGCTTGCCACAATTACAATAAAATGTAATGTGTGTTTTGGGGTGCAGAAGGTACTGCATTCAATAACTTCGATGGGAGTACGTGATTTTGCATCACTTGATCATCAAAAGGTGCCTCAATAGGTGGAGAGTGTTCATCATCGTCTCTACGCCTCCTTGGATCATAGTAAGACAGACTACGTCCAGTCAAGAAGCAGCAAGTTGGTCAGCAATATAATAAAAGCAAGAAGTGAGCTCCTGAGCCTTAATACGATGCCACATTGGGAGGACAGGAGGTATAATTGTGCCCTCTGCAACATGAACACGCCAGAAGATACGGAGCACTTTTTGGTAGTTTGCCCAATGCTACCTGAGTTCCGCGCGCGTTATCATTAGTGGATATAACCTATCAACCTATACAACCTAACCTATCAACAGTTGCTGTGTATATTAAATGGAGAGAACTGGGTGGGTCTTTACAACTTAGTAAAATATGCAAGCGTGAATAGAAAATCCCTTTTAAATGAATTCAACCATTTCTAACTATTAATTATTACTAACTGCACATATACTTTGTTATATTATTTAAACATATTTAATTATTGTCGTGTCGATTTCTATTATTACGTTGATTATTGATAAACATGCACAAGAATGGGCAGCCTGGCAGATGGTCTTACCATTGCCTAAGATGTTAAAAATGTTACTTGTATTTTTATTTGATTAATAAACAACTTGATTCATTCTTTCATAGGTGGATTCAATTTTTATTATGGAAGGGGGTGAATGGAGGAGCTAACAGTGACAAATCGTTTTTTCTTCACTATTTTCATATGATTGTGTTGATTTAAAAACGTTTTTGTTCGTCACTAATTGTAGTCTAGTTAAAAGGCAAAAGTCGGCAATTTTTAATTTTCTGTCCGGATAGAGTAATAGACAATCCATTCATGTGCTGCTCACACAACTTTCCTGATTTTTTTCTTGTTCCATTAAGAATTTTGTTCTTCTTTTGAAACATATTTCCGATCTTACTAACATAATTATGGAAGGGGATGGATGGAGGGAGTAATAGTAAATAAATCGTTATTTCCACTTTTTTTTTCTTGAAAAAGTTGTGCACTAAACCTCAGATATGTTGAAGGCCGATTCATTCAAGCGATCCTCATACCTACTAAATTTTCGAGCTTTTTTCGATTGAGAATTTGGTCTAGTTAGAATTGTGATCCTATAAAAATGCTGTAATGCTTGCCAATATGTTTTAAATTTGATTGCGATGCATTTTGTATTCAACACCGTGAATACTACAATGTAGGTTCATGTGTAGTTGATGAGAAAATAAAGGATCTGTATGATTAAATCTGTGCTTCTACGAAGTAATAGAATGAAATCCATTTCAGAGACAGACTTTCGGGAACGTTTGTTGAGAAAGTACCAGGGCTTCCCACTGGAATACATGGGGCTGTGGTCACTGTGAATTAAAATTTGAGGAAGACTGGAAGCTCTTTTGAAGAACTTTGATGATTCCACACTCGGCATCGTATCTTAACTTACGTACCTATCTGTAATATAAATAGGATATTGTTTTACAGCTTGGAGCTGTTACAATAACTAGATGCTAGCAGAACAAAATACGTGAATGTCCCTGACTTTATTACGATTGAGTCTGGAAAGATTAGTAAGGGTTTAGCTTTTGTACGAGTATTACTCATTACATTCCACTTCACCACTACACACCAACTTTCATTCTCGTTTTGCACCAGTTACAGTTATGTTATACTTGGTGTGACATGTATATAATTGGTGTATTCTGCAATGTTTGAGTCTGTATTCTAATGGGTGATACATTTTATGTATTTCAATATTTGTTGAAACCTGTTTTAATAAAAAGTTATCTATTTAATCGAACGATGCATTGATGCAAAGCATCAACTGACTCCTCTCTATCTTTGACTCCATTCCTTATGTTGTGAAGGGGAAATTGTAAGAAGATATTTGTCTATTTCTAGGACGAACAATATAACTTTATTATACATAAGTATCACATCACATTCACTTTTCAGCAATAAAAATTAGTAGAATTTTGATTACTTTTATACTTAGTAATACTGCACCGAAAAAGTACCTTCAGCCACATAAAAAGAATATTGGTTGCTTAATATCTCGTACCACAACCTCAACTCTTCAGTGGCTACCAGTAATAAGTACCTAAGCATAGAAGTAAGATCCCCAAAACGTTTTAAAATGTGTTCAAACCAACACTTCAATTCGATCACATAATAATACATGGATCATTTCAAAAATTAATATTTCTTTTCAACAAAAACTTGGAGCGAATTGCTTGTTATTGAAATGAAGTTAACCCCAATCAGTTGTTACCTGTTAAATCCACGTACCAGCGATTAATTATAAATGGTGATAATATATTATTTGCCATACCTCGATGTTCTGCAGCTACAATAAGCTGTTATTTCGAAATAGAAAAATATCTTAACTGAAATAAATTAAATCTAAAATTGTAAATATCCTTCTAAGATGTAAATTTGTGAAGCCATTTTTTCATTCACAGAAATTGACATTTTTTAACCAATGATGATGCAGTAATTTATACATAAATAACGATTTAGAGTTAATCAATACTAATGAGTCGAACCAATCGGAAATTATATTAAAAAACTTTTTTTAGTTAATTTCACTGTGTCCAATATGAGAATGTTGTTCTTAGTTATTCTGTAAGTCAATGGGCAAGGGTCTGAACTTGCTTCGTATAAACCTTTGAAAGTATTGAACCCCTTCTAAAATGAGCATTAATACGAATGACTCATTGGGCCAATTATTGGGGTCACTAAAAGGGTTTTCAAGTATAGATGATGGAAGGGGAGGATTCTCCCAAAACTAGTCTGATTTCAGTTGTTTGTATTTATATTATTTAAATGGGATATCTTAGGACATCATTTATAGCTCTTGGAGGTCGAATTGTCACTCCTTCTCTAGCTCTATTACTTTAGTACGAATGAAAATGTCTATAGAGCATACCTATTCATAATTAGGAATTATTTTAGGAGATTTGCTCATCTAGCACCTTTCTGAGTCCGCAACTTTGTATTCCATCTTTGTAAGAGGGTAACACGATTTTCTCTACCGGACTTGGCTTTATTTTCGAAGAAAATTCGAATTGTCATCTCTCATCCTCATCCTCCTCCTCCTCTCATCTGAGCTGTCAGAAGTGGAGTTAGTCGTGGACGAATTAATGCCACCCCATACTACCAAGCGATATTTCATGATTTTCTTGAAGAATGGAACCTATCAAATTCCCAAACAAACATCCAATGTCCATCGTAACATTAAGCAGGTTTTTTACTGAATTTAACGATAAACGTAGACGGCCAAGAGATTTATTGTTTAGGTTATTAGAACGCTTTCTAACAACCAATTGTTCAAAGATGAAGAAAAAGTTTATGAGTGTCTCATTATTGGAAATGTGCTGTCCCAGAACACTTAGTGTACCTTTTTTATGCAATCCCTGTTGTTTGGTGTACAATTTCATAGTTCAAATAGCCATTGGAAAGCAGAAAAACGTCGAGGGCGGTAAAAGGAGGTGGTAAGTGAGATTGTGGAAGAAATAGAAAAAACCATTTGATCGACTTACACTCATAACGAACACTTGTATCAATTTTTTAAGTTATAAACTAACGTAAGTGTGTTAACCAATTCCGGACAAATGATAAGTTCTTCTTAAAGAACTATTGCCTTAAGTTTTCATTTCTTGAGAGTCGCTTGACAAGAAATCAAAAACTATTGTTATCGGTCAAGTCAAAACAATACAGAGCCCTTTTCTAGAAGTAGATGTAGGGTTTTTTTTTTTTTTTTTTCAACAAACACGCATGATAATGATGACCAATCTTCATACCAAAGTTTAGAATCAGCAACCAACGATTATTTACCAACATAATTTGAAAGCCTGAAATCGTTTCTCAAACCCTGGACACGGTACATGTTCCTTAAACTGTAATTATACACGGTCCAACCTATTGAAAAAACGAGCCCACAGCTTTGAAAGAGACCAAACACAACTATGAAAACACGGTATTACCAAACAAATAACTTTCAACAATAAGGTTTAAAGACTAAAATAGCAAACAAAATAAATTGTAACCTACACCAAGCAAGTGAGATAGTGAACTTGGAGGAAACTTCAAAAAATATGTGTTTTTACCGTGTTGCTTAAGTATGCCTAGTACTTAGTAACTTATTTAGTAGTTCGCGTTACTTTTAAATAAACAAAGAGTGATTATACTATCAAAATAAATCTGAATTTTTAGTATTTAAAAAGTAAGGCGATCCAGCAGTTTGAAGCGGTGTAGAAACGAATGACTTAGATTTTTCGACTCAGCTCTGAAAGAAAAGAACAATTATTTGATGGTAGCAAGTAGATTCAAGTTGAAAATTCAAAGGCAGAGAAAGGTACAGGAACAAAAAGAATTAATTAATTAAGAATTGGAAGTTAATTAACCAGGTTTCAATCTCCAGTAATTGTATTAGGTTTGATGGGGGAACTGGGTAAACCCTGTATACCAACCTATACCCAAGTTCAGGAACAGGAGTGTTGGAAGTTGTCCTAACTAGTGTGGAAAGATATTAACATTCAAAACGTCCAAACAATCTAGATTCCCTTCAGTTCTTCATGTTGGAAGGGTTGAGCCATTGATTTGGAGGACCATCTGATCTTGTTTCTTCAGAAAACTGTCAACTGATCTAAATCAACATGCTTGATCCATTAAGATTTTGAAGAAGCATTTCTCTGGATTGAGCCATTGATTTGACTGAGAATCCGAAAATTCTTCATCTCAGAGGTTCTTCGAAAATCTAATTATCATTGAAGCAGGAAAGCAAGGGGATTGAAAATTAACGGCCCAAAAACAAAATATATCCGCATAAATAGAATAAAGAAAATTTTATCGTTGACGAGGAGCCTGTGGAAGAAGTATCAATTCACGTATTGAAGCATTGTTTCTGTACAGGGTTTGATGAAGATATTAAAGCCCGCATCAAAAAAGCTAACAGTATTCATCCAATTGTAAGGAAATATCTTCAACACCAATGTCAAGTCCGTTCTCTTATATGGCAAAAGATGTGAAGAAACCCTATCAGTAGTTGGAGTGAGAAGCACCTTTTGATTTTCTGTCAGGGCTTTGAAATTCAGATCAAGCAAAAGTGGGGGTGGATAACACACGCTTGGAAGAAGAATGATATATTGGCATGAACCCTCAAGGTGCGCGAAATCAAAAAACGTGGAGAAATACGATCCAAGAAGAGATTAGTAATGCAGGAAAAACGTGGAATTCCAGCTCAGCCAGGATACAGGAAAGTGGCGCCATTTCGTCCATCTATGCTCCCCCAAGGATTAAGAAGAAGAAGGAAGATGTGGAGCTAAAATTATATTTCTTCCTCCGTGTTATCTCTTTTGTATTCATCTTCCAAGTTTTTACCTCAGGTGAACTTATCTTATGCGTGAGGATATGTAAAACGTTACCACTCTAGCTTCTGAGGGCTTCGAGTCTGCTTTGCATCTCCTTGAGTTCATCTTGGTCTTCTTCGGCGGGCAAGTTTGCTTCCCTCTCCATCGATGAACCAGGCATTTCCGTAACAGCTGCAGGTGCAGTTCCAAGGGCACCAGCTGTGATTTCCCAAAGAACCTGAATAATGAACAAGACAAGACAAATAAGGGGATTTTTCTTTCGGTATAATGTGGTTATTTGTACATATCACAAACTATATGGGTAGGAATGGAGCAGTTAGAATCCATTCCAACAGAGACAACGATCATCTCCAATAACAATCTCAATTTCCATCGTATAATAATGAGAAACAAGGATACCTACAATTAGGTATAGTAAACAATATAACATTGTTCTATGATGATAAACCCCTCCATACTTCAAACTTCTGAAATGTTTTCTTATCAACAGGTACTGTAAAAGATAACTTATAATCATGTCCAGATTATAGAACTGGCCAAAAACTTCTTGCGTTTCGTTTATGAAAACGAATTACACGTTCATGTACGCCCAGTGTCCGAATCTAACGCTTTTCTCATAGTGATGACATAACCGAACAATTTGACATCGCCCTTCAATCTATAGAATGAAATTGGGCAACAAAATCGGTTTACAACAATGAAACTCAAAAGGAATCTCCGAAAAAACTGAACACTAAGGCTTGTCGCCCAATTAGGGCACATCCCTCATTTAGGTAAACTCTAAATAGCAGACACGAAAATAGCAAATTGAAACTAGCAGAATGAAAGGAAAACGGCAAAAATAGCATGGCTAAAGCATGTTCCATGTTTTTTGAATTTCAGCCACAGGCTCTAAGCAGTAAGCATCCGGGGGTCCAGGAGGCTGGCCCACTGGCGAGACGCGTAGCGCCGAGTTTAAAATGATTTTGTAGGTGAATTTTTGGCGTTGGAAGGTTGGAACCGCTGATTCATTATCGACGAAAGCGATTTATTTGTCAAAGACGAGAAATCGGAGAATCATATTTTTGGTAAAAGACGAGAGTTTGAAGAATTCCATTTGTGGCGTGGTCTAAAGTCAATGCTTTTTCTCTACTTCCCCTGTTTTCGAATGAAAAAGTGCAATTTGATACTTTCTTGAAAACATCGACTCAAAACTCGAAAAATGCAACTATTTTTCTTGCACAAGCAAAATAATTCAGCATCCATGTTTTACAACCTCTGTTTCACACCTGTACGTCCGAACAAAATCCCAAAAGAACAGGATTCGCGCATGTTGGTACGAAAGCGGACAAACGATCTGGGCATAATGGATTTGGAACCCATCCGATCACATGTTTGGGTCGTCCGTGCATTTTCGGAGGTATTCGGACGAAATGAATTCGCAGCATTCCACTTCCAGAGGACGAAGCGTTACTCAAAAATGTTCATAATTTGCACTAATATAAGCGTTCTACAGTTGGTTTTGAGTTCAAGGTTTGCAAAGGACAATAGCCATTACCGATTTGATTCTGGTGACATTCACAGAAAATCATCTTGACACTACTAGCCTCATTTCAATTTCAAAATTTTGAGTTTAATCTTTTTAACCCTTGGGCGCTGGCGCCCTTGAGGCGCAGCATCGCCGGCGGGCGGTCTTGAATCCGACCATTTCCCAATAGGAATGTTTATTCGTAGTTTTGCTCATAAATGAACCTCATTAAAAATATCTTATATTTCTTTCCCTTACAGGTGGCCAGATAGGACATCAGGGCCAAAATTTCATTTCGAGTGGTAGGTTTGAATCTTCTTAATGGAATTCCTTATTCTAGTTGAATAACCTGCTTTGAGAACAAATAAATTTATTAGTATAAAACACAACTTTGTCGATAATTTCTAATGGAATAAATGAAAAAAATATTTCACGCGCGTAGGTCCAGGTAAAATTTTTTGTTTTTCGATTTAGTTTTCTGAGTAGGCAATGCGAGAGTATTGGAACCAAAAGTTTTTTATGATCTCCTGAACATACAATGAAGTCGTAAATTGGAGCATGATGCTGTAATTTTTCTCTTCTTCATCATGTAGTTCTTGGATAACACTCACTATTTCTGAATCAGTCATTTGTCGACGACGACTAGCCATTTTGGCAGAAGGAACATTCAATAACCTTGATGGAAAGTTCGGTACACTGTTTCCGACTTCGTACTTGACCAGAACTGGCGGGCGGTACGGAGTACCGAGGGTACACCCCTGTCACTTCACGAGCTCATTGACTACTGATAAGAGCGAATTGGAAACAGGAAGTGGTAGGGGTACGTACTAAGATAGTTACTTGAAAGATACCCGAACGGGTCCTAGCGGTACTTCGCATCCTGGTCTTCTAGACACTAACCCAAACAATAGTTGATAATTTCATCAAAATCTAGTTAAAGAGTCGAGGTTTTTTGATCCTGACAAAACACAATGAGTGTAACGTTTGCGCATGTGCCTATATAGTATCCTATATGTAGTTGTATTTGATCCAATCTCCAATTGATTTAGGAGTCAGGCGAGGTGACTCAGTTGCAGGAACTTTATCTAATTTAGCGCTTCACAAGGCAGTCAAGCTTGTTCATTAAAAAAGTACAATAATGTGTAAGGCAAGGTAACTCAGTCATTATGGGAACGCATCCTTTCTTGCGAGGAGTTCAAAATGTTGAACGAAAGCAGAAAAATCAATGGCACTGAACGTGAATGAACAATAACACAACTCCAAGAATACAACCGTGTACTGCAGATAATCGCTCTCCATTTGTTTTGTACTTGAGTAGGTCGAGCGCTACATGAGCTTTGCTCATCTCGGTATATGTAAGGAACCGAGTACAGGAGGGGAGATGCTTTGCAGTTAAGATGGGGAACTTAATTCTCCACCCTTATTACTTTCTATTACCATTAATACAAAACTTAATCAAAAATCTTGTACTTAATCAGATATCTTGTAGAGGAATTAGCAATTAATGATCGATGCCAATGCAATCTACTAGTAAGTTTTTGAACTAAACAGTTCAACTCTCTAGCAACAGATTCGTTGACTGTAATCGATCACATGACTGAATAGATGACATGGCTGTGTTATATGTTGTAGCAAAACGCAGTCTATTAGCAATTTGTGGAACTAAAGAGTTCAACTCTCTAGCAACAGATTCGTTGACTGTAATCAATCACATGACTGAATAGATCACTTGGGCGTGTTGTGTTTGAATTGTTGTATACCAGAGCCTTCGGACATGAGCCATGCTACAAATATTTAAAGAAAAATTTATGATAGGTCAAGACAGAAAATAAAGAAGAGCAGAGATATCAACGAGCTTCTTCAACAAGAAGTTAGGGTACTCTTCATCGAGGAATTTTATGGTTCGGCCAAGTTGAGAGAAAGCCAACAGAAATGGACCATCGAGATGTTAAGAGCAGATTGGCTGGATGCAGGAAGAGGTATGTTGCTTGTATAGTAAAGTATTGATGGACCACAAAGAGATTCTGATTATCTAGTTCAGTACATAAGTTTACTTGATTACGAAAAAATTAGGATGTAGAAGATTGAAGAAAGAATAATTGTTATTTTGCAGACATGGAGTAACTATAAATCAATAGTATTTACCTTGTCAATTTCTTGTTGAGCTTCCTCTTCCATTTCTTCTGGATCCTCCAGGGTATCCATGGTTTCTTCAAGCATCTCTTCAATGATTCCAGCCTTAAATTAGAAGGAATATTAATTATTGATTATTTAAAATAAGCAGTACATAATTTTAAAAAATGGTGAAATTCACATCGATTTAGCTTATGTAGGACGACTTAGGGCGACGATGAGGTGGTTATAATATGGGCCGAAGCAAAGTGGCTATCTTCCATGTTGAACGTGGAGTTTGTTATCATTTCAATATCTATGTACTACTAAAGGTTTTGAATAAGGTGGGGACAGCGTCAAGATATATCAAAATAATATACTAGTTAACCCGTGAAATTCCCCTAAAATATCATAAAAATTAGGACAATACTTAGCGAAGAGTAAGGTAAGAAACGTATTGATTTTAAACGAAAGAAGTCTCTATCTCGTGAGTTTTAACGACAACTACAATTGTGCACATTCGTATTTTAAAAGTGCAAATTACAGTGACGTCTTCCACAATCAAAAACGTTAAATAATCTGTTCTCTTGCATTCTTGTAGAGTAATATCAGTTTTATAGAACGCATTAAAATCCCTTCCTATCATTAAGATTCAAAAAGAAATTCCCTCTTTGAATGACACCATATGACAGCCATTGCTTGGTTTTATAGGGTAACAGGCAGAAACGGATATTAAGTAAACTGCCTGTTTACTTTCATCAGTAACCGTTTCATTAAAAAAATCTATCTCAAAAGCAGTTTATAATGTTAATTCAATCGATTAAAATTCCTTGCCTGGTATACCAGTATGTTTTAACGTAAGTAATTCAACAAATACTCATGTAGCACTAACCCTCATCATTTGCTTGGAAAGTTCCCTCATAGTAGCAGCAACTTCGGGGGTCTTGATAACGCGCTGCATCGACTGCATAACTTCGGTAGACTTTTGAAGAGATCCACATACTCTCAACGTAGCTGAAATGATGCATGACAACTTTATCACATTTCATAATCATCTAATAATTTGCAAAGTAAAAAAAATGTAAGTATCATTAGTTACAACCTGTAATGTGTCATATACAAGAAAAAATTTTTTCCCTATTTGACCGCTTCTTCTGCCTATTCTTTTTACCCTTTCAAACAATAAAGTCACTAGTAATTTTATTATGGTTAAATTGATAGTCGTTGACCATAACCAAACAACCTAACTAAACGCCCTTGATTTGCGAGTATCTGGGGACGTGCTGTACAACCTTGTACAATAGCAGTTGTCTTGAAGCATAACACCCACTAAAGACTGATAGAATTCAGTTTCAAGCTGTTTGGAAAATATACAGGGTGTTCTCGATTTTATGTCATTAAAACTGTCATAACTCTCTCAATTTTGGAGATAGCTCAAATTGTATACAATTTAAATGTATTTTATTAACACATATATGTTATAGATTTAAACCAAAATATCTTACTGTTACAGATTGAAGTAATACAACAACAACTTTGATCAGATTTATAAAAGATTCGTTTTCGTTCCTGCAACTGTGCGTTATTAATTATTCCCGAAATCCGCTTAATTAAGTGTATTTTCGAAGTCTCAAGTGAGACCAAACGCAAATTATAACACTTACCATTTGTCCTACATAACATGTTTGAGTCAACAAAAATTTTGCTAAAACTGAATTTGGTCAAAAACAACAATTTATCAACAATGCAACACCCAGCGCTACGGCCACATCAGATTGGGGTTGATAAAACACGGCGCACAAAGCAACCCCTCCTTCAAGACCTGGGAGTCGTGCGGGTCATTGCATACCCTTTGCCCCTGACCAAGACAATGCCTCCTCCGTAGCTTTCCCAATTTTCAAACATCAGGTAGTTATACAGGGTGCACAATCCGACTGCTACTTGTTCTACAACTCATTTCAGGAAAAAAGTGCCTTTCAGCATTTTTTTTGCCAGAGGCCTCGTTTCCGAGTTATTCGCGATTTAAGATTTTGTTCGTGTTTTCGATCTTATGTCATTAAACAATTTTGAAGATAACTTAAATTTGATGACACCGTTGGAAAGACCGTTAAATTTTCTATCTATTTAATGTCAGGTAACATTTTTTATTGCATTGAAGATGTGCGACTGCTGCGCGAAATAACAGTTTTGTCAAAATCTTGAAATCGCTTGTTTTTAATCTCGCCTAGGAACCCAAATAAAGCTTGACGCGGAACTGTGCAAGAATGGTAAAACGAGCACCAAAATGTCAGCTTTCCAACGGTGTAGTCGTTTTGGTTTTAAAAGATATTTTTAGTTAAGGAAATGGTGTTTAACAACAGGAAAACGTATGTTTTCTGATAAAAAAATGTTGGAGGCAGGTTGTACGTAAATTTTCTCGCTGAATCGAATGGTTACAACGCCACACCTCGACGATTTACAAGTGACGATTTAAGTCAGTTTTGTCGGATGCATAAACCCGTTCGTTTGTGAACAGCGTCTACGGCATTTCTATGAACTTGATTTAAACCCCAATATCTTACCGTTGTCCTACAACTAGATATTTGGTCAGAAACAACAAATTATCAACAAACAACACCCAATGCTACGGCCAAATCAGACTGGAGTTGATAATACACGGCGCACAAAGCAATCCTTCAAGACATGGGCGTCCTCATTGCACATCCTACCCCCAGACCAAGGCAATGATTAGTCCGTAGCTTTCCCAATTTTCAAACATTAGGTCTTTTTTAGTTATACAGGGTGTCCCAGGATTTATGCACAATGCGATTCCTACGTGTTCTACAACTCATTTCCGAAAAAAAAATGACTCGTAGCAATTTTTCGCCAGAGGCCTCGTTTCCGAGTTTTTCGAGATTTAAGATTTTTTCGTGTTTCCGATCTTATGTCATTAAAACTGTCATAACTCCCTCAATTTTGGAGATCACTTAAGTTAGATGACACCGTTGGAAAGAGCGGTAAATTTTCTATCTATTTGATGTCAGAAAACATTTTTTAGCTACTCAATTGAAAGCAACTCATTACAATCAATCGTAAATGAACACGAACAATA